>JAUCMR010000051.1:19750042-19761048 GCA_032357425.1 Enteromius argenteus | reverse complement strand
TTAATACAGTAACTAATGTTAACAAATGACACCTTATTGTAAAGTGTTATCAAATTATTATTTATAAATTGATTATACAGTTATCAAGCTATATTTTTTTAATCAGACACTGAATCCTTCCACCTTCCACAAAGTGACTAAATAAAACTGAAGCAGATAAGACAGTTCCAGAGCAATTATCGTATTCGGATATGATGAGGTCTGCTCATTCAATTCTAATCATTCCATTTCTGTTCAATTCCGCTCTAATATCCCCCACTAATAGATACACTGAAAATACGGGCTCTGATCTGTTAAATATGGGCTATTGGTAATTGAAGGGCTTTGGGAATGAAGGGTCTCATTTGGAAAATTTGGAAAATGCGTGCAGATTGATGGACAGAAACGACGCAGTGGGCTTGGTGTTAATGGACTGACTTGGAGACGCGCCTGAGCCCGTCGCCTGCCGTGCTTATGGAGGACATCTGTGCCAAAGATTACACCAAATTAACAGAGATGTAACTGGATGGCACCTTCCTCTTCGTCTCTTCACTGCGCTTCACTGAGAAGCACAACCTTATAATTACCTCAACTATTTAAAAGGAATAAAGGGGAAAACAATAATGTTCAACAAGTGCCATTAGGGCACTGACACCTCTCTCATTTTATCTCAGCAGGTGACTAAAAATGAGGCTGATTAAAAGAATAACACAATGTTCTGACACACTGTGACTTCATTAGTGGCGTTTGCTAGTTATTGCTTATAATTAGAAATATAGTTCAACCAAAAATGAAAACTGTCTTCATTTACTCTCCCTCATGTTGTTTCAAACCTCCATGACTGACTTTCTTCTGCAGAATACAAATGAAGATATTGTAACGAATGCTATTTCAAAAACATCACTGGATCCCATTTACTGTAATTATACAGGCAAAAAAGTTGTTGTTGTTGTTTTTAAGTATAACCTTTGGTGTTTTTCACAAATAAAGCAAGCAAACATGTTTGTATTTAATTAATTAAAAAGTTTAAGAATTCACATTTTACTCAATATTTTGCACGCTATTTTATCTGTATTAGAATACAGGGTTATTTTAGTATTTTACATACTGTTATAATATTCACAACTTTTATGATTTAGCTTTTATTTTTATATTTCCAGTTTCCTTTTAATTTTAGTTTTAGCAATTTTGTTTTGTTTTTTAATTATTTTATTTTTGTATTGTATTGTATTGTATTGTATAATTACCAAAAAGTATGATAAAATAAAATAAAATAAAATTCCAACATTGCTAATAATAGTTTATTTTTTTGAGTAGCAAATCAGCATATTAGAATGATTTCTGAAAGATCATATGGCCTTTAATGATGAATTTGCATCACAGGAATAACTTAAAATACCTAATAAAATTTTAAAATACATTCAAACAGAAAATGTTTCTTTTAAATTGTTTTAATATTTCACAATATGACTTTATTTTATTGCAATTTGATCAAATAAATGCAAACTTGTGAGCATTAAGAAAAAAAAACAAAAAATAAAAATGTATGAAACTTTTCCTTCACAAAACTCTTTTGTATGTGTGTTGCCATTGCAAAAACTGAGATGGGCAGACGGGTCCGAATAGGAGACATTTTGAGAACACCTCTTAAGCCAATAAGCTGTCAGAAGTTTGTGGCCTCCAACTCTAATCCAGCCAATGAGCTGTCAGAGACAGTGATCTACAGCCTTGTAAAGCTCAAGCTAGACAAACGAGCTCTACTTTCACCCGCTCTCTCTGGCTCTCGGCCCTGGTCACCTATCGTCCACTACTTTAAAGGCTTTCTGGCACCGTGCCTGAGTAACTGCCCAGCCCAGTGGGCTCGAGGTGAGCGGGCCAAGATCACCTCATCACACAAAGCTCTGCGGCAAAGCCTCTCGTGGCCATTTGAGACAGGACATGGTGGGGGGCTGAGAAATGAGGACTAAACGAGAAAAATGGACACGGCGCAAAGCAGGAGGAGCCTCATGCTGTTTGTACTTTGGCATAAAAGCTGAGCCATAACTCTAGAGCGAGTAACACAGCCAGACCACAGCACACAATAACTCTCCCTTCAGACGTTACTGCCAACTACTGCCAAAACTGAAACATTTATGGTATTTAAGGTAAGATACACATTTGAACACATTTAAAAAAAACAAGAGAGCTTGTCAACTTAAGTTAAGTTAAAGAACTATATTACTTGCAAACTTTGTACTTTTATGTGGAATTGTATTTTTTATTCTGAATGTTACTATTATTACTCATGTTTGTAAAATAATAAAACTTTGCACTTTTTTGTACAATTGTGTTTTTATTCTGATTATTACTATTATTATCCTTATTTGTAAAATAATTATATAAACTAATTATAACCATAATATAATATTGTTATTATATTATGATTAACAAGAAAAACAATAATTCAAACAATTCTTGCACCAAATCACACAAATCACATTAGCGTAATTGTAGACTGTCATTGATTTTTTCCAAAGATTCTGTAATTTATTATGCTATGTATGGTTATGTATTAACATAAGGCTTATTTAAGGTCATATAATAATAATAATAATAAAAATAATATCAAGTAATATATATTTTTATATTACTAAAGATATCTGGCACTGTTCAAAGTATAATAACAACAATAATACAAAAATATCCCACAAAAATATATCTATTACACTAATCTATAATATATATATATTTAAAATATATGTTATTTAATATTAATAATAATAAATTTATATTATTGTAAAGTATTGAGAGACCATTCGGTAAGGCAGCTTCTACTACTACTAATATTAAAATAATACATATTTTTCTTCTTCTTATTATTAAAAAGTAGTGTTGTGATTTATGCATTACAAAAGTAACGCAATTACAGTAATATACTACATTTTGCTGTTAAGCAGTAATATAACGCATTACTAATAAAATTACAGTAATATTATACCCGTTACAATCTCAGTAATGTGCATTACAACAACACAAAATAATGTGGTTCTCAATTTACTTGAAAATATTAAGATGTATTTCTAGCCCTAACTGGTTTTGAAATTTAATTTTAGCAGCCCCTGAGCAGGGTCATAGAAATACCTAAGCGGTTGAAGAATACATACAGTGCTCATTCAAAGATGTGGACAGAGCATGAACACCTAAAATGAATGTTTTTAATTTACACTATTGTTATTTTTTTAAATATAATTTCATATTTCATATATTTGTATTTTTGTATAATTAAAATACTTTGTTCTAAAGCTACTTTTTGGTAATGTCAATTCAGTGTTTGTTCTTAATTCACACAAAGGTTTTTTTTTTTTTTTGTCTCCATTCTCTCATGGATGGGGTTTTGGTTCCTTGCCGCTGTCACCTCTGGCTTGCTTAGTTGGGGGCCCCTGATTTCTAGTGATTATCGTCGTTTTCATTACAGAGACCATCTCTGCATTTAATAAATAAATAGTTTAATCTCGTCATTATACATTACCATCACTTTATTCTCCTATTTGATAATGTTTAGTGCTTTGCTACAATCTGTATTGTTAAAAGCACTATATAAATAAAAGTGACTGATTGATTGATTGATTGAAAATGATAACTATTATCTTTAATAACTTAATCTTAAATTAATATTTTTTTATCTTGTTATTTTAAGATTAATTTTATTAATTAATGGCACATTATGTAATTAGATAAAAAAAATCACTTAACAGGCCTATGTAAAACATTTAAAAAAAGTTTGTCTATGTTTATAATTTTGACAGCCATTGTTACTTACTGTATTGTGCCAAGAGTCTTCACTGTGCCTACATTATGCTGTAGATTTGGAGACCTACACGGTCATACTATACCATGTCGACCTTATACTAGATTAATAATAAGCTGCAATAAACATTGGCTTGTCATACATCTGTAGTTATTTTAATGAAAGTAACGCAAAAGTAGTGTTACACATTACAATTCAGAGACAGTAATATTGTAATGTAACTAATTAGTTTTAATAGACAGTAACTAGTGATATATAATGTATTGCAGTTTGGAAGTAACTTGCCCAACTCTGTTAAAAAGGTAGTATGCCAATCAAGGCTGTGTTAGAGTGATTTGTTATATGGTTAAGAGGTAAAATCACTGTTATTGGCAGTCACTTGTGGCTTATTGCTTTATTCTTCATTCACACGCAGAGAACAAAACACAAACCAAAAGCAGTCACAAGACGCTCATAAATAAGAGCATCTTTCACATGAACACATTGTCCCCTCAAATGATGTCCAACTTCTCATTCATCTTTATGCCTTTCCTTTCTCAGCGGCCGTCCTATGATTTGCTCGCACATCTAGCAGAGCAGAAACAACAGCAAAACCATTCCCCTGAAAGCTGATGATGAAGCTCATTTTTATTCTAATCATATGAACACAATGAGAGGTAATCTAGTGAAAACGGCCCTCATCATCCGTCTGATGGACTACAGTATATCATACCGAACACACACTCATGGTGTGCCTGTAGACTAGTGAGGGCTCTTACAGTGTGCTACGAGCTCTCTGGACCCACACAGAGAGCTGACAGAACAACATTTGGGCTGGTTTTATGATGTACTTGACTGTTTATCCAGTTAACTCAGCACAGAACAGAACGATTCATTCTCTCGGTAAGCCTGTGAGCGCATATTATCGCCTGCTTGTTCTACAGTATCTTCTGCCATCTCTTTTACTCTTTTTGTCTCCATAGCCTTTTATTTTGAATGTACAGTATGTACATGTCTATTTTCTATTGGGAGTTATTTCAAGCCCTGTTGTTTCATGAGTCGTGCTGCGACAAAGCGCAAATTCAGGGTGGAATTCAACGTCAAATTTTTTAGCTTGTTCCAGTGATCATTTATACTCCCAGGTATGCCCTGCCACTGTAAAACCACTCTGTAATACGACAAAGAGACATTTTACATTTACTGCATGTGTCAATCATGGAATATCTGGTACCCATTTCAAAATATTATGCCACATTTGCTCGGAGGGGGTTCAGTTTCCACAGAGATATAAAATGTCAGTGTATAAACCTCCAGTGAGAGTGTTTCATCTCTTACCTTCCTGTGCAAATCAGCCTGTGGCAGCACTTTGGTGATGGTAATATCCTGAAACCTTGTGAGATAATCATTGTAAAATAATCATCATAAAAATTTGATTGGACTAATGTTGCATCACCTAATTACTATGGTACTGTCCAATAGCATATTAATACACACAACTGTTTTATAATGTTTTGGAAAGAAGGCTCTTATGCTCAACAAGGCTGTACTTATTTGATTTAAAAAATACAGTAAAACAGTAATATTATATATTATTATATCTAAAATAGCTGATTTCTATTTGAATATATTACAAAATGCAATTTATTTCTGTGATGCCAAGCTAATTTTTCAGCGTCATTACTCCAGTCTTCAGAAATGATTCTATTATGCTGATTTGCTGCTCAAGAAATATTTATTATTATCTATGTTAAAAACAGTTGTGCTTTTTATTCAGGACACTTTTATGAATAAAAAAGTAGTGCTCTTAAATGATTAATTGCATCCAAAATATTTTTTGTTTACATACTATATACGGTATATATATATATATATATATATATATATATATGTTTACAATGTTTATTTATTGTTTATATATACATACAAACACATACAGTATATTTTTTGAAAATATTTACATGTATTTACATTTATATATTTATCTTATTATATTTTATTTTATATACTTATATATATATATATATATATATATATTTATATATATATATATAAACATATCATATTTTTCCTAAATATATACATGCATGTGTGTGCATTTATATATAAATAAGAAATAGTGCACACTCATATATTATGTAAACAAAATGTATTTTTATATAATCGTTTGACAGCACTAATTTAAATATTTAAAAAAAAATTTGAAATTGAAATATTTGGAAAATTCTAAATGTCATTCTATCACCTTTAACTATTTTAATGCATCTTTGATAAATAAAAGTATATATATATATTTACAAAAACCAAAAAAACAAAACTCATTTGAATGGTACCATGGTACAAGACTACATACAAGTGGCAAACACAATATAAATGGAACTTTAAAGAACCTCATAAAATACCATGGTATTTCTATAATAATAGTGTCCAAAAGCTCTACAATGGCACATTTTGTACAGGCTTTCCAGGTAGAAGCTCATTTTTCTAAATGTATGGTTGTTTCTCTTTCTCTGACTCGCTCTCTTCACACATTTTGACAGATGTCACAACTGCTACTGTAAACTACAGCACAATGTGAGCTGGCCATTTGTAATCCTGAAGAAAGCAGATAAGTGTTTTGTCCATTGTTCAAATGTGTTTATGGCGTTTCTTAACATCTCTGATAACAGAATTTTAAACAATCTTTCTCCTGAGACAATCAAACTCTCACTCTGTCTTCCTACTGGAGAAAAAATAGGCCTTTTAGGCAGAATATCAAAAGAACAAAATCCAAATTGCCTTGAAATTGGATTCATTCGTGCTGCTCAGGTTCAAAACAGACTAATAAGAAGCGAAATCACAGAGGAACGTGTGTACGTGTGTGTGTAGAACCGCTTTCCATTTCCCTTCAATTTAGTTACGTTTCGTAATCTTTACACATTTACGGGTTGAATGTCACAAAAACATGCCCACATCATATTTCACCACCAACCCCAGAGGAAATTATATTTTACTTACAGAAAAATGAGTCTATTTTAGGACATTATTAAATCAGTTTCATTACTGACATTAAAAATAAATACAAATACGTACAGTCATTATATTTATCATTATCGTGAAAATAAAATAAAATAAAATGAAATGAGAGAAAAAAAAAAAAAAAAGAAATTCACCTTTATAGTGCCTTACAAATAACAGTAACCAAACTAATCTGGGAATGGAAACTGATAAGACAATAAATAGTGCCAATATGGTTTGAGAAAATAACCTTCTCAAAGGTTTTTGTCCTTATTTGCGTCAGGGCTGTTGAATCACATTACTGCTCTCATCTGCATTCATCATTCACTCACACAGATTGTTCCACTACAACGCAAATGATCACTCCGTCCTCTTTAGGATTCCTCCTGTGTGAAAGTGTGTACCTGTTGGAGGGTGTTGAGAAGACCCCCAGGATGACGTCCCTGCCCTGCATGCGTATGATGGGGCTGGTGGACTGCAGCAGGTTAAAGTAGAAGTGTGAGTCTCCTGGGATTGAGCAGTTCAGACGCGCTTTCAGAAACGATGTCCACTGGCGCTCCAACACCCGCTGAGAGCCGCCCAAATCACCTTTACACACACGTGCCACGCGGGACACCATCACCTAATACACACACACACACATTCAATAAGAAAACAGTTCAGTTTTTATTCCATACAGCCTCTATTCAGTGACTATTCACTGGAGAACTTCTTTTCAACCTCACTTCAATCGTGACGATTCAGTTGTTTGACAATAGTGTAAAAAGTTAAAGGGGCCATGCTCTGCTCTACTGCATTTTATTCTTTTTTTAAAAGTCCAATTATAAAGTTGGTCAAGGCATCTTGTCATAATTTAGTTTCACCCAACCATTTTCTTACTTCTATTTGACAGGAACTGGAGAAAGCAATATTATGGACAGAGGACTGGTACTGGTACCAGTTTGAAGAAAAACGTCTTGATGGATTTGTTTATTACAAACACACAGTTTTTCACTTCTTAAGATGTTAACTGATGGAATGGAGTGGTGTGGATTAATTCAGTTGTTACTAACAGGTCTCTCATTCTGATGGCACCCTTTCAATGCAGAGGATCCATGCAATACAAATCTGTTCTGATGTAGAAACTCATTACTGAACTGTCATTGACAGATATGCATGGGCAGTCATTTACTGATGTTATGAGTATGATCAGTGGTGTATGTACGGCGTATACCCACTTCTTCATCAGTTGGCTATGCGTATACCCACTTCTAAATCTCCTGTGATGTGCAACATTCAGTAGTGTCCTGCGTTTGTCAAAATCATGACAGTTCACCACACGAATAGCTTATTCAATCGCATGTAAATAAATGCAAATATTCCCAATAAACACCCAGTAAAGACGGTCAGGATGGTGGTGCTCACTTCAATTTTTGTTGAGTCTGATTTCATTTGATTCATAGTGTCTTACTATATTAACTAGAAAATATTAATAAAACATGAAAATTATGAAAATATGAAAATTATGAAAGTTATAAAACAAAAGGTTAAGAAAAAACTACCCTTTATATATGGTCTTTACATACGTTATTGTTGGTCGGTAACTAAAAAATGATTAGTCAAATTGGCTGGTGAGTGAAAAAGTTAACTGGTGTAGTAGCAAGTACAGGGGGGTCAAGGCAGCAGGTTTAGTTGGCATTTCCCTGGGGGATGGGGGAGTATACCCACTTCTCCAGGCACCATTACACCACTGAGTATGATATTACAACCTTGAACCTTGAATTATTATCAAAGCAGCTTATGATAAGAATGTACAGTTGCGTTCAGTCATTTTAAAAGAAAACAATACTTCAGCAAGAATGCAACAAATTGATCAAAACTGGTCACAACAGTAATCGTGAAAGAGGTTTTCATTTATAAAGCTCGAAACCTTACTGACTGAAGTTTTAGTGCACTTCCTGCAAATATGGAAAAAATAAATGGTCTCAATTGAATATGCAGTTTCACATAATTACTGCAAATTGCCACATGTCACATTGTCACATTTAAAATAGCTGGGCTAAGACATATAACAATTTTTATGACTGCAGAAATATGTTAATTCAGTACACACATTATCCCTCTGGACACAATTGTGACTGGTCATAAAACACAATTTCAAAATTTGTAAAAATAGTTAGTGATTATTTCAAATGGTTACTTATGACATATAATTTGGATATTTTCATGTCTGTGAAAAACTAAACAAGTTTTTATTTTATTTAATTTTTTTACATTTATAATAAAATAACTGTTTCTTGAGCTGCAAATTAGCATATTAGACTGATTTCTGAAAGATCATGTGACACTGAAATTATGCTGAAAATTCTGGTTTGATCACAGAAATAAATTGACCAGTAATTTTAAATTGTAATTATATTTCACAATATTACTATATCATTTTTACAGTTTTTTTTAATCAAATAAATGCAGCCTTGGTGAGCAGAAAAGTCTTGGTTACGTAGGTAACCCTCATTCCCTGAAGGAGGGAACAGAGACGTTACGTCATTGACTGACGTCATGGGGTCCCGCCTGGGAGACTTTTTGGAGAAAACACCAATGGGAATTGGCCAGTGGATTTTGCATGCAAAGCCATTCCCCCGGAAATCCGGGTATATAAGATGGCGGCACACAAACCACCATTAGCTTCCTGCTGAGGAGCCGATCGCAACCGACTCCCCAGCGCAGTCCGGCCTGTGGCAGGACGGACGTAACGTCTCCAATGTAACCGAGACGTTCCCTTTCAGTCAGTCACTATGACTTTACATTACTGACTGATGTCATGGGGTCCCTATGGAAAACGCCACAGCCCAAACTGCATCACGAAGGAGGCCCAAATGCTGGCAAGCTGAAGAACAGCATGTCAGATCAAATGGAAGTCTCCAACGTAACCTTCCCAACACCCTGGGGGTCAGCAAGTGGACCCAGCAGGGGAAGGTTGGGGGCGGAGCGCACAGAGGTCGGTGCGGAAAGCTTTTCTAGAAGGGAAGGGGACACGGTGGGAAAAATCCATGGAACAAAAATGCCAGGACCGACGGGAGGGGAAGGAGACCTCCGTCGGACATAGTTCAAGCTTCTCCGCTAGCCAGAATTAAGGGGCAACGGAGGACCAGATGAATCCTTCAGAACAAATGGACGAAGCGTCAGATACAGTGGAATGGCGCTGCAAGCCGACACCCCCCTGGCCTCCCGGATTTACCTGATGTTACCCTATGCGAAGATTGTAAAACCTGGCAAATGTGTTGGGTGCCGCCCAACCCGCAGCTCTGCAAATGTCTGCTAGAGGCGCCGTGTGCCAATGCCCACTCCTAGGGGGCATGGCTCACCTTGGGCCTGATAGGCCGAGGTGATGGCATCAACCACCCAATGGGCCAATCTCTGCTTGGAGACAGCATTCCCCTTCTGCTGTCCCCCAAAGCAAACAAAGAGCTGATCGGAATTTCTGAAACGTTTTGAGTGCGTTTCACATAAAGGCGCAAAGCGTGTACGGGACACAGCAATTCAAGGGTCGGGTCTGCCTTCTCCGCAGGCAGCGCTTGCAAGTTCACCACCTGATCCCGAAGGGGTATGGTGGGAACTTTGGCCACATAACCAGGTCTCAGTCTCAGGAAAATGTGAGAGAAAGCCGGACCGAATTCGAGGCACGAATCACTGACCGAAAATGCGTGCAGGTCTCCCATCCTCTTCACGAAGGTGAGCGCGACCAGGAGCAAGGGCTTTTAAGACAAAAACCTCAGCTTGACTGAGTCCAGCGGCTCAAAGGGAGCTCCGCGTAGTCCCCTAAGGATGGGATTGGGATTAGGGATTAGGTGCGGTCTGGCTGGGTTCAGCCTTCTCGTCCCTCTAAGAAACCTGACAATCAGGTGGTGTCTCCCTAGAGATAGCCCGTCTACCAGATCATGGTATGCTGCGATGGCAGCGACGTAAACTTTCAAAGTGGAAGGGGACAGCCCACGTTCCAACTTCTCCTGGAGGAAGGAAAGCACCACTCCGACCGAGCATCTTTGTGGGTCCTCTCGGTGAGAGGAGCACCAGTAAGTGAAAAGACCCCACATCAGAGCATAGGCCTGCCTCGTAGAGGGGGCTCTAGCCTGAGTGATGGTGTCCACCACGGCCTGGGGAAGGCCAGAGAGGTCTACCGAGTCCCGTTCAGAAGCCAAACGTGTAGGTTCCAGAGGTCGGGACGCGGGTGCCAGATAGTGCCCATCCCCTGGGAAAGAAGGTCCTTCTTCAGGGGAATCTTCCAGGG
>JAUCMR010000051.1:19738386-19749942 GCA_032357425.1 Enteromius argenteus | reverse complement strand
AGAGTGTCCACATTTTCTTCAGACAGCACAGATCGTGTCTTCAACACATGGGCCGCTGTTGTGCTTCAGCTAAAGAATGTCACAATCTTTCTGTTCTTTGCTAGGAGTACTAGGAGGGCTCAATAACATTTAACATTTTCTTAAAACCTGCATTAAAATCCGCGGCTATAAATGTACCGATCACTGTTACCGATCGATAGTTTTGCTCTGTTCGAATCTGTTGGAAATGCCTGCCTGAATGCCGCGGGGATAGTTATGTAATGTGTGTGTTTCTAGTTTTCATCTGTTTGGGGGTGGGAGGGGCAGACAGCAGGTTGACTGTCCCGTCATTTGCGCTGCCTTGTTGAGCGTAGCACTGAAAACATTATATTTTACACCCTTTATTCTCTCTTTTTTTTTTTCTGAATCGTTCGGTTTGTAATGCGTACCGAACCGAAAGCCTCGCACCGAACGGTTTAATACGAATACGCGTACCGTTACACCCCTAATATATATATATGTAGTTTTAGGAAGTCACACCAAAAAATTTACACTAATAATAAAATCATAAAATACAATACAAAAAATGTAGATTTTTTTAAATGTATTTGTTCATAAATGTAAAAAAAAAAAAAAAGGAAAAATGCAGTTTAAAAACACATAAATGATATGTGGCATATATATATATATAGTTTCAGGAAGTAACACCAAAAATTACTCTAATAATAAAATAATAAAATAAAATTAGTTGATATTAATAAGTAAATTTAGATGTTTTTTAATGAATATTAATAAATGTTAATAAATGAAAAAACGCGATCATTATAGGAAAAAAAAATATTTATACATGTGATTTATACATTTGTAGATTTTCTTTTATCTTTTTTACATTTAAAATATATTCAAATGTACTTTCGAATAAAAATTCAGTCATGTTATTGGTCAATAAAATAAAAATCCACTTGGGCTAACAGTAATTTTAAATCTTATTAAGGAATTTAAACTTTTAATTCCTAGTTAAACCCTTTTTATTGCTACTTTTTCCTTAAAAATAGAGTATAAACTGTGATTTGGAAAGGTCATTCACAGCTGCCAACTTTAATAAACGTTGGCTGTCTATGCAGTATTGCTCGACTAGAGAAAATCAAGAAAAAAGGCTGTGGCAAAAAGTTCAACACCCTTAATGCACGACCAGTCTATCTATCAGCGGGGATACATAAATGCGACCTGTAGCTTACACAAAAGCCCTAGAACTGTCAATAGACAAGAAAAACCCATTATGTTGTGGACTTTTGCTGACAAATAAATGTGAATATATTGGTGCGGGTAACAAAAATAATATGCACTGCATTTCTCGACACTGAAACAAAACAAACCTGTTTGAATATCTGCAAACATGCTTTTTGAGTCTCAAGAACATCTTTCCCCTTTTATTTTAAAAGGAGAAATGTGATTTCTACCTCACTAAAAACGACCAGCAAGTTTCACTGCAACACTCTCGCTGTCTGCCATTGGCCATCAAACATGCAGCCCCGCCCTATACCCACACCATTGGCTGAATCAATGTCGCTGTGTCAGCATTTACACTTTATAGGCAAATCAAGCAACAAATATCTTGGTGCATTTTAAGCATGTGTTTTACCATGACAACATATATATTCCATACATTACAATCACAAAGTAAGATAAATTGTGAACAGATCTCAAAGCGACGACGCAGCCTAGATGCATTTTCTGCCTCTTAACAAAGACATTTCTCTCTCTTTCTCTCTGCATGTGTCACTCTGACAGTCTTGTCAGATTAACTGCCTAGTTAAGAACCGCGGTTGTTTGTTTGTATGTGTGTGTGTGTGTGTGTGTGTGTACTTCTTCATTGTTCCCTGCAGTGATTTCTGTTTCCGTTTCCAGACACAGTGAGTGAGCAGTTAGTGGATTAACTCTCTCCTACAGGGAATCGTGGGCAATATTGTGCTGTACGACAGGCGTAATAAAATATAAGGCCTGTCTTTAGTAACAATAAAAGCTGTTAGGCAGAAGCAGTGGTGTCTATAGTGCTCTTCAGTTCTGGTGATTAGGGAAATCATGTGAAATTCAACACTGAAATTACAATGTTGGGTTTAGCGCTCTATTTATCTACAGACACAGATGAGAACATGCCGTCATACGTACAGGAGCAGGAAAGTGAGGTGATTTGTGTATTAACTGGCTTGTAGATTAAATGTGTTACTCAGTGGACAGAGGAAAAGGAGAACAAACATGCATGTTTCTAAGGTGTCTATGCAGTTGCTAGGGTGTTCGATCATCTCCCTGGAAAGTTTAATTGCTTAGAAAAGTAATAGCACACCTCTACTGAACAAGCTGCTTGATTTGAGGCATCATTTATGTCTGTAGCGCAAACAGTGTTAGACCAGTTATGTGCTAAAGTTTAATACTTAGGGTTAGCAGTAACACAAATAAAATAGAACTCAATTTAGCTGCTTCTTGCTTCTCACTCTTATCAGTGGACTAAAATACATTTTCTATTATTTCAGGCTTTTATGACTGATGCACTGGCATTTGGATTTCACACATTATTCATGAATGAATTCATAAAGGCAAAGCACATTTTCATTTTCTTTATCAGTTATGAAAATATTGCTCTTTTTGTGTTTATGTCTTTCTATTGGCTTTTGGGAAATTGCATAATTACTTTGTTTTTCAAAAAAAAAAAAGGACAAAATTTACTTTCATGTTTAATTGTGTTATTGCAAATTAATTAATCTAAGCAACAACAGATTTCAGAAAGGCTGAATCATATAGGATATATTCAGCTGAATCAGAATTTGCATAACATATATGCATATGTTATAGCATATAGTTTACTTGGATCATAACATGCATACTATATATGCATGAGTATATAAAAATAATATATAACAGTGTAGGATAAATAGTTCAGTTTTTCATAGTTTGCATACTATAGATCAATGAATATGTAACAACAATATTTAATTAAAGGTAGGATAGATAGTTCAGCTTAATCAGAATTTGCATATATTCATGAACACAAAAAAGTTATGATAATGATAATGATAATAATAATAAGAATTATTATTATTATATATTATATTATATAATTATAATTATTATTACGTAGGATAGATAGATCAGCTAAATCAGAATTAGCATAGCATATCCATGAATGCATAATAATAATAATAACAATATAATGTTGGATAGATGAATCAGAACCTGCATGTCTTATCCGTTAATATATAATAATAATAATAATAATAATAATGTAGGATAGATCAGCTAAATCAGAATTGGCTATATATACAGTACATGAATGTAGAAATATGCATTCCAATTATGCTACACTACATTCTAGTTGCAAAAACATTAGGATGCAAATTGAAGTCACACTTCCAATGGAAACTTAAGTTTATGACACCTTAATGTTTGGGATTTGGAGTAGGAATTCCTATATTTGAATTAATGCAACATTTATACACTGAAAATAGTATTTCAAAAAGGTGTATTATTTCAGTAGATTTTCAAAGTATTCCTCTTCTAATATTTAAATTCTAATATCCGATATGTAATCTTTAGCACAATCCTTAGGTCTTAGGTCAACTGTACTACATACTCCAAAGTACATACTTTACTTTCCGTTCATTGGAGTTTCACCTAGAATTGCTAGTGGACAAGATGTGCATGTCAGAGACAGAAGTTTTACATCCTGTAAGCTCTGCCGGGCTGATGGTCGCTGGACACAAGGACCGCTATTTACAGCAGAGGAGCATTTGTGAGAATTCAAAAGCAACAGTCAGTTTGAATGCATCTCTATTTACCTGGATCACAGCTGTATTTAAGAGGGTGGACAGCACACACTCCAGCTGCGATGCAATCAGACAGATGAGTGGCAGAGAGAGAGAAAGAGAGAGGAAGAGAGGGATAGAGACAGGGATAGTACGGGAAATCAGTATTCCAGAGTCATGCCTTACGACTGCGACAGCTAAGGACACCTCAAGAACGCCAGCACAGCTACACACACACAAACATCCATTTCTTACAGCTAACTGTGCTCTCCCATCCTGCCCTCTCTCTCACCTGCAAACTGTCATCACAAACACACACCAACATAAATATTCACTCACTCAATCTAGATCTTTCTCCATATATATTCAGATGAGAAGTTAAACGCATTGAATAAAACAAGAGGGACTAAAGCTGCGCAATAATCTAGGTCACCTTCACCTCAATCAAACACACACACACACACACACACACACACAGAAACCGCATTCACACACATGCGCTATTTGGCTTCTTGACTTTGTGTTCTGGACCCATTCATCATACTCCTAATTCTTCATATTGATTTGTGGCAAATACAAGCCCAGAACCCTTTCCGAGCTCTGAGCTGCTGTAATAGTGTTTCTGTTAGTTTGTCTGAAAACATGGGGCTTTAGATAAAGTGCCTCTGCGGAGACATCAGCTACCTTTGTGATACTAGTGCACTGCACAGTGTGCAGTCTATCTGTCTATCTATCATCTATCGATCTAAATTCAAAATGCAATACTGCATCCTCTATTCTTCTACTCTATTCCAGCTAAACTCAAATACGGGAATTTAAATTCTGAACCCTGAATCATCCTGCAATTAAAAAATAGTACATAGTATGCAACAATAAACATAGCTAACAGTGTGCTCCATTTAATTTGCAGTAATTGGTATACAATTATCAACTCAGAAGAAAATATTGAGAAGTAAATTACGCATTTTTAATGGAAGAATAAATAAAGAAATACAGAAATTGTCAGATTTGTGTGCCCTTGCCCAAGTATGGGCTCCCCATGTGTATGCCCATACTTGGTTGTTCCTGTCTTTGATTAGTTGCTTGTGTTAATTTGTTCCCAGCCATGTTCCCCAGGTGTCTTGAATTCTCCCCTTGTTATGTTGTGTATTTAAAGTGTATTTGTCCTAGTCTCCCTGTCGGTCCTTGAGTGTCTACATTATATTCTGTGTTCCTGAGTTTAATAATTAAAAGACTCTCGTTCCTACACTCCGCGACGCCTGTGTTCTCATTATAGCACGATTGTGACAGAAATGCAGAAATGCAGAAAAAATGATAATAAATAAATATACAGTTTACAATAATAACAATAACAACTAATAAATAAACAAATAATAAATACATTAAACTAATAAATAATGAATAACAAAGAAACAGTGAGATCTATATATAAATACAAACGCATGCATGTGCTTTTTTTTTAAAGAAAAATATGATATGTTTATATATTAAATATTTTTATATATAACAATATAAACATATACATGGATATAATATGTGTGTTTATATACATAATAAATAATCCCAGTACACATACATAATGTAAACAAAAAGTTTTATTTTAGACGTGATTAATCACAATCAATTGAGCATCTGACAGCATTAACTGTACTGCATTCATTCATCTGATTCTAAGTCAGATAACTTAGAAAACGAATGGAACACTTCAAATCAAGTTGAGCGCATTGCATTCTGGGATGCAATATTCCAATCAGTATAATCTACTTGTTTACTGCACATTTTGACCATTGTATTGTATCCATTGTACCATATACGACAATATGCATACTATGCTCTAATATAAATATGCAGCTAAAATAGTATAAGTAGTATGTGCCATTCAGAATGTACCCACACACACAGCATTACCAGCTGATGAATGAATCACATCTTTATTTCATCACATAGACAACCTTATTGGATAATATGCTTTTTCCTTAAGAGCTTGTCTTTCTGCCCATTTTTCTGTAAAGAGACTTAAGGCAATACTGGATTTTTTCTTTATTGGGGTGGAAGCTAAATGTCGTAATGCACTTTTCAATTTTCTGGCCAATTTATATGCTAATGAGGAGGGTACATCTCCATTAGATTGGCTGGCAGACGGCGGGGCGATCAGGTGATTTTCTGCTCTCTTTCTCCTTCTGTGTAATTAAAGAGGCCGACAAACAGCTCAAGATGGCGGCGCAAACCCACCCCTTCACCTCTCTCCAGCTCTCCTTCTCTCCCGGGGCGGTTTCATATGACAGAAGTGTTTGGTATGGCGAGCGTGTTGCTGGGTTTAACGGGTCTGGATGCTCTTTTTACGCCTGCTGGAATGGGATCGCTATCGGGGAGAGCTCAGTTTCTGTAGCCTTCTCGGAGCAACGCATTGTATTCTCTCCTCCTCTCACCTTCTTTATCTCTGTGGTACACTGCAAATAAAACCATCCCAGAATGCCAAGAAAACACCATCACTGATACCTATGACATATCAGCTAGTCTGGACTGCAGCTTATTCTGGCCAAGAACCGCCCACTTTAACAGGAAGAGACTGTCTGACTGACAGGTGAAGTGAGTGTGTGGCAATTAAAGAGACAGTTTGGCTAAAAATGAAAAATTTTTCATCATTTACTCACCCTCAAGTTCATCCTGTATGATTTTCATTCTGCTGAACACTTAAGAAGATGCTTTGAAGAAAGTTGGTAACCACGCAGTACCCAATGACTTCCATAGTATTTTTTTCCATGTGTGTTAATGGCTACCGTCAACTCTGGTTATCCACATTCTTCAAAATATCAGAATTTTATGAAAAAGGCTGACAGAATTTGTATTTTTATTTATATGTTTAATATTTTAATATATATATATATATTATATATTTAATATATTACATTTGTGTATGGGTTTTTGAGTGAATTATACCTTTAACACTTTTGTAAAACTTCTGTTGAAATTATGAAATTACTGCACTATTCAGATTACCACGCACTCACTCGTTTTCTCTCATGCATCGGATTTAGTTTTCGGATGATGTTTTTCGATTAAAGATGTTAAATCTGAAATCAAATAAAATCAAAGCGGGATGTACTAGTATGCACAAGGATATAATGTTTATTTGTTATCATCAAACACAAGCGTCTCAAAACATAATCCTTGCGAGCTTTAGCAAAAACTATTTTTCGCTCTGAAAAGCTTACCAGAGCACATAAAAAACAAAAAACAAAGAACAGTTTAGCAACATGCTAAAACACATATCTACTATTTTTTATACAGCCCTAACCCTAAGCATGTATACTTAAGGTCCAAATTTTGCCTGCAAACTTGTAAACATCATTTGTTTCATTTGCAAGCTGACAAAGATGTGTACTCCTTGGCCCTCGGAAAAAAAAAAAAAAAAAACAGCCAATCACACTGGAGCTTGTCATTTAAAAAAAGCGTTTGCAATTACAGCGTGTAATATGCATCCAACAAACTGAGACCTTCCCTGACATAATGTTCTTTTATATCTGTTTAGACCGTTCCCAACCCAGTCGCCGTCAAAAGATAAGACACGCTTGCACTTTGTCTTTCACCGTTGACAGCAAATCATCATAAGCAGCCGTCAGAAAAAACTGACAGTGTCCCATAAGATCAGTCTCCTCAACAGCAAGACAATGTCGCAATAATGTCATTCCAAAGCGAGAGAAACACATTTCCGCATCAATGTAAAGGCCTCACAATATCCCACCCGTGTCACAGGGAAAACAATATTCAATCAAAATACAATACTGAGCATTAAAATGAGCTCCACAAAGACCAATGAGATACATACTTATAGAGTGGAAGGCAGCAGAGATGGACAAAAAAAAGAAAAAACAAGGAAGATGAAAGGAGAGAAAAAGAAAGAATGGTGCCAGCAGACTAATTAAGCCAAAGGAAGTTTCAAGATATCGAGTTTGATTCAAAAGGTGAGACATTCTGACAGATGTGACACACTTGACAGCGAATTAAAGTGATAATAAGATATCACCTGATACTCAAACTTGCAAATTTATAAAAAAAATAAATAAATAAATAAATAAATAAATGAAGGTGTTGAATGAATTATGAATTAACAACAATCAGGAAGTTGCAATCGCTTTTTCCCTTTTTAATCTTACACTAAATTTAACACAATTTAACAAACTCTAGGAGATTTTGACATCTTTTACGTTACTTAAAGCTGATGTCATTTTTATTACGTCAAAACAATACGAAAAAAAGGTCTACTTTTATTTAAGGTTGACTTGCCAAATAACAAATAACTGTGACATGCAGTGCTGTCAAAAAACCTTAAATCGTGAAGCTTCTGGGGGAGGAAGGCTATTACTTTGAGTAATAAAAAACACTTTTTTCAACTGGCAGATGACCAAAACACTTGAGAAACACATAGCAACATGCTAAAGAACATCTTAGCAACCACATAGCACTCCTTTTATCACTTTCTTTTTCAGCTGTAAAATTGGTTCAGAAATGACACATTTCACATTTAAGGTCCAAATTACTCCACATGTATGTAGCTTTTAATAAACGTAGTCCAGAGCTTCAGAGCTCTTCCTGTACCTGGCATTCCGGTCCAGCTGTGTGTGTTTGAAGCTCTCTGATACAATGATGGCGGGACCCCTGGAGCCTCCAAAGGTCCAATGAGAACACTTAACTTTTTATTAACATAACATTTGTGCTCTTAATTACTCTATTTGCATATCTATTCTCAAATTCATGGCTCTGAGCTGTAACACGTACCCATTTGGCAAATGTTATCCATTTAAAGGTATCTTTGGCAGGGCTTCATATTTCTGATCTCTCTTAATCCACATCACTGGGCTACACTGTTACAGCTGCATGAATCACACAGACACAACCACAAATACAACGCAGAACTGTTCATGAAAGAACTTCAGTCTACTGGCTAATAATCAACATAGCTCATTATTATGGAAGCCTGTTTCCAACACAGCTATAAAGTTAGAATTGAGAGATTTAAACCTTTTGTTATCCTGATGATTCATGCTTTTTCCCACAATTCATAAGGAAAAAGTAAGAATTGTAGATGTAAAGTCAGAATTAAAAACAGATTGAAAGATTGTAAGATGTAAGCTCTGAATTCTGAGAAAAATGTCACAATTGCTAAAAAAAAATAATAATAAGATATAAATTATGATATGCCATAGTAGTGAGAAAGAAGTGAAAAGTTTATATTTCGCAATTCTGAAGAAAAGTCAGAATTGAGAAAAAAGTGAGAATTCAGTGTTTATATTTTCTAATTCTAACTTTTTTCTTACAATTCTTTAAACTCAGAAAAAAACTGTGAGATATTTTCCACATTGTTAAACACTTCTGAATTTTCTCTCAAAATTAATAGATAGTTTGAAGAGATAGTTTACAAGATATAATAGTTTTAGGAGATATAATAGTTTATATAGTTTGAGATATAATCAAAATTGCAAGAATAAAATTCTGAATTTTAAATAAAAGTCAAACTACCTTTTTACAATTAACATTTTTAATTTTTTCATTCCATACACTGATAAAATTATTCATTGAATTTACAAAATATTTTTAAGGCATAGTAAGTGGTTGCAATCAATTTGTTTTAGCTACTGTATATTTAAATAAACAAATTTAGTTGACTAACTTTTTTTTTTTTTTTTAAATGTAGCTAAAATATCTTAAAAAAAAAAAATCAGTGTAGTGGGAATGGACCCCCAATATGCTACACTGCCATGTAGCATTGCTAATTATTGTTCTGATGGATCAAGCCATGACACCTGCTCAATAAAGACAGTGTAACTTTAAATAATAGCGATTAAAAGATTAAAGAGATATCCCTGTAAAAAGAAATGAACAAAAAAAGTAAATTGCACAACTGACAACTAACAGTAAATAAAGCCTCCGTTCACAATATCTCATCAAACTGTGAAAGCTTGACAGATTGCCAGGTTTAAACCTTTAAACATACACTTTGTTTGTTTGTTGACATATGGATTTTGAGTATAAAGAAACATAACAGCTGTTTTCCTTGCACTCTGTCCGTTTTTTCCTGATCTGTTTGGATCAGCGTGTTATTACGAATGAACGCAGAGCTGTGCTTCTGAATACACAATCACAGCAGGAGAACAGTGAGACAGAGACAGCCAGAGACGAGCCCAGAGCGAGAGATGCATGAGTATTAACGTAAGCTATGGAACCTATAATCATACGCAGTGTTCTCCAGCTAATTTCGAGTGCTGGTGAGAAGCAGCCCACCTTAGAGAGAGCAGATCTGACAGGTGAGAACATTCAAACAGCTCTCTAATTACAGCTCAAATTATATAAGAATAAACATAACAGTGTCATCACATTTATGATAGTGGAGCAGACCAGCTAAAAAGATCATAATGATCATAATGGTAAAATGAAATGACAAAAGCATTGCAATTTAAAAATTACATTACATCAACATTTCATATCTATTTGCTTCATCTATATGCTATTATATGCAAGCTAAAACAACATTTTATTGACTCAGTATTCAGTTTTGATATTTTACACCACACATCTTTCACTTTAGTGTCCTTACAAAAGGACCTATTTTAAGATTATTCTCGAAACATTACAACTTTACTACTTTTTAAAATATTTGTACTATTATTATGGCACTAAAAACAGAACCGGATCAAAATTGCATGTCTATTTGCATAGATAATGTTTCACTATTTTACCTTATACAGTTCATTTAACTACAAATAAATATATATATACACTTATACTACAGGGCCATTAAATGCTTGAATCTGATTGGCTGATGAACGTTCTAAGGTGTGCAATTATTTTCAAGGAACCACATAGTGAATGTAGCTCCAAGCAGCTCCCTCGCGTTACAGTTGCATATCACTTCGCCAAATGGTTTTACAACAGCAAAATAACCAAAACCCACAATGGCACTGGCCAAACAAATAAATATAATAATCAATATGATAAAAACAACAGCTCATTTCCATGTTTTCCCACAAAATTACGTTTTATTGTGTACGGCAGGCACATACTCTATGTCTCCCCTTCTTTCCCTCAGAGACGCACACACATTAATATACGCTCTAATGTTGTTAGCACTACTCTGACTTTATACATAACATCAACTTAAAAACAACTTGACTTCTCACAAGCGAGGTAACAACAGCGCTGTTAGTAAAGAGTAGTTTTAGCCGAACACTTTTGAGAGATGTACAGACTCTGAGGTAATTCACACACTCACACACACATAACTTCTCAAGGTTCTGTTACTAGGTCTAAAATTACGTTTTGGAATCAACAATGGAGGCATTGGATGAGATGCGGAAAATAATCCTACTCACAATAGCATTTTAAGTAAAAAAAACCTGACAAATACCTTGAAATATATCATCTGATTGATGTCTTGAGGTGTGGCAACCGTAGTGTAAGCAGAATAATTGATGCCGGTCCGTTGAACTATTAGAAAAAAAATGCACACCGCATCACCACCTCGGGTGTTTATTATTTTTTTTAATAATTCAATGGCCCATCGTCAATTATATATGTATATATATATATAAAAAAAAATGTTTTGAGTGCTGTCAAACGATTAATCGCGATTAATCACAAATAAAAGTTTTTCTTTACATAATATGTGTGTTTATGCTGTGTTTATTTATTATGTTTATTTATTTATTTATTAAAACACACGTACACTATATATTTTGAAAGTATTTAAATGCATTTATATATTTATTTTCTTATATTT
>JAUCMR010000051.1:19724914-19737872 GCA_032357425.1 Enteromius argenteus | reverse complement strand
GGAAGCCAGGGCTGGATATTTTCATGTTCATAATCATTCTGGAGTGCTCAAAATTGTGAATATGAATGGGAATATACAAATTCTAGGGGTGGCAATTATTGTGGCCAACAAGTATTGGAGAAAAACATTTATTTCACAAAGATTTTACGAATTTTACGAGGTTAGAATTTTGTAAATTTTTTGAATGAAAGATCAAAAGGATAAACAATGCAGATTTAATTTCACAGCCACCATTGCTCAGATTTACCAAGAGTGCCAATATTAGTGGAGGGCACTGTATACACAGTACATACAAATATATTATGTAAAGACAATCTTTTATTTTGGATGCAATTAATCGCGATTAATCGTTTGACAGCACCAATATATATACAGTAATATGGAAAGGTCATCCTGGAGAAAAAAATGGACATCTAAATTCTAAATGCAGCTGAAAATATATGCAAATACAGGTTACAAATTATATAAATAAAGAATAAAAAAAAATCCTAATAATTCAAAACCTGTATGGTTTTATTTATTCTGTAGTACATGAAAGAAGTTTTTTTTTAATGTCTCAACATGAAAGTCAATGGGTTCCAAAACTGTTGGAAAAAAGAAAGACATGCACACAGGTTTGGTATAAGACATGGGAGTAATTATTACCACCAAATTTTCATCCATTACGCGTTATGTGTAGTAACAGATGAGTCTGGGTTTCTACTCAATCAAACCCCATCCAAAACTTCTCCATCTTTTAAAATCATATGAACGACTCAAAGCCTGAGAATATCTCCCGCTGATGCTTCCTCTGACGAATGAATCGTTACCGTCTGACTCACTGATTGGCATCTTGCAGCTTAAAATCACTTAATTAACCACCGAGCTCTCAGTTGTCTTGCGTTCCGGATGGCTGGAAATCAACATGGTCCTCTAAAATACTAATAGCTCACAAACTAGTGTGCATGTCTCCATTTATCTGACTAGAACAGCTTCAAACTGAGTTGCTGGAGGAACAGATGTGCTGTGTTAACTTTGCTAATTTTCTTACAATTTAAAATAACTGTTTTCTATTTGAAAATATTTTTAATTGTAAATTAATCCTAGATGCAATGCTGAATTTTCAGCATCATTACTCTAGTCTTCAGTGTCACACGATCCTTCAGAAATTATTCTATAATAATTATATTATAACTGTATTTAAAATATGATGATTTGCAGCTCAAGAAACATTTGCTTCATGTTTTTGTAGAAACAGTGTTAAATTTTCCGTTGAATAAAAAAAAAAGGCATTTGTCTGAAATACAATTTCTGAAGCATCTTAAATTAATTTACTATCACTTTTAATCAATTAAATGTGTCCTTGTTGAATAAAAATTCAAAAGAGCAAGTTGTGCATGAAAAAGAAAATATAAATGTATCGATTTAATCTTTTAATGCTATGACATCATTCTTATAATTTTGACAAAATATTACTTTAATGTTATGAGATCATTCTCAAAACCATTTGACCATATTATTTTAATGTGGCACTTAAGCGCTGTCACATATAATACTAAAAAGATATAAGCAAAAACCAGAAGTCATTTTCTCTCTGATTTCTGTTTCCAGCCCACTACAGAGTCATCACACCTTTTATAACACATGCACAGATACGAAGGTCAACTTCAGAGAACTATTTGATTGAAATTGACAGGTGCATGGTGACATTTTACCCATAAAGCAAAGCATCCCTTGTCGTTTGCATCTCTGTCTAACACTTTTATGACCTCAAAATCCTCAGAGAAGCAAAGCATCAGCAGCTGATCTGAGCTCAATCTGCTCCGTCTCCAGGCAACGGCGTGATGCTCTGCCGCTTTCCTTATGGCCCAGGGACCGGTCCTCTCCGGAGCCTATCAGCTCACCGCTAAACTGCTCCTTTTTACCGACACATCCGAAGAGTCATTTCCATCTGGCAGTCTCCGGGCACCGCTCTAGCCTAGTCACAAATGTCCCACCGTAAGGGGCTGGAAATGAAGCGAGCCGCCCAGCTAAACTTCACAGTGAGACTCATTCATAGTCGATACGAGAGAATAGAACTGTATTTCACTCACCGCCTGATAATGACTCTCTCCCGCCTGCCACAGTCCCACTGGAGACTCATAACCTTAACTTGTTTCCTAGCTCTGAGTTCCTACAACTTCTAAGTTGAAAACATCCATTAAACGGCAGCTCTGGTTAATGGATGCAGCGCTGCTATGTGTGTTTGCTAGAGAGAACCCAGCGGTATTGAAGAACATGGACTTTCTTTAAAACTGTTTTAGACCTAGAAGTGGGAATTAACTTCAAATGCATATTTGTAATTCAATTTAAAAGAGTCATAATCTACATTTCTTTATCATTTTGGCGTTCACTACACACGGCTGTAGCAACCATACGAGAGTTTAAGATTAATTACTCACCATCATGTTGTTTTTAAAATTTATATTTTTCTGTCTAACAAAAAAGGGGAATTTCACAAGACGAACACTTTGTCATGAATAACAAGCTGTCGAGCTCTAAAAATGAAAAGAAAACACCAACAAAAAAAACATATGTGCTTGATTGAATGATATGATTTTGCAACTTCAAAGTTTCCAAAACCTTTTTTCTGGTCAGGGTAGAGAGTTTTGACTTCTGATAGTATGAACTATCAATACACACATAGTACAAACTCAAACTACAAACTCAAGAAAATGGAAAATGCTGTTTTTCCGAGACTGTCCTCCAACAAAAAACGACCCTATAGGTCATTTGTGCAAGTACCTTATTACGACCTTATATTTACACTTTAAAGGTTAGCGCCCTCTAGCGGGCGTAAACATAATGACAATGTTGTATTGCGTCTGTCGTCATGAAATGACATATGAATAGTATATGCTCTGAGGGGTCTTATTTCGCCGCTATGTACAAATGATCAATACGGCCGTATTGGTTGGAGGACATGTTGGTTTTTCCATGATACATTGATTTTAAAGTGGTTACATCGGTGACAAAAACTGTATGTGACATTTCTACGACAGCCAGGATGAATGAAAACCTTCACAGACCTAAATGAAACAGCTTTTTAATGAACACAGAGACCTGGGAAACTGTAACCCATTTATGAATGTGACAAAAAATCATCAAAGAGAAGCTGTCTGTGCATGCTCCAACTAAAACAGCCTTCCCCCAAACAGATATTATGAACAAGCTGGCATTTACAGTCTGACACCTTGCCAGGTTTCTCTCTCTCTTCTTCTTCTTCTCAGCAGCAGCACACATATGCTCTCTGAGCCGTACGCCACCGTTTGAAGTGCTAAACTTAATCCATCCATAATCCCTCACACAGAAAAAAGCTAATCAAAGCAAAAACTATGGAGAAACACCGATGTTGCAGAAGGGATGAAAATGAAAGAACAACTGAGATACTTTGAAAGGAATAGTTTGCCAAACTAATTTTAAATTGTCTGAAAATGTATTCATCCTCAGGCCAAACAGGATTTAGATGAGTTTGTTTCTTCATCGGAACAGATTTGGAGAAATTTTGCATTATATCACTTGCTCACCAATGGATCCTCTGCAGTAAATGGGAAAATTTGATCATTAATCACTTTCCCCCATACCGTTCCAAACCTGTAAAACCTTTGTTTGTCTTTAGAACACAATTTAAAGGGGTCAAATGATGCGATTTTAAGTTTTCCTTTCTCTTTTGTGACAAACTGCACAGATAAAATCCCTGAAGTAGCAAAGACTAAAGTCTCAAAACCAAAGAGATATTCTTTATAAAAGTTATGACTCCTGAACCTGACAGATCAGTCTATGCTAGGCTTGTGACTGTGTTGTTGTTGTTTTTTTTTCCCTTTGTCCTCACCTCTGCAACTATCATCTAGTGTGGCTGAAAAGCATTATGGACAAAACGCACCTCAGACACTGACATTTCTGTGTTTAATCCTGTTTAATGAGGCTAAATTTAGTCTGTGTGTTCCACTGTGAAGGTGACTAGTCCCCACAGGAGGTCTTTAAAACATGCGAGGGGACCGAATGCATGTCCCCACTGTCATTTATGGCTTATAGGCCGATGCTCATATTAGGTTTCCACCTTGAAAGGGAGAAAAAAATATATATATTTCTTGCCTATAACAAGTACCATTGATTTTTACAGCTGTCGTGCCCATGGGCCATTCAGAGTATGCGGAAAATCCGCTTTAGTTATGACAATGGTAGGTTGAAGCGACTTCGCAACACTTCATAAATATTGGCTGCACACAATAGCGCATTTACAATGAGTATTTCACACCATAAATGCAGAAAATAAACAGGAAGTACAAGGTGCTAAATGCTTTTGATATTCTGAAGTTTCACACAGCCGCAGCAGTTTGCCAGGAGAATAAGGAGGAAGCAGATGGTGAACTGCATTTAGCAATCACCTCCCTCCAGCCCTGAGACCAGACCCATACTGCTTATACTGGCACCTGTGCGCTTACTGCACTGACGTAATGAGCTTTATCTGTTCATTCATCTATCTATTCATCAATCTGTCAGTCCCTCCCTCTGTCATCCACCATCAATCTGTTTATCCTTTCATTCATCCATTCATCCAAAACGATCCATCTCCCTATATTTAAAACACAATCGGCTCTGGGAAGATTACTTGTAGTCTGTTACTAATTAGAAATTACGTGAAAATAGTAGTTACAATCTATTAGATTATACATGTTAGATAATGTATTCTGACTACTTTATGATTGCTTTTAGGTTACTTTATTACTAATTTGTTTATCACATTTTTGTTTGAA
The DNA here is from genome assembly GCA_032357425.1 of Enteromius argenteus. Classification (NCBI taxonomy): domain Eukaryota; kingdom Metazoa; phylum Chordata; class Actinopteri; order Cypriniformes; family Cyprinidae; genus Enteromius; species Enteromius argenteus. Next base: position 19,733,097 of record JAUCMR010000051.1, on the reverse strand, counting down.
AGGAATTTGAAATGAATTTAACCAATTTCATCATTTTTTAATTTATACAGGCAATATTTAAAAAAACAACAAAGTGCATTAAAAATCAAATATTAGATAAGGTAAAAAACTACTAATTGATTAAATAATATTTAAAGAAAAAATATTTTAAAATAAAAACAACACATTAATAACAAAAAAGGATTACATATTTGTGCACACTTTTGAATAAATAACATTTTATATATATTTAAAAAAGTGTTTTTTATTATATTATATATAAATACATTTAATATATAACCATATTTTTCTATTCTTTTAATATATACATGCATTTTGTGTTTGTGTTTGTATTTCTATATATATGTATATAGGATTTTTAAAAATAAATAAGTGTTTGTGTGTGTGTACATATATATATATATATATATATATATATATATATATATATAAACACTTTCATTTATTTGCTTATTTATTTGTTTATTTTTATGTATCCTCAATACATATATTAAAAACATGTGGTAAGTTTCTCAGATCTGCTGGGAATGTCTATGTCTTTCCAGACTCTGGAAGCAGGAATCAGTGTAGTTAAACTGTCTATGAATTCCCCCTGTGGGATCAATAAACTTCATCCATTAATCTTGCATAAATGCTGCATTCATCTAGATTTAGTTAAAGCAGTCAGATAAACATGTCTATTTCCAGAAGAGTGAAAAGGTCTTAAAGACGTCTGTTTCGTGAAAAACATTCCTCGCTCTAACTGTCAGGGGTGTAATACTCTTTAATCTGATAGAAAGATAAACATTGAGTCTTTCGCTTAAGAAAAAACTACCAAAACATTTGGCAACAAAACAAAAAACAAATTAACTTCTCTGATTGCTTCTTCAGAGACATAAACCACAGACAGAGTGACATTCAAAGGATCTGTCAGGATCCGGAGATGAAGGAAAGCTAGAAGGAGCTGAGATCATCGACACACATGGAGAGTGAATGCCAGGATAACTGAGACTGACTGCAGTCTTATCACAGCCAGACACCACTGTAAACAAATCCATCATATGCTGTTTAAGAAGAGCCCAAGCTGTAATACAGCATTACACATGATGGGAACAATCTGTAGTACATCCACACTCTGACAGTTCTTGCATTATGCTCTTCTCCGTGTCCTGAAAGTTTCCTCAAACTTTGTCCTGGACTTTAAAGAGGTCAAATCATGCAAAACATAACTTTCCTTGCTCTTTTGAAGTAGGAGTTTGATATACGTCAACAAACTATAAATAAATAATGGGAAAGCATCACACTTATATTAAATGGATGCAAAGAAAACAACTAAAACATTTACAAAGAAGTATTAAAACAAAGAACGGTTTATTCTAAAGGTAAGAGAAAGCTAGGAACATGGTACGTAAAAGCTTGACTACAAATAAACTAATAAATTAATTTAAAAAAAGTATATATATATATATAAACATATAAATTATATACATAAACTATATTATATATATTTTATTGAATTGTTTTTTTTTTCATTATAAATGTTATATTAAATATTTTATTTATACTAAATAAATAAATATGCAAATTAAATTAAATTAAATTAACTGAAATCAGAGAACTGAAAAAGAACAAAGAATGGTTTATTCCAACGGTAAGAGAAAGCTTGGAACGTGGTACATAAAAGCTTGACTACCAACACACTAATAAATTAATAATAATAAAAAAAGTATATATATATATATATATATATATAATATATAATTTATTCTGATTTAATTTAATTTCCCACTACTTGCATATTTAATTATTTATTACAATTAAAATATTTAATATAACATTTGTAATGAAAAAAAACAATTCAATAATATATATATATATATATATATAAATGAATATAAATTATATACATAAACTATATATATATATATATATATATATATATTTTTTTTTTTTTTTTTCATTACAAATGTTATATTAAATATTTTATTTATACTAAATAAATAAATATGCAAATAGTGGGAAATTAAATTAAATTAAATCAGAATAAATTAACTGAAATCAGAGAACTGAAAAAGTAAGTATATTATGTCATTAAATTATTGAAATTTGGGAAGTAAATATTATAGTTTACACAAAGCACATTTATGTACACTTTTAGTTAAAAAACTTTTTTAAATATACTAAAGCATGTCATTTAAATTGTACAATTTCGCTGTATTACTATTTTTACTGTATTTTTGAATAAATAAAGTAAATAAATCTGTCCTGGAAAATAAATAAACATATGTATAAAATAAATGAAGGAATAAATAAATGCCCCAATTTAAAGATGATTTAATGTGATTTTTAGTGGAAGATCATATTTCATTGGATTGACAATTGTAAATATGGGTGGTCATGTGCTGATGTATTTCTCTGTCTGACACTAGAAAGCTACAAAAGTTCATAATTATATCTTCCAGCTTTTTGGTTTGAAAAAATGCAACCAGGATTTAATAAATATAATACCCAGTCATTGTGTAAACAACGAAGAATAATTCATGCTACTAATGTGAACAACATTCTGGAGGAAAAGTCACAATGGCACATTAACAACAACAAGAACAGCCTAAAAAACTCACAAAGCCACTCATTTTTAACAGCAACACTATCTTACAATCAAATTGAGTAATAAAACACATTAAACAGGCAATAATGCTTGCATGTTTTGTTCCAACTCTCTCAACGGGTAAAAATGATGGATGATTTTCTCGAATACATTTACAGACTCCCGTGTGAGGGGAAAACCTGATAAATTTCTGGAGGTAAGAGCAGAGAACGCATTTGTCATTGCACCGCAAACAGTGGCGTCTGAAACGCTCAATTTACAGCACAAATCAACAGCAGCAGTCTCAGCATCCGTTTAAAGGTTAAAAAGAAGCAAAGCCAAAGAACGGCAAAGAAAGAGAGAGAGAATGATGTCTGGGCCGGGAAAACTTTGTGAGGTCAGCAGTGCTGAAAATGGTAGTGTTATCAACAAACGCACCGCTGCTGCTCTTTGCAAAGGGCTGGAAGATAGAGGATGAGGTTAAGCTACGGCTCGCTGGCACACACAGACACACAGTGCTGGAAAAAGCCTGACTACTAACACATTCCTGCTGCTGCGTCTACGAGAGGGCTTTCACTGAGAGCTGGGTCTCAATTCGCTCCCTAGTTTAGTAGTAAATACACAGGGTGTCTTTTTTAGGATGGTCCCATTGTCAAAATCCTTTTACTGTAGTGAGAAAATGCACCATTAAGAGTAAGCACTGGCTGCTCACTGTTATCGCTCACTGGAAATGTTTCTTCTGCAGTCTGTGAACTCATTTTTGTTGTATTCTTTTGTTGTCTTTTTTTTCTCTAAAGTTCCAATAGAGCTACATTGATATATAGATATATTTTAGTGCTGACAAATGATTAATTGCGATTAATCACATCCAAAATAAAAGTTTCTGTTTACATAATGTGTATACATACTGTGTATATTTAATATATAAACATACAAACACATGCATAGAAGTATTTAAGAAAAAATTGTTATTTTTATATATTAAATATATTTATATATAACATAAAATATGACAAAATAAACATATAAATGTATATACATGTAAATATTTTCAAAATATATACCGTATGTGTGTGTATTTATAAATACATAATAAATATACACCTAAACCTTATATCATCCAAAACCTTCATTTTGGAAGAGATTAATCATGTTTGACAGCACTATTATTATCATTTTATAATTTTATTATATTATTATTTATATTTGTAATTTTTTATTTTTTTTTTACAATATTTTGCATATTTATTACATTTAAATATTTTAACATCAAAATTTATCTTTAAATTCAACAAAGTTATAAATTCCAAGAACAATTTATGAAGTTAGTGAAGCATAGAAATGACCTTTATATATATATATATATATATATATATTTACCTTTATTTATGTACATTTTAATTTCCTTTTTTCCCTTAATGTTATTTAAATGTATTTTCTGTTATTACACTAAAACTATTAAGAAGCCTCCCAATAGTTAAAAAAAAGACTTAAACTGATTTTATATTTTATTATATATATATATATATATATATATAAAATACATATAAATATATAATATAAAAGAAATAAAAAAAGTAATAAAACATATTTAAATGAATATAAAAAAACTACACATTAAATGGAAAATAAAAAACCTATATAAAAAAAATATGAATTCAAAATATCAATAAAAACTAGATCAGGATCTCAATAATAAATACCACTTCTATAACAAGATATTCTTACCATAAATATAAAAAAGTCATCAAAAATGGGTCACAAGCACACTTCAAATAACACTGTATTCTTACCAGCAGCAATAAAGCTACACAATGCACAAAACAAATGACACTAGCAGTATATTCCACGACCTTAATAGTGTTATCAAGTACACCAGTGTCTAAATTTGTACTGATTCCCAACATAAAAAATGAAGCGATTTAATGAGACGCAGCCGACACCTCATCAGTCGTCAAAAAGACAGGACAGGAAATTCAAATCAGAGGTTAATGTACAGATGTCAGCTTATGCAATTCTCCAGGGACCCTGGCTTCAGTGGGCCGACATTAGCATAGACCGCAGGGCTCGAGGGGGGAGACTGATGACCAGAGTAGATGCGCTTTCAAACCCCAGGAGACTTGCCATCGGCAAAATGAATTGGTAACCAGAACGGAGGCTGAATCAATGCAGTAGGCACTAGCATTAGAGCTTCAAAAACACACAGAGAGAGCGAGAGAGACTTGATTAAATGGTCTGATTACAAACCACCTGCACATTAAAACACATCAGACCCATGAAAATGATTAATGAGCACATACCAAACACATTACCAGCAGCTTGGGTGGAGGGGGTTATGGGAATATTATATTTTATGAAGAGTGGTGCTCAAAGTCAATGACATGATTCTAGGATGTTGCTAAGGCAGAGTCTTCTTAAATATATATGAGGTTGCCAGGGTGTCTTAGGGGGTTTTTAATAGTGATACTTACCCTAGCTAGCATTACATACTATTTAAGAAATAGATCAACTAAAAAATGAAAATTTGCTAAAAATGTAATGACCCTGAAGCCATCCAAGATGTAGATGAGTTTGCATACTCACCTGAACAGATTTGGAAATTTTGTCTTACATCACGCTCACAAACGGTTCCTCTGAAGTGAAAGGGTGCCAAACAGCTGAAAAAAAACATCACAGTAATCCACACCACTCCAGTCCATCAATTAATGTCTTGTGAACCAAATTCTGCATATTTGTAAATATGCAGTAAATCCATAAATCCATCATTAAGATGTTTTTAACTTAACACAGCTTCCAGCTAGAATACAAGTTCTCTATCCATAATATTGCTTTCTCCAGTGAAAAAGTCATCCTGTCTGAATCAGGAGCGAAATATGCACAGATCAAGCGAAAACAGTCCAAAACAGTTCTAAACAAATAGTGGGTGGTTTCAGATGAAAGACGACAACAGTGAATGGAGCATAATAATGGATTATGGTCTCATATTTTGGCCAGAAGTGATGCTTTAAAGTTAAAATAACTTATTGGTTGATTAGTTTCAGCTGTTTTGCTTCAGAAAATGTTAACTAATGGACTGGAGTGGTGTGGATTACTTGTAGATTATTGTGATGTTTGGACTCTCATTCTGATGGCACCCATTTACTGCAGAGGATCCATTGGTGAGCAAGTCATCTGTTCTGAAGATAAATCAAACTCATCTACATTTTGGATGGCCTAAGGGTGAGTAAGATTCCTTTAAATTCAGTGAAATTGTATATGCTGTAAATGTAGGTGGATGACGAAAGTGATTTGTATAAAATAATGATCAAATACGGCATAATTAGCAGTCCATGTGGCCTAAGATGCCTCACAGCAAGTGATGTGTTGAAGACAGGCAGCTTTTTTCCATCAAGCAGCCAGTTAGTGAACAAAACCAGATTACACAAAAAGCCTGATTTAATCATATAAATGGCTTTTCTTTTAATGAATTTGGTTCAGATGAAATGAATGGGTCTGTATGTGGTCTTTCACTGACATTTCTCTTTCAAATAGATGGAGGTCTGATATTCACTAGTCCTAGTCATGTGAGACACACGTTAGATTGCTGCAAAAGCATCTAGCAGTTCCAAGGTTAAGTCTAGCTCCTCTGTGAATTTCAGATGAATATAGGCAATGTTCTGCTGACCTTGCTTAAAATGAGCAGATAAAAAAAATATAAATCTTGCACAGTATATGGCAGTGCTTCAACTTATGTCATTTGCTCTGTTGTATTTAAAGTGAACATGAAAAGCCATATGCATCTTATTTTATTTCTTAAATGTGATGCAGGAGGTGTGAAATGTGATGCATTTTATTTTCTGTTGGGATATTGCATATACATACATTTTTATATATAACAGACCACAGTCTCAAAAAAATATAAGGAGCAAAATTGAATGATTTCTGAAGGATAACGTGACACCATAATAATGCTGAAAATGTTTGCATAACAGGAATAAATTAATTTTTTAAAGATATTAAAATAAAAAATTCAATATTACAGTTTTTACTGTACTTTTGTATCAAATAAATGCAGCCTTGGTGAACATGAGCAACTTCTTTCAATGATTAAATATATTAAAAAAACTTTTTTGCCATTTAAATAAAATTTTAATTATAAAATGACTTCAAAAATAATAAAATGCACCATATGTCTCCTTAAAACATCAAATAGTCACTTATGTATACGCTCTACTGCCTGTTGTTTACAAGAGACGGGATGTTATGGATGCTTCTGCTTTGTCCTACAGTGTTGGTTTTGCCATTTAAACTTAGAATGAATTGCAAGCCGTCTTTTTGCAGAGTTGGCTGCTCTTGACAGATTTCCCATCATGCACCACAGGGAAAAATAAAAAGAATAAAACAACGCTACCCTAAGAAGGAAAAAAGAGAACAGTGAAAGAGAACAAAACGTCTGTATGCGAGAGAAAGGTAGACAGTTGTTTTGGCAGTCATCTTCTCCAAAATCCCATCTTGCACTTTTCCTCAGAGATGTTCCTGTGTTCCTCGCCACTTAAACAACATCACACGCTTCTGAAAGTCTTAATTCCTCTCACTTTATTCTTCCGCTTTGGGGGGTCACGAAGCTAAACGCTCCTGCGACATCTGACAACGCAAAGATGAATTTCAAGACATTTTTTTTCAAAGGCCCATTCAGCCGACTCTCATTAATCAAGTTATGGCTTCACAACTGCCACTGGAATCAAAGCAACCCGAGATAGTTTTTGGCTCTTTCTTTTCCTCTGCCATGTGCGCTCTGAAGAATAACCCCCTGCCGCCTGCATGTCTGGTGTCTCGGGGAGCAGGTCAGGGGATTGATGCCCCTCTCCAGCCGAGCTTGTGTGATCTACTTCTTCGAAGATACTGCCACATCGCAGGCACTTTTTAAAGGAGCATTACCCGCTTTCTAAAAGCCATACAATAGCATGGTGGGACATCCAGCATTCCGCATGTCCGAGTCATAACTGGGTGATGGAGCTCCTCTCAGCGTGCATTAACAGATCACCAGCGACTGCAGGGAAAACAACTCGAGATGTTTAAGAGCTTTACATTATTTGCTCTTGACAGAGAAACCAATCATATTAAAACATCATAGCATACTATAATTGAATACTGTCCCAGTCTCACATTTAAACATTTGATTGTCCATAAGAAAAAAATATCACAAATTGCATTTCATAGACAGGAATGAGTGTAAGCAGAGGAAATTGAGATTTTCAGCATCTCCAATTTTTTTTCCCTTAGAAACAGAGCTCATTAATCTCACATGTCTCCTCTAGTTTAAGAAAGAAATTTAAAAGAAATTAAACATTTTTGCATCTACAAATGCATGAGTATGAATTAGAAATTAATTTGAAACAAAAATATTTTAAAATTTATAAATTATAATATAAATATATTTTTTATAAATAAAAACATGAACACAACTTTATATGTATGTCATGTTTACATTTAAAAGAGTGTTAAGCATGTACTAAAAATTCCATAGAAACAGATAAATTGACTACATTGATTATTTATTGTTCAAATTCAAATTTTATTTGTCACATTCATATACATACACGGTATGACATGAAGTGAAATGTATTGCACGACTGCC
>JAUCMR010000051.1:19698645-19720263 GCA_032357425.1 Enteromius argenteus | reverse complement strand
TATATAAATGCATTTACATGTAAATACTTTCAAAATATATACTGTACGTGTGTGTTTTAATATAAACATAATAAATACACACAGCATAAACACATATATTATGTAAAGAAAAACTTTTATTTTGAATGCAATTAATCGCGATTAATCGTTTGACAGCACTAAAAAACTCATAAAATTTTTCTTCAAATTCTTCTAAAATGAAATGATCTGTACTACTGCAGTTAATATTACATTGCATCTAATTTGTGTCTACTTTTAGATGAATTAGATGAAAATTTGTGAAAGCTACTTTAAACCTAAACGACATATAACTGAGAACTCAATTAAATCTCCTGAGCAATGAAAGAGCAACGCTTGAGCAATAAAAATACACCCTCCGGCTGAGTTACACACCCACAAACACAGATGCACACACATCCCAATAACACCACAAGCTCTAAATCCTCCCTTATTGTTGAAAGACGAGAGCAATCCTTCGGTCCACGGACCACGAAAGGGGACAAGGCCGGTCGTCACACGCAACAAGTTGCGGACAACAGCGAGACGTCAACCTTGGTCACTCGAGCTTACGGTGCATGAGGAGAAGGTGGGCCTCCTCGATGCTGCCGAACCCCAGTGATGGGCGCTCGAGCCCCCGGGAGAGCCAGGAAGGGGGGACGATGTGTATTAACTGAACAGACACCTGCTATTTTTGTGCAGCACCTGCCTGGCTGGCCTGCTGCGCTGCTGTCTGTGTGCACTGCAGAGATAACAGGGGGGCTATTCACAGCCAGTCAGTCGGAGAGAGTCAAGCCCTGTCTCACTTTCTATGTGTGTGTGAGTGTGTGTGTGTCACTCTCACACACACATCGAGAACTGCTCTGTTTACCCTCCCTTTCTGTCCAACAAACACATAGATACTGACACAACTCATACACAAATGCTCTATCAATCCTTCTCAAGCAATTCTGGCTCATTCCGTGTATCTTTATGTCCTTCTTTTGCACAAACACACATTCAGCCTGTCTGCTGCAGACTGCAGCCAGCTGATCTTGGAAAACGAAGCATTCTGTCTGAAAATCTTGTTATCGTTTCCAGTTTTGTGACTAACAATCACTCTAACAAAGCACCTCGCAATCGGCAAGCAACAAACATGTAATTGGATTCAAAATTATATATAGACCACATCCAAATTCTTTTTTTGTGGTTCAGCGTTCACTCTGCTTCTCTCTAGAGACTCTTTTCACAGACCTTGGTGGCAAATTTCCACAGTTACTTGACATTTTTTATGTTTTCATTTATAAAGAAATTTATGTACATTTATGGCTCTATAGTAATAGTAGTCTTTTGAGAAGTCATAGAAATATGACTTCTGATATACGACTCTTGGATATTTTCTGTTGCTATTGGGGCAAATGGGAGTGCAAAAATTATATTTGTTGTAGATTCTACTCAGCACTATAGAACTACATTAGTAGTACTTGTTAGAAGGAATTATCAATTAATTAGTACTGCTCATCCATTGGGTTAGTGATTTAATAAAACAACTCTGAGAATTAAACTTTTCATGCATTATGATATAAATGATACCAATTAATGCTGCACAATTAATCACAGTTAATTGTGATGATGATGATGATATCTGCTTTTCTCTTATTTACGCATAATAATCTGCAAATTTTGTGATATACACAAACATAAATCTCAACTATGTGAAGTTGCAAACTAATTTCGGGAGGAAGGCCGTACGATTATTAGACACAGCTGGCACCACGTTATCAATAAGTACCGCCTTCATCGTAAGCCAATCCAATCCTTATCTTACCACTATAAATAAATCAGTCTCCTTCCCTTCCGCATCTCGTTCTTGCATTCCCTCCACCTCCCCTTCTCCGCCGTTCGCTCCTTCCAGGGGGGCACGCAGGGTTCGAGCCAGACTCTGAGCTGCGCCCTCGTTAGGGTTCTCGCTACTAGGGCTCGGGGTCCATCGAGCTCCCGGCTCGCCCCCGACAGCACGCCAAACATGCTATTATTATTATCAATGAGGAAGCGCGAACTCGTGAAATGGTTTGCGATTGTAGCTGCTGAATAAATATATAGTTGCATAAAGGTTGCATAAGTGCAAAAACACGTTTTTTGTTTTTTAGTATGAATGCATTAACATAATTTTGAATTGCTGTGTAATATTAGAAATTTTACTGTTTTAGCTTTTGAGAGAAAGGTTATACCAATGCATTAATGTACATGATAAATGTAACAACCAGGAAAATAAATAAGGTAAAATAAACCCTGTTCTCTTAACTTGTGTTTACATGAAAGTGCAAAAACTCTAAAATAAATATTCAAATGAAAATGATCGCGATTAATAATAATTTTGAGCAAAATAATTGTGATTGTTAATGTAATCATTATCATACAGCCCTTCATTTTGCTTTAAGTGGTGTGCTATTACTTTTCTGTGTGATCGGAGTTATGATTTTATGAGATATGAGCACACTGTGTATAGTGTATAGTGCTTCATTTGGGACGCAAATTTCATAACTGTATATCAACACCTTGGCAAGCACCCAGAACACTTCAGCATCATGGCAGAGAGTTTTGCACAGACAAGCAACAAAACGCATAAATCTAGTTGTTATTTACTGTGCTCTGTATTCAGACACAAGCATTTTAGCTCACATCATCTGTACAACATGCAGCTAGTGTACGTTTCCACTGTTATCTGTAGATGTTATCGTCTATCTAAACATTCTGTTCTCCCCTGCACGTCTACAGACTGTCCTTATGTATGATTTATTTTTCAAAGTCATGGAACCTATGGGTTACAAAATAAATAAATAATATAAATAAATCATGCAGTGCCTAAGAGGGCAAAGACAACACGTCAGCAAAAGGAAAACAACAGGCAGTTACAGGCCAGCTAGTTTTTACAAAACCTTGTTGTGGGACAATTCTTTTAGGTTCTGTTTGTCATTTAGCCAGAATCAGAATATTGCTGGTTAAGTCCAATTTGTAGTAGCCTACTAAAAAACAATTAATAACAATAAAACAATTTTAAATGCCTAGGTTTGTTAATAACACACACAGTTGGAACACAACTGATACTCTATTGTAAATATTACATAATGATGATTTATTGTAATGTTTGAATGCATGAACTGAAACTGAACGGAAAAATTTTAGAACCATTTTACAGTTCTTATTAAAATTCATTTATAATTTAGAACTATTGCTCATTGTTGTTCACTTATAACTTGAAATGTTAAATATGTATTAGTAAATGTAAAAAAAAAATGTAATTAATAATTGCAGGAACAGTATTATTTATCGTCAATTTATGATTTCTAATCAACCTGCCAAAGGACTACGGATGAAAATTGGCCAATTTGACTACATCTTTGGCCCATTTTACATATTGGCATATATAACTAATGTGTGTTGTCTTGGATAAAATAAAAAATAAAATAAAAAGAAATTTTCTTTTCTTTTCTTTTATTTAGTATTTATTTAACTAATGTGGACTGACACTTTTTGTTAGCAAAAGGTGTTAACTTGACATCATTTGACATAATTTAACAAATTCATTAAAAAGCTGAAAGCTTCTTGTATGAGGGTAGTCGTACATTTCCAGTGTATACCATGGTATTAACTTATGACAGCTTCACTGTACCATGGTACCACCATAAAAGCATTTTAGGTTTGTTGCTAGTTACATTTAACTTATAAATGGCTGGTTTTCGTTGGAAGCAAGGGAAGCAGTTCCTCTTAACTAAGCTTATAAATTATGAAAAACTACTAGATCAACAAACTCAACAATCATCACACATAGAACACAAAGGACAAAAGTCAAATTGAGGTGGTGATTGCATTTCAGTCATGCATGTATATCCCAAAACACATGGTGAAACAATCCCCTATCCTCCAAGCCAATATATGAAAGCGTTGTCTTCAGAAACACTGTTGACATGCGAAATGTGCTTTACATAAGCCTGGCACTGGAGAGGTTTGTTTATTACCAGCAAGAGCCGCAGAATTATGAAGCATCAGCGGGTCTGGAGTGTGCATGCATTCACAACAATAGAACGATGAACCAATGAAAGCCACACCGCATCAGATCGCTCACCCCGCACGTGAGAGAATTACAAACTAAACAGTTTTGCAAGATATGGATCGTGCATGCATGACCTATGAGACATGCTACTGAGAGCCGACAAGCCCAGAATGAGATGATAAAAAAAGCCTTATCAACCAGCTACACCTGGTAAAATTCCTAAAGGGATGCAAACAGAATTCCACATCATGATTTAAAAGCAATTAGAACTTGGAACAAAATGAAACATCACACAAACAAAAACTAGATCTTTCAGACAAATAATCCATGTGATTCCCTTTAAATGTCCAGCAGCAAAACATTAATTCAGTACGAGACATATAAAGCTCTGAAAAGATTACACATTATCCAATAAGACTCTAAAAATAAAAAAATAAAAAACTGGAAACCCTGTTGGATCTTATTAGAAATGGTTTCATGTTCCAATTCCAAATATATCAAGCATATTTCTCCTTCACTAGGGTTTATATATTGACTTAATATTACTTGATTAACCATTTTAAGGGCTTATGGTGGTCTTTTAGAAACCCATGTTTCCTAACAGGACTTTTACATCACCAGTAGAACCAATGTCTTCATCAAAAGGAGGCAAATCTTTCAAAAACTCTCAGCTTCCATGTGATTTCTTCTAACCGCCCAACAGCAAGACATTATTCCATTACAATAAGTAGAGCTCTCATATACAACAGACACGTTTAATCCCAAAAAAATCCTGGAGGAATTTTAGTTTATCCAGTCGGATTTGATTCTGAAAGGATTCTTATTGGATCCCATTAAGGTTGGTTCCAAACGTTAATGCTATTTCATAAATTCCCCCAGGATTTTATGACTAGGGTGGATGTATTGACTTGATGAACCTTCTACAAGATGAAATGTGCATCATGGTCAGAAATTAACAAGGGTTTAGGGCAAAAAAGCTCCATATATTTATAGTCTAGGGGCAAAAATCTGTAATTCATCCTCCGTTTTCTTTCGACCATTCCTAATATTTTAGGCCAATAATTACGATTTTAGCGCCTCCACAGAGCTAAAGTGAAGTGTTTGTGATGAAATAAGCAATTCAAATCCTGACAAAATGCTCCTGTAATTAATTTACCTAATAATAAAAAAGTTGATTTCTGACTCTAATGTGCATTAAATCAATCGCAAATATGACTGAGCGGCTCACCTGGTAAGTTGGATGTCGGTTGCGTTTAAATCCTCAAGGTGATGCGTTCCTTCTTGGCGCAGGATGCGGGACAAAGCTGACAATTTCACCTGCCTCTCCTCCAAAGCGATCACGCGCACCGGGCTGACATATCGGTCCGACGCGGGCGTCTTTGAGCGGGTCCGGCGCGCACCGGGCGTTTATAGCGCAGTGGATACGCGTTTTTCCACCCGCTCACGCAGACACAATGTTCCTTTTCGCGACTGGATCTGTCGGGATCCGGTGTGCAGACGCCGCTGCTGTAATTGGGTGAGGATATAACGGGTAGGTGTGGTTGGGTGAACGGACTGAGACAGACAACCGTGGCACTGGTCCAAAAGAGCAGTCCTGCGTTAAGACGCACAGCGCAGCGTGTGTGTCCGCCCGCTGAAAGCCGTTCAAATGCAGAGGATTCACGTGCATATGAAGATATCAATGTCTGAGGATCCTTAAATGGTTTCGGGGATGGTTAATTACGCCGTGCATCCTCCTGCAGTCTGGAGCGACTCTCCAGCAGTTCCTTTGGCGATGCTCATGAGTCTGTGCGTTCTGCTGTCGTATAAACTGATATTTACATCCACCCGTGAGACACCAAGCGCTGCGTACACACAAGCTTCATCCGCGGGCTTCAGACTGAGGCACCTAACCATCCAAGAGGGGGGATGGATCTCTCTCTCTCTCTCTTTCCTTCACACACACAAGCACACATAGACACACACACGCACATTCATGCAGTTAGGCTACGTATACACATTTGGATAATTAGATCTAATTAATATCTCAATTGTTTCTCCTAAAGATTAAATGGAAAGCAAATAGAGAGAATAGATTTTCCCCTGAGAAAAATACCCTATTAATTTCACGTGTCCTCTGAGGTTTAGTGGATATCTCAACAATGTCTCAAACAAAACTGTATTCTATATTACATATATCAGCATGAACTTATGTATTTCTCATCAGACTGGTTTAAAACCAAATAATCTGTACCCTTATGCCATGAATTAAATGAATGAATTTACATCTTCATTAAGTCTTCAGATATGTAAAAGATCAACCTCTAAGCAATATGATTTTTAATAGCTACTTGAGAGCACCCTCCTTAGACTTCTACTGCTACAAAATAAAGGTAATTATGAAAAAAATGTATATTATAATTACATAAACATAATACTGTGTAATAATCTATTTCAGTTTTCATCCATATGCAGAAATCTGAAGAACTTAATATTACAACAGGAACTCAGCATAAAAAATATATATTATTATAACTAAACACATAAAACCTTAAGAATCCCACAGAGTAAAAAAAACAGTCTCTTGGAGGATTCCTTGATTATATCTTAAAGAGAAGATTTACCCAAATATTCAAAGAACTCATTATTTATTTACTCTCGTGTCATTTCAAATCTATATGACTGAGTTTCTTCTGTGAAACATAAAAAGACGACATTTCGAGAAATGTCTTAGTGTTTTGGTTTGGTTTGTTTTTCTCAATTCATTGTAAGTCAATGGATTCCAATGTTGTTTAGTTCACAGTGTTTTTCTTCTTTTGTGTTCCACAGTAGAAAAATATGCAGTATTACACATTTCAAATGTCCTTACTGGATAAGCAAATATGTTTTTAAAAATTCTGTGTTATTGTCTGTGAAGATGCATGTGACTAATGCACAGGGACCAAATATACTCCAGGATATGTGTCAGGGTAACTTTCATTATTTAATTTCAGTTTATTTAAAGCAAGAATCCTCACCACCGCCTGGACAACAAAGGCTCTTCTCAGATAATGCTTTGGACCATCTGTGTTTGGTTTTTGACTGCCACACCTGCTGAAACAACAAAAGACACAAACACACCAAACCAGTTAATGAACATTAAATAATCTGTCATTGTGATCTCACTTTAAACACATGTCATGACCAGCTCACCAATGACCTATCTACCAATGTGTGATTTAACCTGGATTCCACCAATCTGTTGGAATAAGTTTCGAAATCAAATAAATGTTACATTTCCATTTTTCAAAAAAGCCTGCATTTATTTAATCAAAAACACATTCAAACAGTAAAATTGTACAATATTATTAAAATGTCATATTTTTGTGGAAAAAATGAAACTTTTTTTAGGACTTTTTGATGAGCAAATAGTTAAAAATAAAATATTAAACATATTAATTTATAAAAAAAATATATGCCTAATGGATAACTCTGATGCTACAACCAAACCAAAACATAATATAAACAATAAATATAAATAAGTAATATAATATAATATAATATAATATAATACAATATAATATCTGCAGGCAAAGACATTTTTGTAAAAAGTATTAATAACGGTCTATAAAATAAAAGTACATACATAATCCATGCCGTCTAATTATATATTTCATATATAAAACATAGAAAATATACGCATGTGTCATTTCAACACTTTCAGGTGATTCAGCAGCATACACAGTACTGCTTTTCTCTCTCTGTCACACACGCAGAACAGATTTTCCAGATGGATTCTTGGCTGATTCACTGAGATGTGTGGGATTTTTTCTTCGGAGTCTGATATATTCACCAGTACGATGTGACTCATTAAAGTTTAAAATGCACTCAAAAGACTACAAACGCACTGAACCACAGGATCAAAAGCACATGCATGCATTTCTCAAGGGTTGTTCACATCAAATAGCAATGCTTAAATCAGACAAATTAGCAAATTAGTAACACTCAGTGCTTGTACTTCTTAAATAAATAATAAAAAAGAGTTTCAAATGTAGAAAAAGAATGCAAAAAACAAGCTCTTTGCAAGTGTGCAATGCAAATATTTTTTCAGGCCTGAAAACAAGACTCTGAAAGCCCAGTTTCCCCGATATTCCCCAAAGAAACTGCAATCAAAGAGAAAAGAGAGAGAGGGGGAACACTTTTTAGTAATATTCCTGTCAGGCAGGTTTTCATCACCCTTGCTTCTGTTGCTGAGGAGATGAGCATCAGGAAACCATTACGCTGATATTTTTAGGCAAGTATTGAAACAGATGCCACTTTGATATGGAACGGGGAAAAGTATCTGATTCTGACATCTACAAATTGGACACAGGTCAGTAGCAAATCACTCCAGAAAGTGTTTTTTGCACAGACCCTGCGATATTGAAAACCTATGTGCAAATTACAGCAAAAGTCAACAGGTCACACTACAATATTGTAACAACTTATGTAAAAAAAAAATGGGTCACTGAAAATGACAGGTCTATCGACTGTTCTCAAATCATATTTGGAAATTTTGAAATGTAGCAATATGTCATTTGCTCACCAACGGATCCTCTGGAGTGAATGGGTGCCGTCAGAATGAGAGTAAAACAGCTGATAAAAGCATCACAATAATCCATGAGGATTCCATACGCCACTTCAATTAATCAATCATCAATTAACATCTTGTGAAAAAAATGAGATGTGCGTTTGTAAATCCATTGTTAAATCCATTTAAGTTTAAACAACACTTTTGCATAATCTATAATAATAATAATAATAATACTTCTGAATTGTTTTGGCTAAACTGTGCTTGATCTGTACACATTTCTCTCCTGATTCAGATGGGATAACTGGAAAAAGCATTATTATGGATAGAGGACTTGTATAGATGGATGTAATGGTTTGAATTTTAAAATAATGATGGATTTGTTTCTTACAAACACGCAACTTTTTGCGTCACAAGGCATTAACTAATGAACTGGATGGAGTTATGTCAATTACTTATGAATTGCTGTGATGTTTTCATCAGCTGTGTGGAATCTCATTCTGACGGCACTCTTTCACTGATTTCAATTGATGAAATGCTACATTTCTTCAAATACGTTATAATGAGGAAACAAACTCATCTACATCTTAGGTGAGTCAATTTCAATTTTTGAGTAACCTATTTCTTTAACTCACCGATGGCACTCTTGGCACAAGAAATGAGAATTAAGAGCTGCAGCAGGGGAAGATTTAAATGGATTATTAATATTAAATGGACTGTTACAGCATTCATTTGAAATCCTTTAACCCTGAAGTGCAAACTTGCAAATTAAAAAAAATAATAATAAAAATCTAAATCTAATAAATCTAATAAAATAAAATAATTAAAAAAAATCTCTCCCTCTCTCAGCAGAAGAGACAAAATTGAGCAAAGAGTTGATTATAATGTTGAAAGAGTGTTTGCAGCTATGATCAAATCAAGACTTTTAACTGTTTTTTGTTTTTATAGTTATGGACTCTAAAAATGACTAAATAGAACTTGGTTTAAAAGTAATTTATTGATGTTGGGTGATTTGATGTGACTAGTCTTTTGTTAAATAATGCTTGAAAATTCAAAAAAAATTCTCTCTCTATTTTATATACATATATATAAAGGTTCATTTGTCTTCTACTGGTGTGAGAAAACTAAAACTCAAACATTTGTTAGCTGCTTTGGATAAAAGCGTCTGGTAAATAACGCTGAATCAATGTAAACTCACGTCTCTTTGAGCCACCATTGCTGTGTCGAGCTGGTATAGGGATGAACAAACAAACAAAGCAATCAGACACAAAACCACGTTTTACACTTTCTGAGGATCAGCTTTCTTACCGTTGACTCTGTACATATCAAGCTGGGATAGTTGAAGGCAACAAAGAAACTATATTGAAGCTTTGAGCAGATTTAATTCGAAGGGAGCTATTTAATTTAATCGCGTTTATCTTTAACAGCTTCAAACCATTTTAATAGATAATGCTACAGAGCGGATAAAAATAGACACATATTACGGTATCCCTGGAGATGGCACTGAAAATCACAAACAGGTTTATTGACTGTGGGTGTGATGTGATGTGTAGATTGTTCAGTGAGTGACAACGGTGCTGAAGACAGAGAGACTCTGCCATCTAGTGCTGGAAGCGAGTACTGACGCAGATTCTGACGAGGCTGACTGCAGTATGTCTGATGTCGATTTCTAGACGGTCTCTGCATTGGGAAAATTATTCTGAGACGCCAAAGTCAGCAACAAGTTGCTGGCGTTGTACAAATTATCTTTTCTGTATATGCCAATAAATAGTTTGGCAATCAGAGAAGTATAGGCTATTTACCTGACTCAAAACATCTTTTTCATTATTAGCATTAAATTAATAATATCATACAAAATAAAGCTTTAAATAATCAAACTAATTGTTGACTGATTGATTGACTGGATTGAATGATTATACAAGTTAAAGTACTTATAATAGTTAAACTAAAACTATATTTAGTTATTATTATTATTGTTAATAAATACAACTAAAATCAAATCAAAATATATTAAAACTACTATCATTTTCCTTATGGACGTTTGTCGTAGGATTAAAAAAAGTCACAATTACCTAATACTTTTTTTATATATATATATATATATATAGGCCTATATATTATTTTTAGCTAGTTGCCAAGGCAACTTATTTTAATTTACTAATGTACGATGTACTAAAATTACGGAGACCCTTTAGGGACATGGTGGAGGAAAACATTCAGGGTGGAAGGAAAAAATGTTTTTCAAATCTTTTGCGTTCTCTCGGAAAACTTTGCGTTTTCTGGCGTAACCAGTTGAGCTCAGATAAACACTTCCTGTTTACTTTACGCTTCCAGTGGTTCAGACAGCTCTGTACATTCATAATGGAGCAATTCATAGAGTTTTACTTTGAATTTGAACTGAAGTATAAGGAAATACGGTCAGTGCTTAGTTCAAGGCACAGTTTTGACGTCAGTGAAAGACACCTGAAAAGGATATTATGGGAAAAAGGATTAGATGTGTTCGACTTGAAGCGGCGCTACAGCGACCGATCGGTTTATGACATCAAAGGGAGAGCGATCATAACGCCGCTTCAAGTCGGACACACCTGTTGTTCTCTCGCGAGGCATCTGCATAGTGCTTCGCGCTTTTGTTGGCATCCGTACAGACAATAGGTGTGTTCGACTTTAAGAGGCGTTGCAGCCACCGGTCGGTGTATAACACCAAAGTGCCGCAAGAGCGTTTGACAGCTGATGGTTCCATATGCGCGCTCTCGCTTTCGGTTGCTGCAGCGCCGCGTCTAGTGATGTAGAACTGCTTCATTACGGAGCTGTCTAATCCACTGCAAGCGTAAAGTAAACAGGAAGTATTTATCTGAGCTCAACTGGTTACGCCAGAGAACGCAGATATCTTTGCGAGATACCGCAAAAGATTTGGAAAAAAATCTTTCCACCCTGATTTTTTTACCCACCATGTCCCTTAAGGGGCTCCGTATTACATAATTTAAACTTCATAAAAATAAAAATGAACAACAATTACCTATAGACATTTATGAAAACTCTAAAAACTACCTTAAACTTTAACCAAAAATATGAAATGAAAAATCTAATTCAATTATAAAGCAAAATAACACCTCAACGTTAAAAAGCAGTAAGCATTCATTTACAAGCTGCTGGAAAGGTCACATTTTTATTTATGAATTAATTTAATATTTTTTTTAATTCAATAAAATTAACTGGCCTTTTCAAGGCCCTTTAGGCTGAGATTTTTGTATTTAGTTTTGTGCTCAAAAAGAAAAATGTTCAATCAATGTTGAGTCAATCAGACCATAATTGACAAGAGGCTAAACAATTTCTAAAAACCATTGCACACAGAGTCCAACATTTTTGTACAATGAAAAATAAATACAACCTCATATTGTGTCAATCACATAAAAGAAATTCTGCATTTTTGCTCTCGTAAGCAAGCATTTTGGTAGGAAATGATGACGAATACAAAAAAGACAAAATGCATATGAAAATTTCAGACTCATTGTGCAAGGACCAAGTTTAAGGTATAAAATTTAGTACTGTAAAATATATGCCACTCTAGTGATAATTTCATTTGTGTTTAATAGAATAAATCAAGCATAGAATTCAACCACTAATCAATACAAAAAATAAAACAAAATCAAATAAATTCCAGTCAAAATTACCACTGTAACTTTATAGCTTTCCTTTATTACTCAACCACAGTACATCACATCTTCCAGCTAAAAAAAAGAAAACATTATCCAACACACACAAAGCATCTTACATCATAGGGGACACACCATCACCTCTTTATACAGACGTGTACCTGGTAATATACAGTCATTTTCTTGCAAATCTTGATATAGATATGTGACTTAGTGTGACTAGAAATACAGCAAATTAGCTTTATATCGCTATACAAAACTGTGAGTCGGCATAGAGTATTTTAGAGTTCTCAGATAAGGTTGTGCTGTGTCACTGAAAGTGCAAACCCTTCAAATGATCATCGTGTGGAGTTTTGCGTGAGTCTGATAAATCTATCGAGCTCTCACAGTCAAAGGTTTGACATTATTGCTCGGTTGTTCAGAGATGTGAATACTAACCCTTTTCATTAGAGCTCTAAAAAGCGAAAAAAAAAAAAAAAAAACCTACATCCTAGCATCCTTTTTATATATTAGGCTAACGTGAACTATTTAATCTTGTAAAGTCATAATATACACTGAAACTCGCACACTATAATTAGTCCGTTTTCTTTTCATATCTTATCTATTACATGCATACTGAAAGTGACACACACCTGGTTTAACACAAAGTTTGCTATGCTCATTATGACACAGACGTCAACATGAAAAAAGATTTTTCCTGCAGTCTGTGGTTCCTAAGATCAATGTAAAGCAGGTTTTGTTTTACTGGCAGCATTTGAGGTCAACTATGCAGTGTGTTGTCAGCCAAATGAAAATGTTCCTGAGTACACACTGCTTTTTACAAGAGTCGGGGTCTTAAAAATGTCAAAGTCTTACAAACCGTCTTAAGAATTACAGACATCAGGATAAAAAAACTGGAGGTATAGCAAACTAGATGTAAAAGAGGTTGCAATGTTCTTTTAAAGAAATAGTTCACCTAAAAACTCTTCCTCATGGTGTTACAAACACATCTGATGGCTTGTGTTGAAATATTCTGAGCTGCTTTTCAAATAAAAAAAAGCATACAGTGACCGGATGCTTTCAAGACTCTAAAGGACGACAAAAAACAGACACAATTAAAGTACCATAACCTGATATATGATGCAATTTCAAACTTATGACTTTCTTCAGTGGAATATATATTTTGAAGAATGTTGGTAAACATTTTTAAAAACAGTTTCGAGTCCCACTGACCTCCATTGTTTGGACAAAAAAAAATACAATGCAAGTCAATGGGAATCAAAAATGAGAGGTTACCAACATTTTCTAAAAATATATTTTGTTAAGTAGTAGTAAATGATGACAGATTTTCATTTTTTAGTAGTTATTCACAAATTCATCATCCTCTCTGAGCTTGACAGCTCTTGGTCACTATATGCTTTCACTGTATGAAAAAGAG
Source organism: Enteromius argenteus (assembly GCA_032357425.1). Taxonomy (NCBI): domain Eukaryota; kingdom Metazoa; phylum Chordata; class Actinopteri; order Cypriniformes; family Cyprinidae; genus Enteromius; species Enteromius argenteus. The sequence continues at coordinate 19,706,635 of JAUCMR010000051.1, read as the reverse complement.
AAGTTTATAACATACAAGAATGACCCGTTTATGGTCCATGGAAGAAATTAAGTCAGATTTTCCTTTTTGGGTGAACTACCACTTTAAAAAAAATAAAACAATCTACACGGCCAGGCTACAAAGACACACCTATCCCTTTAAAAATGGCTCTGAAACAGTGAAAGGTTTGTTCATATTATAGCAAAGACTTGTCAACCTTATAAAAATAGATCTGGAAGTTCATGTTAAATATCCACTGACCACATAAGAGCAAGTCTAATACAGCGAGGCTTGTTTGCGTGAGAAGTGGCCGCTATAAATAGCTCAATATACAAACTGCGATTGGAAATTGCAAAAAACTATGGTAATGTGATTTGATGACCTGGCATGCGTTAATATTAAAAAACCTGTCACAGTTCTTCCTTTCGCAGACATAAACACAGACAAGAGGTCAGCAGTGGATGGAGGTCACGACCCCATTCTGAGATGGCTCAGAAAACTGTCAATCACACGTCAGTCTGGGGTCGACTTGGGCATCAGAGTTCATTTACGCATCATTACATCAACGTGCACGAGCTAAGACAACTGAATAAGGGAAGAACGTGTGATGTTTGGGGTGTAGAGTGAGGTTTCCTGTCATTCGGGTCAGGTGCTCACAGTGGGCAAACATCACGGCTATTAACCTCTGCCACAATTCAGTGCGTGGGGAAAAAGTGGAAAAAAAGCAGAAATCAAAATATTTACAAATTCAGTCCCCATTTAAGAGGCTGGAAATGCCAACTACTTCATTGTGATATATATATATATATATATATATATATATATATTTCACAACTCAATACACTGATGTATCACAAGATCATATCAACTGGACCTGGAAAGAGTTTTAATCTCTCCCGCATGTTTTACTTCACTTTTGTCATATAGAAGCAGCTCTGGTTTTAGAGTTTTTGCTTATGTAGACAATCGGTTTCTTCTTAAACATATAAATGAAATAAATGAACATGAATAATGGAAAAAAAAAAAAAATGTTATAAGGATCAACGCAATATGGCGAGGAAAAAAATCTTGATAGACTACTGTTCAAAAGTTCGGAAAAAAGTATGATTTTTTTTTTCTAAACAAAGTCACCTTTGCTCTATAAGGCTGCATTTATTTGACGAAAAACACAGTAAAAACTGTAATATTGTCAAATATTATTACAAATTAAAATAGATTTTAAAATGCAGTCAAATAGAAAACAGTTAATCATCAGAAATCAGTCTAATATGCTGATTTGTTAACAATAAGAAATGTTTCTTTGGAAACAGTTGCTTTTAATATCTTTGGGGAAACCATGATACATTTTCCGGATTCTTTGATAACAGCATTTATCTGAATTAGAATATTTGGTTTGCGAATGTCTTTACTGTCTCTTTTAAACGATTGATCTTGATCTTGCCAAATAAAACCCATTACTTTCACTGAAAACTAAATCTGCTGATCCCAAACTTTTGAATGGTAGTGTATTTCCATATATTTATATTGTATCAACATAGTTCTACCCACATCCTTAAAAACAGTGTTTGGGTCCCAGACTCTTCTTTTTTTTCTTTTTAAATGACAGGTAAGCAAAGGGAAAAATGCTAAAAGAAAAATGTGGAATCTGGAGAAATAAAACCAGTATACTATGCACCTACGCTACTAGTCAAAAGTTTGGAAACATCTATTAATATTTTTATTATGACTGTTTTATTAGAATAATAGAAAAGTCATAAAAACAATAACATAAAATTAAATAACACAAATTAAAGTATGTGTTGAGAACAAAAAAGAAAACCTACAATTGAGCTGCTTGGATTTGTCTAGATTCCAGCTCTGGACATTCGTTAACTTCACAAGCAGAATCCTGGGACAGTTTTTAAACTGTATTAAAGATATTTGTATGTATACTGGACAGTTGCTGGTTGCTTCACTGGTCTGACATTTCCATTAAAAAAAATAATAATAATAATAAATTATGTTTTTAGTCTTGTAAAAAAATTTGTAAGTAGGCACAATGTATATTTGTCTACAAAACTAATATTTAGCATTTAAGCACAGTCTTTGTTTTTAAGATCATGAAAATCAAACTTAGTGTTTCCAAACTTTTGACCGGTAGTGTAGCAGTTCATAAGAAAAAAAAGGTTTCAATTAAACCACATTCATACAAACAGCGGATGGTCTAAAAAATATTGAATGCACACACACACAATCTGTCCAGCAGAGAGTTCTTGTCTGAAAAGATGATGATGATGCTGTTTTTTAAAACAGACTGGTCTTATGCTTACCAACGAGAACTAACAAAAGAGAAAGTACATAACACCCACACAATAAAAGACTCATAAAGAGATATTAGATATTAGTCCTGTTCAAATGCCATTTCATTTGTCCTGGTCACATAAATCACAAACCAAATCAACCGCCAGTGCCTCAGACGTACTGAGGTCCTAAGATCGACACTCACACATTTAGATCTTTTGGGTGTGAAGTCGAGGGGTCTTCTCAGTAGAAAACTCAGCTCCAGGCTGATAGAAACACAAGAGTCAGAAGTTTACAGAAGAACAAACCCTCCAGAACCAGATTCTGTTTGTTTGCTTTCCATATACGTCGCCGATTTGTTGACATGAGCATAATGAAGGGTGCGTTTACTGTGCAGCCACTTCCTGGCTGATGAATCGGCGCAGGCGTTCCAGGTACTGACTGTAGAGCTCGATGTCATTGTGCCCAGCTCCTTCAACCCACAATGGCTCCACGGCCTTCGGGCAGCGCTCAAACAGGGCCAGACCATGGGAGAAATCAATCACTTCATCCTCTGTCCCATGAATGATCAGCACCGGGGATGTGATTTTAGACACCTTCTCAATGCTGAGAGAGGATAAGAAACAACAAGGAGTTATTAAAAACAGTCCACAAAATTTTGCCACATTTACTCTCCATAATCTTGTTCAAAATCTGTGTGACTTCTATTCTTTTGTGAACCGTAAAAAGGGCATTTGGAAGAACTCGCTGGTCTTTTTTTAAAGGGCAATTGTACTCACAGGGAATTGGTGCTTTTAGCCTTCAACAAGGTCACAAAATAACCATTAAAAATAGTTTATATCAGTCCCACTACATTCTGAAATCATACAATAGCTTTGGGTTTGGAAGAGACCAGCAGATTCAAAAATGTACTCTTCTAATGTATTGTAGTATGACACATACTTTTGGTGTCAGTAATGTCGGTTTCACACATGCCCTGTCTGCAGTGCATATGCAGTCGGTGTGCGTTATGTATACGGTCCAGAAGCAGCATGGACTCGTTGTGCTTTCACAGGGTGTGTTTGCAGTCCACTCCTGATCTGCGGCGGTTTACCACAAACACAACATTTATCCATTATTTTGATTTCAAATCCAAATGTTAGGATTGTTATACTAAAAGTGTTTTTTTTTCAGCATTGTGATCCTCTTTTATCACAACACAGTTTACACAATCTTTCATAGACATATTCATGTTTAAACTCAATTAATATAAAGAACATATTAAATGCATTTGGCTACAGATTTATTTATCTTGTTGCTCAAGCAAGTGGAAACACATTTAAACAATACATATCACCTATTTTTGTTGTGTTAGGCTTTTACTAATATATATATATATATAAAATCATGACTTTTACATTTAAATCTTTATTACAAACCATCCCGCGGGTCTTAAAGAGCTTTGTTTGTCTACATTCACAGGTGAAGTGTATATGTTTATATAAAAGTAAACTTTTCTTTGTTTTTTTAAACCTAGCCAAAACACCTGTGAAACACAGCAGACTTTAATTAGATCTATTTATTGTAAAATTACTACATTTCCACGTCAATCCATTCAGTTCATTCAAGTGCTGTCACTTTAATTCAGTGCTTGCAGCACAGCAAAAATATACTCTGTGCTGAAACAATCACTGCTCCAGACGCACCGCACCTGGAACACACTGCCGGACCGCAACCGTGTACAGTGTGAGCGCTCTGATCTGTTAACATGGGTGCGGAAAAAAATATGCACCACGAACGCACTAAAGACGGAGTATGTGTGAAACAGTTTAATTCTTTTGAAAGAACTCTTTTATTTGATCAAAACTGAAGTAAATACATTAATATTGTGAAATATTATTACAATTTTAAATTACTTCTGCCTGCTTGAATACATTTTTGAATACATAAAATGCAATGTAAATCCTGTGATGCAAAGCTATCATTATTTCAGTTTTCAGTATCACATGTCAGAATATTTTGCTCAAGAAACATTATTATTATCAATGTTGAAAACAGATACGTTAATATTTTTTGTGAAAACTGAAACAAATATTTTAAGATTCTTTGAAAGATCGTACTGAAATATTTTAAAGATTTTATAGTATAAATTTTAAACAATTTAATGAAAAGTTTCTTTAAAGTCTTATTGACTCTTTAAACAGTAGTTTATTCCACAAAACACAAGTCATACATAAACAGAACAACATGTGCGTGAATAAACTTTTCTTTTCCTTTCTTTTTTTTTACTTAGTAAAAAGGTTATAAAATATTTTTATTTACCAGACCAGAGTAAGAACAGTAGAATAACACTATACTATTAGGCAGTCAAAAAGTTAGTTTCTCTATTCATTGCCATTCAAACGCATTCTGACTTAATATCTTACAAGCAGTGCTAATAAAGCCCAAATATTTCATACTATAGTAGTTTTTTTTATAATGTATTTTTACCACTTTTACCAATTAACATTAACATTTTTCCCTCTTTATGGAAATGTACGGCACTTAATTCTGAATGGATGAGCCATGTTTGCGCACCTAAATAAATCATATGCACACTTATGACTGCACCTCATTTGAGTTCCATGTTAATACATGACCTATTTTACTATATTCTACTATTCTAAACCAGAGTGTTAAGCTATTTTTTTTTTTTCATGCAAAGGTGGTGGTTTTCAGTGCTCACTGACTTTGGGAAAGCGTCAAAGCAGTAGGTCTTCTTGGTGTCAGGGAACGCCACCCTCATCCCTGAGGTGAGGGGTGAGTGAAGTACCACAGCAGCACACTCATATCGGGACGCCAGGTCCACGGTTGGCACAGTACCAATGCTCTGCCCGTAAAGGATTATATTCTCAGGACTGATGCCATACCTGAGAAAACACAGAAGTGATTCCAAACATGAAATAAACACAAAGCACACCTGTATTTTAATATTGCACCAGTACAGCTGCATGCTTTTTGGTCTCTGACATACCTTGAGCGCAGAGCGTGCCACGCAGCGTCTATATCTGCATACAGATTTTTCTCTGAGGGTTTCCCTGTACTGACACCATAACCGGAATAATCATAAGAGAAGATGTTGCAGTTGATACGAGTGCCCAGACCAATGTAGAAGCTGCTCATCTGGCCAAGATCCACAGCGTTACCGTGAGAAAAGAGCACAGTGTACCTGTAGAGCACAAAAACAGGAACAGATCTGGAAGCCTGGCTTTAAAACGGATTGTGAGAACTGATTGTCAGAAGATTGCAAAACACTATCATTTCTTGATTAAGAGGAAGAGAAACAACAATATAATTCTGACATCTATACAGAATACTAGAGTTATGTTCAGAAATTTATCAGCACATATTTTGTACAAGCATAAATTCTGTATTTAACATAAGTCAGTATGTTTTTCTTTTAAAATTGCAAGTCCAGCAGTCAGCTTCCAGAAGTAAAAATCCCATTAATTTTCTCCATAAGGGAATTGATTTCTCCATAAGGGAACAACTTACAAACTCTTTAAATACAGACCTACTATGTTATTAATAATGGTATATGCCTTTACTGAAGCTACAACAATATTGGCATGAATCCTTTTTTAATTTGTAATAATTTTGCACTGATAATGGACAACACAAAAAGATTTTATTACATAAACAGTTTATACATAGAAAATACTTAAATTTTCGATTTGTCAAAATAACCACCATTATCAGCTATTACAACTCTGCATAATCTGGGCATCTGAGCTGTCAGTTTATTCAAACATTGACTTGATATATTACTCCAAGCCTCCTGAAGGATTGCCCAAAAATGATTGACACTGGTTGGACACGTCTTACGGACATCACGGTCCAGTTCCTCCCATAGTAGCTCAACTTTGACATGCATACATTGCCATTATTATGTTGTCAAAATGAAAACTATTTTTGCTGGTCTTCAGTGATAATGTCAAGTTACTTTAATGTACAGTATTTGCACCAAAAAATCATAAGGAGCAGGAGTGTAACGATTCGTGTGTCATGTATCGTACAATTCACAGAGATTTTCCAAGTTAAAGTGATCATCTCTATCCCCTTGTAAGTGAGGACTTGAGTGAGCAGTACGTGTCACATGCGTGCCGTGTTCGTTGTCACAGGAACATCCCAGCTGAAGATAGTGAGAAAATTACATTGTTCCCTTTGACAAGCGCATTCCAAACGAGTAAATACTGACACGCACATGCTCTGCTCACTCCAAAGACCCAGGGCCAGTGCAAACTTAACTACAGCTCTAGGCAAAATCCAGCCGTGCCGCCCCTACTCTCACAATTAAATTACAATTAAAGATTTTTAAGATGCATGTGAAGACAAATAAATAAAATAAAATGATAAATAAATAAATATCCACTAGTACAGTTGAAAATGCAAATGAAGTGTACAAGCCTGAAGTGGCCATTGGAAGATTTGTGATAATTTAAGCCGCGCAAAACAGCTGGTTTACACATCTATTAGTCAGGACTTAATTTAAACAAACCCAGTCTAGATTCTGCACCTCAGAATTCACCTCATTTGGCGCATCCTCTTCCTCCAATGAAAGATGTTTGTGTCAGGGTTATTATAGTTTTGAATTTATAAATTTGTTTTTATTTTAATATGCCTACAAATACAAATAGGCCTCACTACAAAATTCAGTTTCGCTTTTAATAATTTTGTTAAGAATTTGGTTGATTTTAGTTTAGTTTTAATTTGTGAACTGATTTACAGCCTACAGCTTTTAGACAGTTTAATTTTAGTTTTAGTAGCCTAATTATAGCAGAATTAACAGAACAGTTCCAGACTGCAGACCAAAGATGCAAATTATTGACACAAACCTCTAGCAACACAAAATTAATGCATGGTGAGACTGATTAGAAAAGGATTATTTATTTTTGTTCGATATTTTATTTAGTTGCTGCTGGTTTTGTTTAATTTTAGTTTTTTTTTCTTTATTGCCTAAATGCCTTTATTTTTGTCAAATAGTCTACAGTTCCCAATAAGTTTTACATACCGTTTAAACGTGTACAACATTTCTTACATTAAACTCGTTTAACAAGCATTTTAGAAGTAAATATAACATATTAAATCGTCATGAAATGACCGATGTGGCTCATTTAGGTGACTTGGTTTGCTTTGCATAAAATTAAATTGTTTTATTTTTTATAGATTAAATAAAACAAACCTATATTTGATGAAAGAAATAAGTCGGCGGCACTGAAGAGAACGCAATATCTGATTGCGCTCATGAAAGCGCTGTGTTGATGCGACTGTCCTGTTCCAGGAGCTGGGTTACACAAAAACTACCCAACAACACAAAAAAAATGTTGCAATAAAATAACCAGAGTATGTGCGAGAAAATACTTGAGTAATATGCTTGAATTGTTTTATATCTATATATTTTATTTTAAGCAAGTCGTGATGATTTGAGAAGGCTAAATTATTCAAACATTAGCTATATTCAACTTGCTGCCGCTGCCCGCAAATAATTTCCTAAAAAGTGCGTACCCACGGGAGAAATCCAGCACGCGCCCCTGGGGCACTGCAGGAGCTGCATTACTACGAAGCAAAGTTAATTTAGATTTAGAATAAATAAGGGGTGATAACTTCTTGATATGAGTGCAATTGTTCCAAATGAATGCCCAAAACATAAACCAAAATCTTTGTCCTTTTTGCCGCCCTAGGTGACTGCCTAGTTCGCCTATATGGAAAGCCC
>JAUCMR010000051.1:19685331-19696038 GCA_032357425.1 Enteromius argenteus | reverse complement strand
TTAACTGAAAAAACGTTAAGATGGGCCTAAAGGCCTTTCTTATCTCAAATTACTCCTTATCTAGTATATGTCTGTACATAACTTCATGACCAGATATGAAATAGAAAGTGGCTTTACTTATTTGCAGTAAAAGTGAATTATTCTTTTATTTCCAAGATAAAACTGAACTGAACATTCAGTGTAACAGCAGATGTGACAGAAATAAATATGAGATCATTCACCTTTACACAAGTCTAGTTATTTATATTGATGTAGAGATTTATTTATTTAGCCGCATTATAACCAGGATTAAATTTTACATCTGGATATGACAGTTCAGATATGTAAAAATTTAGGTATGTAAAAAACTATATTCACAACGTGGAAACAATTTTAAAATTGGGCTTTTCCCAAGACACAACTGTCCACTCATATTCATGAGTAGCAAATGTTATAATGTGACAAATGTGTATTTTGATACATTTCTGTAATGTGACCTATTGGAATGGTTTATTTATTATTGACAATTCCTACAAATGTTGCTGGTTGAACCTTAATAAGGTTGATTCAGGAAGACCCACAGAGTCCTTGAAATCACATGTTATCAAAGTTGTGCCCTTGAGGAAAACACTACCAGCAACAAGTGTGTGTTGTTGTTTTGGGTTAAAAAATAAATAAATAAATGCAAAGTAATATTGCAAATTAAAGTAATATATACAGTATATATTAGAGCCTCCAAAATTTAAGATAAGGAGGCAAAAAATATTTAAGCAATATCACACAAATAAGAGTGCAGTTTTTTTAATATTAGAGCGCTCTCAAACTAAATATTTATACAACACTTCACAATAAGTATGCAGTTTTAAATCCAATATTTGTCTTTACTGTTTCTCTAATGTGAATAAATCCAAACAAAAACAGAGCAAAACAGTTGCCAAACAGTGGTGTTTCGTTACTGAACGAATTCCCATTTTGAATGAATCGAGATAGTCATTGATGACCCGTTCATGAGCTGTTTGAACGAATCGGTTAAGTGATTTAATGATTACTATATGACCGGCACATCATGTATTTTGCAATAGATTTAAAAATACATCTGGAAATGTGTCTTTTTTCAAATATCAAAAGCATCCTGCAATACAATCCACAAATCATGCTACTGACAAGTGTACTGAAGTAAATTTCTTTACGTCAAAGCTTAACCGTAAACATTATTGCCAGGGACTAACAGACTTTGCCAACAACATTCAGTGAGTTCCTGAAGCCATGCTGTCCTGCGTTTGTATCAGATTACTGACAGCATATCAGGAGGACAGACGTCAGAGAGATGGTTGCTTCAGGCTCTTCCACATGAAGAGAAACATAAGAGTAATGACAATTGATCTTATGTGCCTTATGGACTTCACATGAGATTTAGATTGAATATATTAATAATGTCATGTCCTTAATTCCCATGTACAAATGCATGTATTCAGCGACAGACCTCACTACAGCTGATCTCAGAATTTTATTGTTACTGTCTTACCTCTGGACAAAAGCCAGTAGTGTTAATTGATTACGTATCAGAGATTAATAATAAACAGGTAGTAGACAATCTGAGTAAGAGAGACTGTCTGTTTTTTGTTGTTGTTGTTGTTGTTGTTGTTTGTTTGTTTTTAAATACTGATACAAGAAGTAAAAAAAAAAAAAAAAATCCTGAAAAGTGTTCTATAACCAAAAACAATGAGAACTCTTATTTTATCCAAAGAGGTTCCAGGATTGGATTTCTATTCTAAATGAAACAAAACCATCGATTTTGTGAAGAATTCATTCAAAATTTAAAACAAACTTATTCTATTCTAACAGTGTTGCATAACTGAATTTCTGACACATTTATACAATTCAGACCTATGAGGGATTTAAAGGTTGATTTAATCGCGTCATGCGCTGTTTTGTCATCTGAGGTTGATCTGATGAGATTTGTCTGTCTTTGTTTTGGGATAGCCTAAATGGATAATATGAAGTTTATTTGTTTGGTTTATTTGAGCATATTGTGTCAAGTACAATACAGTCAAATCAATACAGTTCAAATAACAGAATATTTTTAATAAAGTATTGAAGCTAAGACTTAATGTGTGTTACAGAAAGGCTCATTCTCCCATATAGGCCTATAAAAAAATATAAATAATATAATCAATAGACTAATAAATAACACAACCAGTTAACTATTTAGTTTTACTAATTATAAGAGGGGTTAATACTAGCCAAATAACTGGAATGTTGTCTGTTATTATGTTTACAGGGTAAACTGTGACGGTAAAACTACAGTACCCATGATTCACCGCCACCCCATTGGAATTGAGGAAAGACGCATCCAGGACATCGACTCATAACTCGCCACTCTCCTATACGTTTACTAGTTCACGCCAATTTTGCTTCTCTAAGGTTCAGCTTGGCACACAATTCAAGCGTAGGCTTTCCTATTCTACATTCAGACATCTGAATTTACTTATTTAACGAAAACCTCCCGTTAGAGAGGATTAGTGTTGAGTCGAAGTGGATTTTCACGGCTAGCCTTCAGCTACGAAACAAACAACAAACCCGGAGCGCGATTTTATATTTTTCTGACAAGCCAAACTCTGCGTATAACCAACCAAACAACCTTTTTTACTTTAATGGACGACGAAAAACATTTATAATGCTTTACAGCTAAAAACACTTTTTATTTAATCGAAAATAGTCTATTTTTTCAGGACATTGTCATTTCCTCGCTAAGCTAGCAACTCCAGACAAAGAAAGAAAAGCAGCTTTCATCGCCTCATCACATCTTGTCAACTTTTCGCCCTTTCTGAGGAACAAACCCCACTTTTTGAGTCTAGTTGGGTAGAAATAAAGCAGAAATGGCCCAGCAGAGCAGTGCTCAGGTCGCCAGCTCACAGAAAGCTTTAATGCTGGAGATGAAGTCTCTACAGGAGGAACCAGTGGAGGGTTTCAAGATCACTTTAGTGGATGAAGCTGATCTCTACAACTGGGAAGTGGCGATTTTTGGACCCCCAAACACTCACTACGAAGGGGGCTATTTCAAGGTAAGAACTGAGGTTGATTTGTTAGGGGTAAATATGTTATTTTTAGGAACAGATGGCTATGGTCTATATTTAGAACTGGAACCAGCTCTAGATAGCTGCATCCCTTTATGTGCCTCAGTGTCTGTTTTCTTTAGACGTATTTGGATATAATTAAGATTTTTGATTAATTTAAGGTCTGATTATGACCTGAAGCCTCTTGTTTTGCATCATATGTCGGTTTGATGAGTTTTTGGGGTCTTTGTTGAGGATAATGGGGCTCATTTGTTTGGTTTCTTTGTTCCTCATTGACTCATTGTGATTCTGATGGATGGAGGTTGAGATGATTTGCATGACTTTGTACGAAGAATATTATTAATGTTACAATTAAATATGGTCGTATTTAACCCCATCATAGTGTTAATACACTTTCATTTTACCGTAAGCTCTTTACTAATTTAAATTCTTATTTTTTTACTCGTTATTGATTTATAATAATAATTCACCACTTAGTGTTTCTGATAGTTTCCAATTGTTCTGAACGTAGGCATCTGTCAAAACTGATTTAAATTTTGAAAATAGCATACTTGTGACCTTCCATAAACTTAAGTGCCTTTTATTTGGTATTGGTTGTCATGTTTAACCTGTTATGATAATTATATAAATAGAATAATGACAACAAAGGATGATTGTAAGGAGGTCTCACCCCATTCCACCAGAGCAGATAAACCTGTTCCTTCACACCAGTCCGAATGGTTTATTAATGACCTTAATAATGTCAGACGCTTTACTGAATCATTCATCTTCATGTTAGTTCCTTTCTAGATTGTAAAGGAAGGTCCAGGACTGTTGTGTGGTGATTTGAAGTAGGTCAATGACTTTTCTTGCCTTTGTTTACAGTGAGAGCACTCACACACACATACAGGGTTTGGTAGATACAGTGGCGTCACTGTTCGCTGGTGTGTCAGAATGTGAGCTCGTGTTGAAACCTGATTAATGTCAGAACTGAACTCTCGAGCCTGGCGAAGCCCGAAGGCATGGTACTCATAACCGTAACTGCTCCCTGCTTCAGGATAAATCAGTGGAGAGTGTATTTGCATGTCAGAGACTTGCTTCTTTGTTTGAAAGGGGAAATTATTCACACACTTGTCTGTACACAGGAACATCAATGTTAAAGCTCTCTTGAGTATTCTTCTGGCAGATTTTCAAGATCTCGTAGTCGGCCGAGAACCTGAAACCAGTTGTTCGTAACTTATCAGGAATAGTTGCGTGTTTCCTTTTAAAAGGTCAATTCACCCAGATATGAATATTCTGTCATTTACTTAATGTGTTTGTAGCCTTTATGACTGACATTCTTCCTTGGAACACAAAAAGAGAAGTGCTGATGGTTGCTGTTGAATCACCAGAACAACAATAGGAGACATCTATAGGATGGCTATTCAAAAATGTGATCAATATAAAAAAAAATAATTCTTAAATAAATTAATGCTGGTATTTAGCAGGGAAGCATTTAATTGGTCAAATGTTATGGGAACAACATTTAGACTATGTTAAAAGATTACCATTTCAAATAAATATTGTATTCATAAAGGAATTAAAAAAATAATAATTAATTGGTTTGACATGGATGATAGCATTAAGACATGTTAATACCAAATAAAATACCAAAATGTATCAAATCAGAATAATTTCTGAATGATTATTTGACACTGAAAGTTTAAGTAATGTTAAAGAAAATTATATATTTTTGTCACAGGAATAAATGACATTTTACAGTATGTGAGAATATTAAACAATATTTCACAATATTACTGATTTTACTATATTTTTGTATAAAATGCGGCCTTGATTAAAAAAAAAGATGAAAAAAACTAAACAAATGCAGCCTCACAGGAGAAGAGGCTTCTTTCAAAAACATATAAAAAAACTTACCCATTCTAGACTTTTGAACTTTACTGTATGTGCTCTATGTCAGGTCTTCAGAAACCATATAATGGCTTTTTGAGAGGAATGAAACCAAACTGGATTTGTTTTTGACACAATCTGTTGCCCTGCTGTCGTTCCTGAACCACATTGTCTATATAATATAATAATTTGTATTTATTGTATTTGAATGTACGCAAATGGCATTTGAGTGCTACGCTGGAAACAAGCAATTTCAGTAAATAAATATTTTTATGATTTGTTCTTTGCACAAAATCTATCATACAGCTTTGGTGACTGTTTTTATGGTGGTGTTGTCTGTTTGTGAGGCTCAACAGCATCGATCCCTATTTCATTTTTATTATATGGGTCAGAACAGTGTGAACATTCAGGTTTTAAAAGAACATTAGGCTAACATTAGTAAATAATCCTGGTTAATATAGTAATTTAACTATAGAGTATAGTTGAATACACGTGTCAGTATGTCCACTTCCAAGTAGTTGCCTAAAATATTTCAAGGGCAGTTTTGCCACGAGACTTGAAAATAATTAGGTCTGTATTGAATTGAGATGGAGGGCATATCTCTTGCGTAACAGCTGTTTAACCTAGTTGATTTTGTGCCAAAAAATGATTTGTCCCACTTCCTGGTTCTCCAGCTCGAAGTCCATTTGTGTGTTTTCTCTCAGATTTTCCCTCCTGTCCATCTGCACTTTTCTCCCAGAATGTGATGCGTCTCCAATCCTATTAAGAGCAGCTGTCCTGCTCTCACCCTGAGATAGAGTCCTCCAAAGCTGCTGTATATAAGAAATCTCTCTGTGCCGTACCGGCCGACGCCACTGTGATGTTGATTGTTTTGAACTGAGTGTATGACTAAATTGTCAAGCAGCACCAAAATGTTTTTTGGGAGGTTGGAAGAATCTGCAGAACAATTTTTTTAACAAGGTGAAATGTGTTAAATGTAGCTGAGAGTTATAAAGTCTTAGAACATTTTTACATTTACAGTAGAGATTTCTTTGGAAACTTTTAGAGAAAAATGGTGTGTAAAATAGAAATGTATATAACAGAAAACAGAAAAAAAAACATTTACAGTACCATTCTGCTCTCTAAAGACTGGTAAAAAAAAAAAAATACAAAATCGGTTTCTTAAGGTTTATACTGAGGCTATACCTTTTTCAGACAAGTTTTACATTTTAAATTTTTTCACAGTGTATTTGGAGGTCTCACAAAGTTTGAAAACCTCACATTTTGATGTTATACATTTTTCATGGATAACATCAAAATTTGTCTCTGAATAAATTTCCTTTGCTCTTATGATGCAGACAAACACAAATACAATGTGAAAAGAGACCAGCGGGTGAGGGGGTTGAAATTGAACTTTAGTTCAGACAAAACAAACAAACAAGTGTGAAAGCAGCCTTATTGGTAGCTGAAAGCATAATCAATTGTAATACTTAAAAAGCAAACATGATGGGTTAAAGTGAGTTCTGATAGTCCTGACCACTGTTTTTGTCTTGTGTTTTGCAGGCTCGCATCAAGTTCCCGATCGATTACCCCTATTCCCCACCCACGTTCAGATTCCTCACCAAGATGTGGCACCCCAACATCTATGAGGTAAGAGGATTGTTACAGCTCTCATGCGGTGTACTGTAGCACGTGGCTTGTCTGTTGTTCTGGACTTCCTCGTTTCCTTCTCAGTCAAGCTCTATGTTAATGCACCTGGCAAACACAAACCTTTGTATGTTGGCAATTGACATTGAAAGATATGAAGAGCAACACATCATATGAACTCTTTGATATGAACGAATATAAATAGCTGCACTGTGTCAAATGGGAAAGTGAACTCCGAACACTGAGGAAGAACTGTAACTCAGGCACAGACAGGTGTGAGTTCAGACCTGTTTGTGACCTAAAAATTCACTTTAGGTCATGCTGTGCAGGTTTGAAATTTGAAGCATAACAATGGCAGAAGCCACTGCACAGATTTGTTATTTTCTTACCTTTTTGTGTTTTTTCCATTCAGTGAACACATAGGGGTGGACTGTCTGTTGACCAAAAAGTATTAAAACCACCATAAAATAATTTGGTGTGTGTATGAAGAGCAGACTGAAATTTAGGCTAAGTAATTTTTTTTTTTTACTCATTTAGGTATATTATTAATTGAGGTTCACTGGGTTAATGACGTTTATTTGTTATGTAATAGAAATATAGATACACTGATGTTGCATTGTATATTAATTAATATTGTAAACAGTAGCATTGTATTTGGTATTATATGTTCATATGTGGTGCAGATATTTCTTTTAGTGAAAAATGGCAGGTGGAATTGTAGATAAAATTTAAAAAATTACAATTGTTCTTCCTCTAAGTTTCAATAATTTTTGAAAATGCATATGGGTAATGTGTGTGGTGTGCTGGTGTTTAGTCAGCTTTTTTTGATTTATAATGTGCATTGTTTTTATGTGGTGTAACTGTGTATCGTTTATGGTTGCCATGCAGTGTAACATCTTGCCACATTAATTTTGAATTGAACTCATGTGCATTCACAGATGTGCTTTAAACGTAGCTCATTAATGACAGAAAAAGCATTTAAGCTATAAAATTAGAGTATTATAGGATATATTAATGTTTTAAATTAGCCTTTGTTTTTATATTTGCTTTTTTTTTTATATATATATATATAAGTTTTTGTGTTTTTAGTATTTCAGTTATTTAATTTCAGATGATTTCCAAGGAGGTTTCGTTTGATTGTTCATTTAATTTTTATGTTATTGATACCTGATACATTGATTTGTTATGAATAATCTTGTTTTGTTGAGTTCAGAGTTACAGATTAAAAAGTGCAGTCATCAAGTAAAATGAAGCATGTTTTAAATTATAAAGCATTAAATTGGTGCTTTTATTATTGTGTTATTATTAAAAAGATGATTAATGTATTTATATGAAATATTGGGGATAAATTTACAGGAAGTACAACTGTATTGAGAATTGATTAAAGTTTGTAGTCATACCACCTACCCGATGCACCAGTATGCTTTCTCAAATTTCAGAGCCCAGGCAAGTTTTTCGTTGTTCTGCAGAGACTGTCCTTCAGTTTTGACAGGGTGTTTTTCTCCTTATCTCTCTTTCACACGTCTTGCTCTGACTCGAGTACTCACAGCAGTGGTGTGGAGGCGTGGGGGTTCACTCAGATGCTTATTTTGCCTCATGAAAGCATTACAGTCCTGTGATTGATGAATCTCTTTGTGCTTTCACAGAACGGGGACGTGTGCATCTCCATTCTGCATCCTCCAGTAGATGATCCACAGAGCGGAGAGCTGCCCTCAGAGAGGTGGAACCCTACACAGAACGTCAGGTAAGAAGTAACCTCTAATCTCTTTGATAATCATCATATAGTCTAATCCACTTTGCAGCTTGTTCTGACCACTTTCCACAGAGAAATGGTTTGTTTTCAAGTGAATTTCCCCTCAGGGATCCACAGGCATCCTCTTTAGCAGTTTTGCCGATAACAGAATTATAGGAAAAGTGACCAGGCAGGTTTTGTGTTCATGAGTGTTGCCTGTTGCCTGCCTTTATGGAAAGCATCTCAGTGTGTCTCATCTGGGTATTTGTGTGTTTCCTCCCCCGAGTCTGATCTGTGTTCTAGTTAGTCTGGTATCGTGTTTCACTGGGCTTTGTGCTTCGTTGGAAGAGCTAGTGTCTTCCAGGAAGCTTATGTTAATCATTTGTGTTGGTGAAGAGCACCTGTCGCTGTACACAGAGAGAGATGGGCATATTTTGACCCCAGACTGAATGTTGCCTGCTTACACTGTCAAAACCTACTATGTAGGTTCTAACTCTTTTTTTTGTTGAGTGTAAAACAAATGTTTAGAAAAATCTGGCACTGTATGTCAGAATGGATCTGTGCATTAAGTTTCGAAGGGAAAATGCAAACTAATACATTTGGCAGTTGTTCTTTGTTTTTCAAAGCGCTTGATTTGTTTTTCAACAACCATGATGTATTCTAGAAATGTTGCACTTTTTGTATAGTTTTCACGTTTCATTTTTGATGTTTTTTATATTAGTGTCTGTAAGTAAATGAGGTACTAAATGTTTATTTATTTAAAGTGTTCAATATGTCTTATGATTTAAAAAAAGAAACTAGTTTATATTTTGCATTAAACAAATTGTATCTACTTTGTGACAATATATTTTTTATCGAAATCATGTTTGTTTTAAAGAATCACATTTGTAATATTTTTATATGAACAAAATGAACATTTGTCAGGATATATAAAAATACCAGGATATGAATTTTGTATTTATAACTAAAATAATTACATCACATGAATATATGAATTAATTGTATACCAAAACACAGGTAAAAATAATTATTATCTAATAATAATAATATTAATAATAATATATATTTTTTAAATGTCATTTATAGATGGTTTTTATTATCAAGTTAGCTTAAGAAAGCCAACTTACTGAACTACTATTTAAACTTATATAATAATAATAATAATAATAATAATATCAAAATTATCGACTCTAATCTCCTAGAGCTTTAACTCTACAGACTCCAAGCTCAGCCCAGATCCTCAGACTGATCTGAAGTTAGTTGCTATATCTTTTCTAACCGATCCGACTTACGATGATCGTACAGAGGGTGAAAAATCTGCCGAAAAATCCCATAGACTTAACATTACGGCAAACTTTGATGGATAGTAGCTCCGAGCGAGAATCTACTTCGAACTAAAATATATTTTGGATTGCATTATTTATTTGCCAAGTTCAAAACACTTGCTCGCTTGACAGTCAATGATTATAAGAATGGTAATGCAATGAGTAGTTTGAAATAAGTTGCTTTTCTAGTGAACACCGTTGTTGTTCTTGTCAAACTGGCCACAGAAAATGCTTGTAGTACACCCCTACTGCAAATGTGAGTACGTCGTTGTAGCTGTAAGCAATAGATGAAGACTGATCCTCTTGTGTAAAATCTCCTGAAATCTTTACGAAAATGCAACACAAAGCAGCTTTGTGGCTGATGAGCTTTAAGGTAATAGCATTATAACATGGAGTATCTGTTTGTGTTTCAGAACTATACTGTTGAGTGTCATCTCTCTACTGAACGAACCCAACACGTTTTCTCCAGCCAACGTGGACGCCTCAGTAATGTATCGCAAATGGAGGGACAGTAAAGGAAAAGACCGGGAATATGCAGAAATCATTAGGTAACACAAACGATACAGAATATGACTCTTTTAAGAGTTCAGCTGTGCTAAATGTTTGTTTGTTTGTTTAATGCCGGTTACATTTTAATGGCTCTATCAGAAGGCCTGGTGGGAAGCAACACTTATTTAGCTAATGAAAAACCATTCTATAAAGATTTTGATTTATTTTCTGGATCATCGGTGCCCTCCTGTGGTTGCATGAGTCACTGAAACATGAGTGCCTGTGATCTCCTCTTGGCAGTCTATCTATTGCATGTTGCAATTCATGTTTTGAACCATCTGAGTTGGAAAATTTGACTTGCATCAGATTTCATCCTTTCCCTCCTTCAGGACATCAGTTGTTTATTCCTGAGCCTTTGCTTGTTAAAACCTCAGGGCAGCAGTGCCTAAGACAGATGAGTCTCGTTTAGGCCTGCAACTAACAATTATTTTGATAATCGATTAGTTGGGCGATTTATTTTTTCGATTAATCAGATAAAAACTAAATGCTTCTTTAATTTTATGTTTTGCTTATAACTATATAAAACCATATGTGACCCTGGACCAAAAAA
>JAUCMR010000051.1:19671842-19681947 GCA_032357425.1 Enteromius argenteus | reverse complement strand
ATCATCTCTTTGTGCTGATACACCATCTGATCTGGATACGGACTGAGGAACAGAGTAAAAGAGAGACAGACTAATATCCACTAAATAATAATTTCCACATAGTGTGGAAAAACTATTACTACTACTATTACTACTTAAGTCAATAGGTACTGTCAAACCCTTTGGTTACGAATATACTTTAAAAGCTCTTATTTTGTGTGTTGATAGACATTTACCTCCATAGTATGGGGGAGAAAACACTATGGATGTCAATGGCTACCGTCAACTGTTTGGTTACCAACATTCTTTAAAATATAAAATTTTGTGTTCAACCAAAGGAAAAAAAAAATCATACAGGTTTGAAAAAAAACATCAAATCTATCTTTTTAACTGGTCAAACTTTTTTGTGATGTGGAGTTTAATGCACCATGTATACATTCCCTAAACACTTTCTCCTCTTCAGTTACTTAGATAATTTTGCATTTAAAGTCTTAAAAGCATGGTAGGACAAGCGTCCTGCTTTCTGAAGACCAGAGAGAGGATGAAATGTCACGTAAAGCACCAAAAGTGCTGAATTCCACCATTCCAAACAGTTAATGGTTTAAAAAAAATTAAAATCACTTTCAATAACTGCTCCTTTATGGTGGAACAAACTCCTGTACTCCACTGTGATCCTCAAAAAACACTGGAACCTACTTAGTGCTGTACTACTGTGGTGACTGCAGGAATTTTGTATGGTAACTTTTCCTTTGTTTGTTGCTTTGGGTCTTTCTGGGAAAAAGGACGCAGACAGTAAGTTACCCTTATTTTGAAAATCTTAGGTCCTATCTTTGTGTACAACTGCTAACAGCAAGAGTAACTTTCATGAAGTTTGGCAAAATACAACGCTTCTGGCCACAGAATCCTTCTTTAGTGAGTTCAATCTGCACCAGTGCTCTCAGCAATGGCTGGCCTTCTTCATCCCAGGATGCTGAAGAAATACAAAACAGCTTTTAGCCAATAGGTTTGATTCATTTTATATTTTGTCAAATCATTCATACACTTACATACATACACTATGGGTATGTATTTTAAAATGCAACCATTGTTAAAAACTAATATATGTAAGCATGTAAGGGGTACTTTTTGTGGAAATAATGTTTTTAAACAATTACATAATATTTACAAGTAAATGTAATATATTATTGTTTAAATTTATATTAAATGCAATTGGTTCATCCAATTGTAATAATTTAAATTGAAATAATATCTCACCAAATTTTATATAAAATAAGTGCAGGTTCAGGTTGTTTAAATTTAGTAATATGTTAGGCCTGCATGTTACTTTAATCATTTAACAACAACAAATAATCCCTGACTGACTGAAATGGCTTTATCATCTTTACACTATTCATCTAAAAGCACTTCTACAATCAATAAATCACACGGCAAACAAAAACCTGAAGCTGCTTTGAGGTAAAAAAAAAAAGTCTGCCAGCTCAGTGCAGCGCATCTCTTAAAACGTCTCTCCATTCTTTTGATTCATGCTCGGATGACAGCAGTGAAGAGCCCACGCACGCACGCTGGCCTTGCGCTAACAGATTTGTCCTCCATTAAGACATAAAGAGCGTCTCTCTGTGTCTGATAGGGATTCTCTCAGGGAGCACAGAGATAGCTTGTGCCTGCATATGGGTGCGCAGCAGTGCCCGGGAGAGCTGGCGAAGTGCCTGCGCCTGCTGGAGAGAGTCCTGCGTGCCAGCAGGAACAGGACGCCCGGGGTTAGGACTGTGTTTTAGCGTATCGAAAGGTGGGTTTTTAAGTACTGACTTACTACCATACTAATGACAAACTACCATACTACCCCTACTATTTTCGTGGTGTTTACTAAAATATCAAGTTATAGCCTAATTCAAATTTGAAGCCCTAAACCTAAAGGCCCTTGCACTCCGAATCCAAGATTTTTGTATGCATTTTTTTTTCATATTGCTCATCCTTTTCTATCTAAGTGATGTTGATAAACAAATTTCGGGAGAAGCACATATGATTAATTAGCCACGCCGGACGCCGAGCTCTGCCCTCGCAAGGGTTAAAACTACTAGGGCTCAGAGTCCGCAGAGCTCACGGCTCGCTCCCCTGGACAGCATGCAAAACATGCTTTTCTATTGGCATTATGAGGAACTGTGAACTCGTGAAATGCTTTCTATGAAAGCGAAGATGCAGAACCTGATTCTGTTTTTTTGTGACAGATGAAAGTTTAGGAGGCAGTGTGTAAACGTGACTGACACAACATAAGGTCCCTATTTATTTTTAACATGTTTTAACTATTTATTTTTTAACATTCGGATGAGAATTTCAGACTGTGTGCAAAGACCTCAAGTATGTTTAGCGCGTTTTTTTTTTTATCATACTTTGCGATGCAAACAATAATGACTTATTAAGAATTCACTTATTGAATTTTTTTTATTTTTTAGAATTTATTTTCAATTTAGGTTCATTTTCTATATGATTAAGCTTGCAAATAGGCAAAAACTGTATGCTGTATGAAAGTATAATGTTAGTTAAACTGTATATCCATAATGAACTAGACAAACTAGGCTTATCTGTAGTAGGCCTATAAAATCAGAGCACAGTAGGCTATGTACATCCCACAATGCATACCTGACCTTCCAATTTTGATCAAATCTATATCTTTTTAAAAATTAATTTGAACTCATTGATTTAATATTTAGTTGATACAAAAATATATTTTAGATAAATGCTGTTGTTTTTTATTTTTATTTTAAAGATTCATCAAAGACTCCTGAACAAATGTACATGAAGTGACTTGTGGCCAGGTATGGTGACCCATACTTGGAATTGGTGCTCTGCATTTAACCCATCCAACATGCACACACACAGCAGTGAGAAGTGAGCAAACACACACACGGGGGTCTCAAGGGTCTCACTTCAGTTGTGGTATTGAAGGTGGAGACAGTGCTGGGAATTCACTCCCACCACCCACAATCCCTGCCGGACCTGGGACTCGAACCCACAACCTTTGGGTTACAAGTCCAACTCCCTATCCATTAGGCCACGACTGCCTTTCCACAGAAATATTAAGCAGCACAATTGTTTTCAACATTTATTATAACAAATGTTTGGAAATCAGCATATTTCTGATTACATTCAGAGATGATTCAACATGAAATTGGAATAAAAATGCAAAACACCCATCCCCCTTTTTTATTTTTAATAGTAGGATGGTTATTGTATAAACTGCACAGTATGCAAGTGACATATTTGATCATTAATGCTAATTAAAACCAGACAGCGATTTATAGGCTTATTGCATTATTTGCAATCCTACGGAGAGCAACTACGGTTTATGACAATAATAAACAATGGTGCTACCTATAAATCAATCATCCTCATTGAGAGCTTCTTTTCAGGTGGCCGTCACTGTTAATATCTGAAACACAGCCTCATATATTTCTGTAAGATTTAGTCACAGAGCATTACAGACGTGTATTACATTACAGAGAATTAATAAGGCAACCGGCAGAGATATGGAAGTGAAGTCCAATGGAGTCGATTACAAATGAAACAATCCAAATATAAAATGGTAAGCCAAATCCATTACAAGATATTTATTTATAGGTATGATGCTATAAATTTCTGCTAGTTTGGCTTCTTGAGTAAGCATTTTAATGCATGTACCTAATAAAACCGCAAGATCAATGGATGTATATGGAATAATGCCCAGGATATGGGGAATGTAGCATGTATAAAAGGCCTTTGTGCCTCCTTTTCCCTGGTTTTGCTGGTCCTAGATGATGTGTTTGCGAGATTTGAGAGCATCATTTGAGATAATATAGTTTACATTTTTGACAATGTAAGCGACCAAGCAGTTAAGATTTGCTATATATCACCCTAATACACTGTATGTGGATAAAGATGGACATGTTTTTATATCCAAGAGCCTGTGATGATGAAATATTTTTTTTGTGATAATTTTTATACAGAAACATTATTTTTCTGCCCTGTTGCCATGGTGAGGTAATGAATGTAGTTCAACTTTAATGGTAGGTCTTCAAGAGTGACGTTTCCAAACCAGCAAATGCATTTTCACATGCATATAGTGCATATTGTAACGGAGGAAACTGAGGCATGTGGATCCATTTGCAGCTTTTCATTAGAGAAGTCGTACAGGCAAGGTCAGATACCGGCAAACAGTGCAATGGAGACAACACAGAATCAAAGTCGAGGTACACAGGCAGATTTCGGGGCAGGCAGCAAACAATATCAGTTCAGGGAGAGAGAGCAAGGTCGGGCAGACAGCAAAAAATCAGGAATCAGAAATACAGTCCACGGTAATAACAGGCAAAACAAACACGGGAAAGTAACGCTCGGAAATGACAGCCGGGGCAAATCAAGACTTCGCGGTGAATGGAAGTTTGAGTCTGGCTTTTATACATGTGAGCAATCAGGAAGTGGGAGTGGTAATGAAGTACAGGTGTGTGTGTGAATGAAGTGCAGGTGTGGCGTGTAATCAGTCCCAGGAATGAGGCATGATGGGCATTGGAGTTCATAGCATGGATGGTGGAGACACAGAGGGAACTGCAGCTGGAGATTGTAACACATATACTATCCAATTGTCTATGGTTATTCTTGACTAGAAATCCTTTTCTAGTCGACTAGACTGAGCCATGTTCAAAAATGTATTCAGGATCCTGCCTGTCATGGTGGATTCTGGTGCAGTTTTTAACATCATTACATTTGTTTCTCTTCCACAGTCTCATCTATTTATTTGGTTTGATTGGAAAGAATGGACCTGAAACCCACTCACAACAACAAAGAATTACTCACAGAGCAATGCATTTAAATTCACGAAACTATCAAGTAAATAAAATCTGGAATTAAATATTATATTTTTAGTATCACTAAAAATCTAAAACACAAAACAAACTAGATTTGCTTTAAAAAAAAATCAGTCTAAATATTGAGATACTAATGATGTATGCACATGCATAAGAAAAAAAACTTTCATTCGGCCCAAAAGGTTCCTGTCCTAAATATCAGTCCTGCCGTTGCCCTGGCAACCAGCTGCTTCCACCAAATCCCTGAGGTCTTCTTCTCCTCTGTGTACTCATTGGGAATGATAAGCCGGTCGCCAATGTCCAGCACCTGCAAATGCAAAAAATGACCATGTTCACATCTGAAATGCTTTTTACAAAAGGACCAGATCCTATTTTAAGTATAAAACATTAAACATTAAAATCATAAAATGCATCACCAACCCTTTACCTGGTTTTATGTTACCATGTCAAAAAGGCCCTTCATTTTAAAAATTCCTTGCAATTTTTTGTTGAATTGTTTTTTATACGTATGTTAATTTCTATTTAATTTGTTTATTTATTTTGTTAAATTTGTACAGTTTATATAGTTTTTTGGGATCTCTGAAAAAACCCTGCAAAACCTGCAGGTATACATAAAGTCTTTCCAGCAGAGGTCTTCAGAAACCAATAATACAGATTTCATTTGCTTATGGATTTGCCAACTTAATGCAAACACATGCCTAATAAGAAAGTGAACTGTGAAATGTTTGAAAATTGAGTATTTCCAGACAGAAGAGTGTTTTCATTGTCTGATGATCTCTTCCAGGTCAGTGGCAGAGTTAACCAGTCCCCCCAGTCCTCTGGAAATCAGAAAGCAACAAACCCGAGGGGTTATTGAACACAAACACATTCTGTGCAGGTCCCAGACCAAAAATAGACTCTATTTCTGTGAAAAAAGAGTAATATGACAGTGTCAAATGGACAACCTTTGTAAGATGTTCTTCTACTCATTAGAAATGTCCATTCCCTGCCCAGCCTGTGACTGTTTCATCTCAGACTCATCCAGATGGCCAAACAGGAGCAAAACATGAAAGCAAGTCATTAGCTTTCAGCGATATGGCTTAATCAAACCCTGACAAAACTCAATCAACGTAAATGATCCACTACCAGAATAAAGAAACACACAACTCATTTAATCAAGATGTTTCAGAACTACTAATTAGAAACTCAAGTAGTCAAACACTCCAAACACAAAGACACACATCACTTTGCAAATCAGATAATACTGTGCTCAAAGAAGAGCAAATTAAATCTAAAAGCTTGACAGATTTAAAACTCTTAAGGGTATGGTCAGAATGTCACCACCATTAGTAATGCACACTACTATTTTTAGTGTGCACTATGTATACTGTGCGCAGTATGTTGTTTTTCAGTATGCATGCAATACCCAGATTAAAGGGTAATGGTTTACCCTAAAATGCAAATTTTCTCAAAGTTAGGCCATCCAAGATGTGAATGAGTTTGTTTATTGGAACAGATTTGCAGAACAGATTCCATCAATTAACATCTTGTGACTCAAAAAGCTGCAATTTTGTAATAACGTCATAATTATAATGTAGTAACATTATAATAGATTTTTTTTATTATGTCATAATAAATAATACAAGTCCTCTATCCATAATATGGATTTCTTAAGTGATAAAGTCATTTATTCTGAATAAGGAGAGAAATGTGCACAGATCAAGGACTGTTTCTGTTCTGTTCTGTTCAGTTCCCAACAAATTTGTGGGTGGGTTTTGATGTGAAAGGACAACAAAGAGGTAGACTATTTCATTAGAGGAAGCATTATTATGGATTATGGACTTAAGAATATATTTTGACTAGATGCTACAGTTAAAAAGCATTGATGGATTTGTTTATTACAAATCCACAGCATTTCACTGCACGTTAATTGATGAACTGGTGTGGTGTAGATTATTGCAATGTTTTTATCAGTTGTTTGGACTCTCATTCTGACGGCACCCATTCACTGCAGATGATCCACTGGAAATGCTGTTTTTCCCAAACTGTTTCCATTAAGAAATAAGCTCATCTACATCGTGGATGATTTGAGGGTGAGTATATTTTCAGCATATTTTCAGTTTTCAGTGATATATCTTCAATCATTATTTGATCAACCTACAAAAGACAAAAAAGCAAAATATACCAACTTGGTCTCATAATAATTTGTACCTTTTTGTATGTGCACTTTTTGTGCAACACCATTTTTACGTGCCTTACTGCTGTGTCCACTGCGCATAATGACGTAGTAGAAAACGCGCATGCGCAAATGGTAATTCTGTTTTCCAACTATTTACGACACTGCACGATCTGTTCCACAGTTACGCACCTTTGTTTTTTATGTTCCTAATTGTCTTCTGTAAACACCATAGCGTATGCACATGCTACATTTAAAAACATCAAAATAGACCCGCCGTGAACTGTTAGATCGTGTACTTACAGTGCTAAAACACAGGTTCAGTATGTGAGCCCTGGCATTATTACATTGATATAGGTATGTATTGCGACGGTTCAGAATTTAAATATCCATGGACTGTTGCTAAACGTTAATGCTCTATCATGTTGGAAATATGCCCTGCACCAAATCCAACCCTAAACCTACCCAATAGTGTTAACAAATGCAAAACTGATATATAAAAAGGCATTTGTTGATGCAACCGTGCCATTTCAACTACCTTTTACACATATTTGAACTGTTTCGTCAAACCGTAGTTAAACAGGAGTTGAACCGGAGCTCCTCGCCTCTCAAGTACATCTCTGTGTGCTACCAAACAAACCTACAGTCTATGAAAACCCATAGATATGAAGCTGGATATGTGTGATGCTAACATTCAAAAGCATCAGTTTTCAAATATCCCAGCATATTGGTATTGTTTGGAAGCCATAACATGATATTTTTCAAGCAATTGAAAATGAGTCTCATTTTATTAATTGAGACTTTGTAAATTTTTGTGAAAAGGAATAAAAGATGTCAGAGTACTGCCTCTATAGTGCTCATTTATTTTGGAAACTGCAGTGATATGTACTTGTTGGAATGTATTTCATGTCTCGCTAAAAAGTGTACCAAGGTATATTTATGCCATGAGACCAGGTAGCAATATACATATTAGTCATGAGCTCATGTGACAGAAGCCTTTAGCATGCTGTTATACGCAGTAGGCATTATGGAGTTTATGCTGCAAAATTTGCAGCATTATTATTTCAAATGACAAATATTTACCCAAATGACTTCACAGATTTTTTACCAGCAGTAAAACAATCTGTTTTAAAAATAAAGTGACTAATTTTAGCTGGGCAAAGTGTACCAGTACAACTAATAGTTTGAGTAAATGTGTGGTTTTGGCACATTGCTGTTGCAGGAGCATCTGTTTCTGTTTTCTTGCCATTCTGCCTAGATTAGTATTAATGTCATTGTTCTTGTTCAGGCTGTGAGCTGGAATTTTTACTCAAGTTGTAAAAAAAGGAAAGGAAAGGACATGACATGTGGCCAGGTATGGTTTCCCCACTAGGAAATTGTGCTCTGCATTTAACCCATCCAAGTCCACACACACAGCAGTGAGAAGTGAACAACCACACACACTCCGTGAACATACACCCAGAGCAGTGGGCAGCCAGTGCTGTGGCGCCCGGGGAGCAGTTGGGGGAACGGTGCCTTGCTCAAGGGGCACCTCACCTCAGTTGGGGTATTGAAGGTGGAGAGAGCGCTGGAAATTCACTCCCACCACCCACCTGCCAGACCCGGGACTCGAACCCACAACCTTTGGGTTACAGATCCACGACTGTGTTAGGTAGCTGGAATTTATAAATTTTGCAGCAAGATATCTTTTGCTGTGCACAATTTTCTCTTCAGCACAGTCACAGCTTATTTCATTGGATATAGAAATTCTAAGAGGATCGGTGAGATATTATAAGACATTCTGTTCCTAGCAGCTACTGACATGGACTAAGAGTTACGGAACAAAACTGCCATCAGCAGGATATATAATATTAGTATTTTCACTTGTCCTACATTCTGCACTGTTTGGATATGTGGAAATGCATGGAGGAGACGTTGTCCTCTGGCCTTTCCCATGACAAGCTCATAAATGATGTTGCCACTCGCAGAGCCTCTAGTCTCAGTTTGGGTTGACTGGTTTGTTTGTTAAACAGACTGTATGGCTAAAAGATTAAACTCAAAAAAGCTCAACCAAATTTGCATTTATAAGATGCTTCCATATTAAAGAAAGCTCTCAGGAGACTAATTGCAATGCTGAAACTATTGTGTAAAGGCGGCGTGGTGATAGAGGGGTTGTATTTTTAGTAGCTCTTAAGATGCAACCTGCAGATCCTTAACCATAAGGCAAGATGAATTCACTTTACTTGCAATTTTTTTATGTTTTTAAATATGAATCTGACTTCCCTTATTAGGATGGACAATAAATATAAACATCAGCTCACTTCAGTACACCATTATTATAAATACTATATACTGTACTCTTATATATTACATTTTTACAATATTTTTAATGTTTACATTTTTCAGAATAGGTTGAGAATGTGGAACACATTTGCCAGCAGAGGGCATGATATTTTCCTTATACTGTGTATTTGCTATGTGAATTACATATTTACTAGCATTCTTTACTGTTTCATCTACTGTTTGTCTACTTGCTTTCTTTTTATTTATAAAAAAATGCTACAAATACTGAATTAGACTAACCAAGATTTTTCACATATTATTGCTCTTTTGTTGGTTTTGTTTGCTTCTATTGTCCTCATTTGAAAGTCGCTTTGGAAAAAAGCTAAATAATCTGCTAAATAATAAATACAATTTTGTTATATATATATATATATATATATATATATATATATATATATATATATGCAACACACAATAGACTGCTGCAATGATCTCCCACTAGCAAACTAATTGCCATTTCATCATTAAACACAATTGCTTGGTAATTGAATTTAATCTACCAGATTAAACCTAATCAGATTGCATTCTTGAAGCACATTTTAACTAACAAGCAGCACTGTTATTTAATAACATACAAAAATATATCATGCTTCAGGTTTTAAATGACAATTGCAGTATTATTTATTACAAAGGTGGGATTTTTTTTCTCGTGTATATTTTTCCTCATGACATTTGAATATTATATTTTTTAATAGTTATTATATGACATCATATTACGGTTAGGTATTCATAAATATGGTTGGATTAAAATAATCGAAATAAATAATAAATAAATAATATATATATATATATATATATATATATATATATATTT
>JAUCMR010000051.1:19628193-19658943 GCA_032357425.1 Enteromius argenteus | reverse complement strand
AATGAATCTAAAATATATGAAAGTCTAATGTTTATCAGTACATTACAGAAAATAATGAACTTTATCACAATATGCTATTTTTTTGAAAAGGACCTATATATATATATATATATATATATAATATTGTGATATTTAGGGAATATTTAATTTTATTGAATTCATATTTTACATTTAATAATTTTTATGTGGAGTAACAAAAATTAAACCATAAAATATAAATAATATACAATTTTCTGTTAAATAATATATGTGAAACTAGTTCAAGGGCTCTGTAATAATCACATGTCTGTGCCAGGCTGACCAGCACTTTATTATAGAACAAAATCAGAGATTTCTCTCTTTATTAATGGGATTTTATGTACGCAATCGATCAAAAAATTCTGCATTATTTGCTGTAGTTTTGGATGAGTTATAAATGCACATCACTGGAATCAAACTACTCACACCATCACATTCTCACTTTCTATCCTTTGGAGTATTTTTGTATAAAGCTGCAATAAACCATTTAAGTGAATGTACGAATGAACAAACGAACAAATAAATAAAATTTTGATCAGTTAATATTTGTATTATTATTACTAATATTTTTAGGTAATTAAATATTTATTTTCTAATTAATTAACATTTTCATTAATTTAATGAAGTACTGTTGTTATATGTTGCTAATATTATTATTTTTTATTTATATTTATATAGAGATCATTTATGTAGTATTTTAAAACAATTAATATTGTGATAATTATTCAATATTTATATTATAGTTTTTTTTTACTTTTGAAATTAATATTTATATTTATTAAATGGTATTTTTTATTTTTTTAAATAAAAATTGCCAGATGCAGTCAAACTGAGTAGGGTTTATGTTATTTATGTTATTCATTCACAGAATGCTTTAAATACACTACCTAAAGTTGTTTATGATCTTTTAAAGGTGGATACGCCCTCCTGTTCTGCGAGAGAGCTGGCATTGGCTGCCGCCCGTTTAGATGCTCATCTCTATTGGTCGATTTCCAGTCGGCTTGATGAAGAGAAATGGGAGGGGCCTAATCTGACTGAGCAAACAGGGAAGTCCACAGATTCAGAATCTGTCAGGGAGGGAGATGGGCCAACATTTAC
Source organism: Enteromius argenteus (assembly GCA_032357425.1). Taxonomy (NCBI): domain Eukaryota; kingdom Metazoa; phylum Chordata; class Actinopteri; order Cypriniformes; family Cyprinidae; genus Enteromius; species Enteromius argenteus. Next base: position 19,657,827 of record JAUCMR010000051.1, on the reverse strand, counting down.
TGTGGGTGGAGTTACAAATACCCAGGACCAATCAGTTGTGGGAGAGCAGAACGGCAGTGTGACCACTGACCAATCAGAGTCTGAGGCTTAAAAGGATGCAAGAATGTAAAAAGGTACAGAAATATTCAGAGTCCACAGTTGATGTAAATTTAACTTTAGTCTGGATTGTTCAGCAATCCAAGCCTTCTTCTTCGAGTTAGATTTTTAAATGTATAGTCGCTAATGCCTAGCATAGAATACTTTCCCCAAGGGGGAAATCCTAGTGTCTCCTTGCTGTGTTTTCAGTCAGATTCAGTCTTAACTTTTGATGTTTCACAACAACACTGCCTTTGAATTCACACAGTAGCTCTATTTCAAAGCCTAGTAAGATGCCTCACTGTCTGCCGTCTACTTAGACATCATCCTAACTACTAAAAGAAAAGTCCTGTGAAGGACATATGCGGTGTTGCCTTAAAGGGATAGTTCACCAAAAAAATGAAAATTCTGTCATAATTTTCTCACCCTTATGTTCTTCCAAACCTTCTGCTGAATAGAAAAGAAGTTATTTTGAAGAATATATCATTATTCATGAATATATCATACTTTAAAATATATTAAACAGAAGAAAGAAACTCATACAGGTGTAGTGTAATTATTATGAGTAATAATAGGGTAAAGGTTGATATTTTGGTTTTGGGAATTCCAAACAACAGGTTGACATGCATGCAAGGTCAAAAACCAGTAAACCACTTTCGTTTTCTTATAATATGCATTTATTTTTTGGTCGATTTCATTAAAAACAGTGTTTGTAAGCTTTGAATGCTCTAAAAGCGTCACCTAGTGGCTAAGAATGAATTTGCATTCAGAAAAACTCAAAGAGACCAACATATGATAATGCTTCATATAGACCTCAACATGAAACGGCTTGGAACTAGTTTTAAAAATGACTCTTTCAATGATTCAGAGTCAACTCTTTCTTAAGTGAGTGAGTAAGTGAGAGCCATTAACTTTATACACGGTGCACTTTCAGATTTAAAACTTTGCAGGATGTTTTCATTCACTTAGAGCTGTGTTATATACTGCAAGAAAGCTCATTTTTTAAAAATCTATAATAGGGGCACTTTAAACGTGACTTAAACATAGGCAGCTCGCTAGGTTTTGAAACCAAGCTAACATGTCTGATTTGTATTAGTACCAATCATTTGAGTAAACCTAACAGTCTTTAATGTTTCACTACCGTTCTTTCTTAAGTATTCATTCAGAGCGGTACTATTTTTAAAACAATCTTTTAGAACATGTCAGTGCAGGTTGTTTACAGTCATGTTGGCTAGTTTCCCATGTACCTAAAAAATAAAGTGAACGTGTTACTATGGCGACATTACATTCCAATTTGCAACATCACAGCAGAGTTTAGCATTAGTTTCTTAAGAGTCAGCCAGTGGTAAATTTAGCAAACGGTCTCTACTGCCGAACAGCCTGGGAAAGTCATGTCATTATGCGAGTGGATCTAGATGATATATGGCTTAAATGGATTTAAATGCGAGAAGTACTGAATGCTATTAGGCCATTGCAACTTTTCAACTTCCTAATTAAATCAATGTAGAAATTAACATCATCCTGTGATTGATCAGCTGTATGCGACTGAATGCAAACACACTGCTGTCCTTTGTATCTCTTATTTATTGAGTTCAAATGTGTTTATAACAACAAATAACTCATTGCTCAGTTGCTGCTGGAGATGAAATAAGAGAAGATATTAATAATAATCAGTGAATATTTCCAACACTTCAGATAGCTATTTGTGCCATATTTCTAATGTTGTGCAACCAGGAATGAATGTCTTAAACCAGCTGGCCCAAGTCTCTTCTCATGTTGGTTTGGACTAGTTTGTAGGTGATCTTTCTAGTTAATTTAGTCAAGATGTTTGGTCCAATAGGTTTTTTTGTGCCATATGCTTTATTTGAGAATAAGCTGTACAAGGGAAACAAGCTTGATAAAAATAAAAAAGACCAGCGAATTCTCCATATTTCCCATAGGCATACAACAAATACATACAATCAAAATAAACCTAACAAAAAAGTGATATTAATGAAACAGCAACCTAAACAGGTTTTTTTTAAACATACACAGAAATGTTTGCGTTAAAGGGAACAGTTGTAGTTGTCATTTTCAAAAGACTTTTAATAAGAAATAGATTTTGAAATATAGAGAATGTAGAGTTTTATGTCAAGATTTATATTTTTTTCTGATGGTCTATTCAATTGGTCAGAGAATTGTTGATATAATTCAGAAGTATTTCTAGTTCTAGTTTCCTTTGGGAGAGTTGTGTTTAATTCTTGTGGATATTGCACACTGTTTCTGAAGTTTTTGCATGTTAAAATAAATACAACCTCATGTTGTGTCAGTCATGTTTATACACTGCCTCTCAAATTTTCGTCTGTCATAAAAAAAAAATTGGATAAGGTTCGTTTTTTTTGCGTTTTTGCATCTGTAGCAAAGAAAGAATGGACAAATACGATTAAAAACAAAACAACAACAAAACCCACATCACAACTACAGTGCATGGACAATTAATCCTACTTTAATTCATTTAATTCATCATATGTTGAAGAAAACAGACTGATCCTAGATCTGTTTTGAGTTAATTTTACACAATTATGCTGAAAACCTTCAATTGACATCACTGTAATGTAATTGACAGCACTGTCATGAGCGATGCACTGATGTGTGTTTGTGTAGAGTAATGTGTGTGTTACATAGAGCAGTCCATCTGGACCTTTATTATTAATGAAAACTTTCAATGCATCATTATAAAAACTCAATTTCAGTATACTCACTTCAGATGAGTTTGAATGAATTCAAGGTCCACTCAGTAATATTTGTTTACCTTATTCTGATGTTGAAGTTCTCACTTCTTAGTGCTAGTGTAGACATTTTTGCCAACATCTATGATTAAATTATTTAGAAAGTTAAGGTTCGAGTTGTTTTAAAGATGTCTCTTATGCTCATCAAGACTACAATATAATTGATCAAAAAAGCAGTAGTAATATGAATCATTAAAACACCTTTAAAAAATTAGTTTGAATCAGGTTGGGAGAAACTGTGTTTTCCCCAAGTGTTCTAGCGTGTGCTGTCCTGTATGTGATTTGTAGCTCACTTGAATGTCTTTAGCACATACGATAAGCACAAACTCTGCTCTTACGCAGGTTTCTCCACTTGCTTTTGCTGCTGTTGACATTTTTAAAATATGTGTTTTTAAGCTTTACTATTTCTGTATTATAAGTCTTAATAAAACTATATTCAACCTAATGTCTTTGTGATTAAGATGTGTACACTGAAATTATTTGTCTTAAAAAAACACTAAGGTAAAGTTTGTAATTTGGCGCCACTAGTGACGCCAACCGGAATTGCGAGACAGAATGGTTAACTAGTCCCACCCCAAACTCACTTACATTGATACGATTTTATTATGTGAAGTTTAGAGCTAATTAGATACATTTATGCATGTTTAGTTTTATAAAAGAGGTTCAGCTATAATTTGTTTGGTTCTAATTCTATATATTTAAATTTCTAGATTCACCATCATTTCCACGTGCACAAACGTGTCCTCTTCTTAACCCAGTGAGATTGTGGGTAAACGTTAACGTATTGACTATTCTCTGACCTTCTGACTCTTTCGTCCTCTGTCATCTTCCTTCTGCCCCTTTCTCTTTCACCGGTTCGCCTCAGTGTTTCACCATAACCGTAGTATTTATAGCACACTGATAATTTAAAAATAGACGTTTGCATTGTTCCTTTAAGACGCAAGGTTATTGCAGGAAGTCTCCATGTGCTGTATTCGACCAGCTCTGCAGTTTAGTTGCCTTGCAAGGCCTGGAAGCTCCACTAGAGGGCAGTGGCTGGCGTGAGGCTGAGTGCACAGATTCATCATTTCACTATTCTACATAGTAACAGACCTACAGATCTGTATAAGCCCCAAAGCTCAGTGGGGTTGTCTTTGAACGGCTTGTAGCCAGGCCTACACTGAATCTGCACCCGCAGCACTCCACAGAACCATCAGCAGAATTAAAACGCCCACCGTTCACAAACTTTTACACATCCTTTGACCTTGTTTATGAAATATCTTGAGTAATCTGATTGTGTTTTCAGCTATCAGTAAGAACGTATTTCCCTCAGTTCCATTTTAGGCATTGGAACATGTAAAAATTGCACAGATTACTATTCAAAATCAGTTCAGAACAAATAAAATTGCAACACGATAAACAAAAGAGACACTGTTTTATATCTGGCATTACATTTGCCTCACTCTCTTTCTTTTCTGTCCAATACGCCCCTCCTTGCCTTTCCTCTTCATTACAATACTGACATAGTTTTTTAAACATGAGCTTGTGAAACCCTACAGAGGCCTGGTGCAACACACTCTTCTGGTCTATTTAAATGGTTTGTGCAAACCATTGATTCTGACAACAAACTGTAGTAATGTTAAAATGAATTGCTTTATATAAAAGATCATTGTTCAATTTAAGAAACTTGGACGTAATTTGTGCACATGTTTTTGTGACACTGCCTCATGTTTGGCATGCAGGGAGGTTTGCATGTGAACAACATCCAGGCTCTTTCTCTCTCTCCCTTCCCCTCTAACATCTCTACGGAGTGTCATTGTGGATAGCCCTCATACCGTGCTGATCTGATCAAGAGCACCGGGAATTCTGGGTCAGTGTTCCATGGTGATGAGGTGTGTGTGTTTGTGAGTGGGCTGGTCCCTCAGAGAATGGGTATGGTGTTATATACTCAAGAGAGACAGATATCAGAATCTCCATGTTCAGATTGCTCAGATCTGCTTTCATTAACATGCAGTCAAAGACAGTCAATATGAACCTAATGCATGAATCTGTAATCCTTGAATGCACTGTAAGGTTTTGTTGGATAAAAGCATCTGCTAAAAATGAATGTAAAAGTTTCCTACTTCTTTGGATACTACCTACTTTCCTACTTTGGATATAAATAAAGTTCTTGACATTATAGATTGCTATACACACACACACACACACACACACAATATATATATCTATATCGTGGTCGAAATTAAAAATAAAAAAAAATTAAAAATTAAATTAAATTAAAAGATAAAAAAACTTTTTAAAAATAAATAATTATTATTATTACTATTATTATTATTATTTCAGATATATATTTAAATGTATTATAAAAAATATGTTATTTTTTACGCTATAAAAATCTTGAAAAGGCTAAACATTCTTGACATTACTAGGCTAAAAGTATATAGATTACAAGTTTATTAGAGGGCAATATTGTTTCTCGGTTCTTTAACGTTGATGGTATTCTAACACTCAAGAAACATGAATTAAGTTTAATTAAGTTCGCGTAAAATGAAAGGTTCGCCAGACCCTTAAGGCAAAAAAAAAAAAAGTTCTTGGTGGAACTTGAAGGTTCTCCTGAAGGGTTGGAACCTTTATTTCCTAGAGTGTGTGCACACCTAGCATGAACTGAACCCCGCTCGCTGTAGAGCTCCTGACATCAGAACACACTCCGCCACCACCATGGAAGGCTCCGCATTAGCGCTGGCATACCAAGCTCCACTAAATGTCAAATCAAGCAGCAATTTCACGCGCATCTGACGTCAAATAGGGCGAAGAAAAATAAACTTCGCGCACTCTTCGGGAGAAACCATTTTCGCCAACGCCGTTTTTTCTTCTTCCGCGTAGAGAGGAGGAGAGCCTGCTGATATAGGCATGCTCAGCTGAAGCGTCCTGCAGCCTCTGACGCTGGGCGCAGGCGAACTGCGACGGCCGCGCCAAACGAGCTCCAGGTAAGACATATGCATTTGAAATGAGACCCGAGTGCGTCGCGCCTTTTAACGACCGAATATGCACATTTGCAACCTGCCCGTGAATGCATGTATTTTTTTCCTCATTAACAAGCAGTATAAACGGGGGCGCGCGCGCGCGTTTTCCACCTTATGCAAAAGATAAACACACACTCCAGCAAAAGACGCATCTTCCGAATGGTGCGAAGAGAACTGGAAAAAAACGCATCCCGTACCTTGCGTTTGCCGGTGCGACTATAGGCCATTTATGTGTTTATGTTGCTATGGGAGGATATGTAAAAATTGAACGGGATTATGACAGCGTATTTTCCCCACTCAGTTTGTGCAATGTGATTCCTGTACCTGCGGCGCTGCGTAAGTCTGCGTTTTTGACTTTTAGAATCGTTCCTGAGCGGCCTGTTTGATGTGTACTGTGGCACACACTGCAGTATGGCTTTGCCAGCATAGCACGTTTGTGCTGCTGATGCTGCTGCTGATGCTGTAGGTCATATTACGCGCTTGTGCGCCGCGTTGATGCTGATCAGGAGCTGCGTGTGTTTGTGGCGCAGTGGAGATGTTCAGCGAAATGAAATAAGTGAGAAGTGGAAATTGCATTTGAGTTGGGCTTCTTGCTCTAATATTAACATCCTCTCCCATAGGGTAGGGAACGCTTGGTGCGTTTGGGTGTTACTCTGCTTTACCCATTCCACCCCACCTCTCTCTCTCTCTCTCTCTCTCTCAGCTCTCTCTCTCTATGCTCCAAGTTCTTAATTAATTCTGGTACACACATGATAATAATTGAACCGTCTCTATTCAGTTCCTATTAAATGCTGTATTCTGTAAAAAGTGACGGAGGAGGTTTTTTTTCACCTGCTTGTGTGCTGATTGAAGCTATACCTGTGTGCCTTACAGCATCGAGTTGGCCTGCCCCTTAGAGACAGTGTATTCGAACACAGGATCGTTTTATTGCTTTTTTACCGCTTTGAGATTTTTGCATGTTCAGGTTTTTATCCTCGAAGTGAGTTAAAGGTAAACACATATGGCTTGTTGACCATGATGGAGGGCTCAAGACCCAACTTCAGCTCTAAATAGATATTCTGGACTTCTTAATTAACGAATGCTTTAATAGAAGTGAGTAAAAACAGAAGTGGAAGTCGGTTAATGCTCCTCCTGAACTTTCATTAAAAGTCCATTGGTTTATGTTTTTCAACTTTTCAGCAGATATTTTTCCTAAACTAGATTGATTGCTTGAGATATGAGTTTAGAATTATAAATGAATAGCATAGTTCAAATAATTAAGTCCTGGAAGAATTTCTTGAGAACATTTGAGAACATTGCACATTGAGAAGCTCTAAAGGAGATGTGAGATTAAATCTTTTTACTTGGGAGAAAAATCAGGGTTATTAAAAGCACAATGAAAAACGAGTATTCTGTCATTATTTACTCTCATTAAACTCCCATGGCATTCTTTCTTCTGTGGTACAGAAGAATGTTAGACAGCAGATGTTAGACATTATGATTGGTTTAGTCACCATTGACTTACATTGCATTTTTTTGCCTACAGTAAAAGTGAATGGTGACTGAGATTGTCATTCTGCTTAACTGCTTTGCTTTGCATTTTATGTAAGAAGTCAGGTTAAAAACAGCATGGTGACAGGATTTTAAATTTTAAGGTGAGCTGTCCCTTTAAGCATAAATCTAAATTTACTCTCCTTTTAATCTCTGAGAAACAATTGAGCTATTTAAAAGTTTCATTGATTTGTCCTTAATGAAGTGTGTGTATATGGTGAAGTTTTTTTGTATTATCTGACACATATCTAGGCTGCTGTTGCCATGATGATAGGTGTGTGAAGTCCATATTTATGTTTTGAATATAGTATGTATAGATGTAATACAGATCTACAAAAAAACCCCAAAAAGAAAACCCCAAAAAACCCCATAATAATTCATGAAAAGTCATTCAAATTCTGCTAGATATGCAATTTTAGGGTACTTAGTTATATTAAGTTTTTTTAATGATCAGTGTTAAATGGTCAAATTAAAAAAGACACAAAATAATTTATTATCTTTTTCTTTTGCATTTATTATGTAATGCAGATCTACGAAAGAAAATGCATAGTAATTCATTAGCATTTTGCCGAATATGCAATTCTTGTGATATTTTTGTCATATTGCCTTTCAGCTATCAAAGTTATTTAATGATCAATGTTAAATGAGGGATAAAAAAAAAAAAAGAATATATGTGCATGCATACGTGTTTGCATTTATGATTCAATGCACATATACATGCACATACTAGAGAGCAGATATGACACAGAAGATTTAAAAATGACATGATTAGATAAATGATGTCAGATCAGTGTTTTGTGAAGTCCCCCTCTGGGATACAGTCAATGGTTGTAATTATGAACCTCCATTCCAGTGGTGATGCTGTGACACTCTCATATTCAATCAACATGAGGCAGCAACACCCCTTTTTCTACCCAGCAACACCGATGTGCTATCATTGACAGCAGCTGTCATGGTCAAATCACACTTTGACTATTGCTGTCTCTCTTCTCTGATCCCTACGACTGAATAGAGAGCACTATTGCTGGTGGGATACGATCAGCCTGTGATGGTACCTGCATTCGCGCTGGTATTGTTGAGAATGTAGTATTGGAGGGAGGTGGCTTGCTTAACTGTGTCACAGGCAGTTAAAGAGGAAGAGCTGTGTATCAAACAGCATTGTTGGCTTTTTCACTCTTTATTTAGTTTTACTCTGAATTCTGCTGTAGGTTACAGCTGATTCAGACTCAGAGGAAAGTGATTGGCTGCTCACAGTGATGATGTCACTCCTATACTGCACCAATCAGAGTTGCAGCTGGCAGGGGAAATGCAATATCCTCAAGCTCACTGTAATTTCAACCCCATATTTCACAAATTTACATTGGTTGTTAAAGCATGGGTGGTTTTAAGGGTTCTGCAATGCGATAACCGACCCACAGAGAGGTTTTGAGACTGCTAGTGGAAACAAAACAAAACACACTGACAAAAAAATGCATATTTCATGCGTGTGGTGTTTGGATTCATTAGAGAGTGTGAATTATACGCTGGGTACTGGTTATGTCATACGTCTAATTGCGCAGGAACGCATGCACATGTTTCGCATAGAGGTCATCCGGAGGTCAGGGGTGTGTGTGTTGACAACAAAAAGTGCAGAGATGGTATGCAGGCTCCTGACTAGTTAGAGTAGGATCTAGCCAAAGCCTCAAGCGTAGCTGGCGGTATTGCATGGCTCATGGTAAATTCAACCTGACCGAATGCCACTCATTAAATCGTCTAAACATTACTCAAGAAAACAAGATAGTGTTTTGGCAAACACACTCACACACAATCACACAGAGCTGCTGCAGAGCATGAGGTCAAGGTCATTGTCTCTCTATTCCTTTTAAAACCTAGTTCAAGGTCAAGTTAAGGTCACTGCTGGCAGTTACAGGTTACAGTGCTGAGGTGTGGTTCATTAATTTTAAATCACCATGGAAACACACAGTTTTGCTTTCTTGGCAATGCAGATAGAGTGCTTCCAGATGATTACTTATGGAACAGTTATTCAAACATAACTTCACCAATAAGTATTTGCTGATTTATGAGTTGGTATGTGTCTTTTATATTTGTGATCTGTAATCTTAAAAAATGAATGTTAGTCATTTTTCCAAGTTGTAATTAAAACAAAGAGTTTTGGAGCATGCATTGAATTGAATTTCATGTTTAATTCAATGTAGTACTTGCTGTTTAAAATTATTTGTAAAATGTACTTGCAATTTTATGAGTGAAATTTATTTAAAAGTAAAAACTTAAATATCCTGAGTATAGATAATCATTAACATTATCCACTGCATTTTCACTTGTTTCTTAGTAAGTCAGTATATGAAGAGTTCATTTGCAGACACAAATAACTCAATTTTTACAAATTTTAGAAAATCTTGTTTTTTCATTGTGCATTCCAATTAATTAAGCACAATCAAACTGCAGCTGGCTTATTTTGATTAGGTTAAAAATAACAAAAAATTCAGCTAAATAACACAGTAAAACACAATAAAAACAAGATAACAATAAAAAACATTATTTTTGAAAACTAAAAAAAATGGAGTTATCTGCTTTTGCAAATAAACAATATATATATATATATATATACACACACACACACAAACACACACATAGTTTATTTATTTGTTACTTGTATCTTGGTATTGACACTTGTCTTGGTTCACACTAAATTTTTCATGTTTTTTTAACAATACCTTTTTGAAAACAATTTTTTATAATTGCATTTGGTGTTGTCAGCGGTTTAAACTTCAGTAGAAAAAATGGTGTTTAAGTTAGATTTATTTTTAGATAGATTAATTTTTTTAATAATTTTATTTCAATAAGTCAGTTCACTTTGATTACTGACTCATCTGACTGTCTGTTTTAATTAATCAGTTCAACATTTTGACTAAATATTCAAGACTCATTTGCATTGTCACTCCAAAAACAGAAGTGTCTGAACCATCTGTCATAGAAAATATTGTCATATTTTAAAATTTACAATCAAAATAATTTTATTTATCATAATTTCTGTTCTTTCAGTGAGAAACAGCATGAAAACCATGCCTTGACCATTTTGTTACTGTATTGTACTTCTAATGGACATTTTAAATCTGCTTGGCAACAGTGGACCTAGTTCCTCTAATACTGAGATATATATGTTGAGCATCATAAAAAAGCTGAAAAATATCACGCAAGCTCAGATAATGGCTGTGTAATGAGTGCAGAATATCACAATGACTTTTAGCTGTACTTCTGAGTCCGCACTTGAAGATTTTGTGCATTGGTTATATAATAACCTGACAGGGTGTGGCCGCATCAGATCTAAAGAATAAATACTGTATGTAGCTTTAAACTTTCATGTGCTCAACCAAGAAGATGGTTAGTTCTCTGCAGGGCAGATGGTTATTGTTTTAGAGTGTAATGTTCTCTCTATCTCTCTGTCTCTCTTATTCTCCAGTGATGGCCTCTGCTGAGCAGCTGTGTCCCCGCCTGCTGCACCAGCACTGCCCATAGGCCACACACACACACACACGCCTTTGGGCTCCCTTTCCAACTCCTTCCACACACACACACACACATCATGTACAGTGTGGAGGACCTGCTGATCTCTCATGGATACAAACTGCCCAGGAGCGGCCCTGCCTCCTCCTCTTCCTCCGCGCCTTATGACAATCGAAACAACGAATGTCGTCGTGATAATGTAGAGAACCGGCCTGCTGGAGGTGGTGGTGGTGGTGGTGGAACTCTGAATGGATTTGTGACAACAGAGGGGGGAGCAGAAGCAGGCACAGGGGTGTTCAGGCCGGCGCCAGTGAAGGCTTACCCAGAAAACAACAACAACATTAATGAGGGCCATGAAAGAATTCAACGGAGACTGGAGGTTCCTGTTGCTTTCCTTGGTGACCTGCAACCTCTGGGTGACTCTTTAGCTACAGACAGTGGGTAAGTGTACACTGTCAATTTTTCACAAAGAACATTATTGTCCATTGGTGTTGAAAATATTATCTTTATAGTTATTGTTCTTGATGTGAATGGCCCTTTGAATGTAATTCAATTATGGTTAAAGTAGATTTTATCCATTGTAAATAATAAATTAAATACAATTTAAAATCCACGATAAAATAATCATATTTTTTGCCTTTCAAATTCTTATATGATTTCTTATGCGATTTTAAACCAATAATTAAAAATATATATATTTTCACCATTAAAAAGTTTGCTCAGTCCTACATCATACTATTGTGTTGCTAGCTTCATTTAGTGTGCAAGTACATAGTTCAAATCCTCACTATACCTACGTTTTTGATGGACAGCTAACATAACCATAACAAAACAAAAGTTAAATTAAAAGAAATGGCATGAAAGATAACTAAAAATTCTATAAATATATTACGTGCTAGTTCAAGTCAACAAATTGACTGGTGTCAGAGCAGCTCACTTATCAGCTACAGTTAAATAAACTAGTCTATTTCTGATGTTTTCTGTTGTATTTTGTATTAGAGTCAGACACAGAAAATTGCTGTATGTTTTGTGAATGAATCACTCTTTTGAGTCAGCAAACAATTTAGCAAAACCTCAACATGAATCGGTTAGTGATTCACTTTGAATAATTCGAAAAGTTCGCTCACACAATTAATTGTTTGGAGCAGTGATTGTAAACAGTAACACATTACAACTTTGGATTAAGTAGATATTTAACAATAGAAAGAAAACCCAATGCCTCTTATGGGGACTGTGAAGAAGGTCTATAAGATGTACACGTTTTTATGAACTTGCAGGTGAAGACACTTTCCAAATAAATGTATCAAAGCCCTAGAGGCTTGGTGAAGTACAGAGAAACGCAAATAAAAAGTATGATCAACAACTGCATTAATTATTCCTGCCTCCAGCCATTTTCAAAAAAGTAATGGCAGTCATCACTGGTGAACACTGATCTTAATCTTTTACATGCTTAAGATATTTGTAGCCTAAAAGACACACATTAAAACATTTTAACATTCCTTGTACAGAGTTTAAAGCATTTGCTTAATTCAAACATTAAACAAATTCAATTGACACTAATAAATTACATCTATTCTGTTTGAAATTATCAACAGATTTATTTTTAATTCACATGTGCTTCATAATTATTTTGGATGCAATGGTTTGTCCATGGTGATGACCCCTATTTTATAATCTGTTGTAACAAAAACTTTGTCCCCAAAAAGTGTCTGGGCCATATTTAAAAATGTAGAAATATCATTGCATAAGGTAACAAAATATCGAACCAAATGCATTTTCTTGCAATGATGCTAGATCCTTTGTCATAACTTCTGTAACTTCACTTTTCTGAGCCAGATTTCTTTTTGCATTTTAACCCGCATTGATGTTTAGTTTATGTTTGATCAGTTCACTTCAAGTTAGGTGTAGTTCATCACATTACCTACACCTTGTTTTGAGCCCTGAAATCTGGTTGGCTGTCATGCCATGTGTGCTTATTTTGAATGTGTGAAAAATCAAATGTTAAACACAAGTCTAGCACATCTTGAACTGTTAATCTCAGACTGTTCTAATACAAACCAGTTGTAATAGACTTCATCCATATTTCATGCCTAATCCATTCCACTGTGATTTTATCACAAAAATGTGGAATCGCTGTCAACACTGATGTACTGTAACCTGAAAGGAATCGGCCATGTGAATGTAATCACATCTATAGCTTGCCCTGAGGTGCATTCTGAGTGTCCATAAAGTGACAGCAAATGAACGTTATGCACAACACAAACGTTTTGTTATTAACAAAAGTGTTTTATTTGTCAGTATGCTTAAGAGACTATATTTCCTTTTATTTTTGTGTTATTATTATGTAATTCTTTTGATTTAAGACATTAAATGTAACATTTTAAATATTATTATTTAAATAAAATTTCAGATTGCAGTTAAAAAAAATTCTACCTTTATAAATTATCTATATTTGTCTCTCTTGCTAGGTTTTATGATGCTCCCAGCCTGACATTCTCTGAACATGCAGATGAGCGAGATATTGCATTCTGGAGAAGGAGGGGACAAGACTTCAGTGCTCTATTGGACTATGCTGATCCCAGGGAACTCAGAGTATCTGGAGGATTGTGGCGGGGTCCAGTACTAGCTGTTGAGGAACTGAGGGCTGAGAGGCCACTGGCACACTGGGAGGAAGGCCCATGGATAAGGGAACCTATAGACTCAGGCCCAGAGACTTTACGTGTGACTGGAGAGAGAAAATGCCAGAGCCTGGGAACAGAGGAGTGGCGCCCTGCGGTGGGCTTGGGCCGGCAGCTGTCAGATGGTGAGGCTGAACATTGGTCTCAGGAGCAGCAACATCGTCTGCGACCAGCAGATGGCAGTGTGTCAGCCACAGTGCGAGCCAAGTCCCAGTCTCTCCCTCGAGTCCTTTCCCCAGAAGATCCCCACTATGGAGAACTGCCTCAAACCGGTGCCCCAAATTACCCTTCTACACAAAGAAGCAACAGCTCTGCTCCATATGGTCGATACCACAGTGAATGGCCAGCAGGGGAAAGGTGGAGTGGTCAGACACAAAATCATGCTCCTTCTGCAGTTGTACCAAAGCCACGGTTCAGCCGCCCCGTCAAGCCCCCGTCTTATGAGACTCACCAGCAAAACAGGGGGAGCTGGGAAACATTGTCCTCTGAACCCGTGTCCAAACCCAGAGACCGCTCAGTGTGCTTCTCTCAGAGTTTTGAACCATTCAGAGACCGGTCTGGTTGTTATTCTCAGAGTGCAGAGCCTCTAAGAGATCGGTCTATTTGCTTTTCACAGAGTGCAGAACCAATTCGAGACCGCATGCTGAGCCACTCTCAAAGTGCTGAACCACTAAGAGACAGATTTGTCAGTCATTCACAGAGTGCGGAACTACTGCGTGATCGTTTTTTCAGCCACTCGCATAGTGCTGACCTCTTACGGGACAGATCCCTTTGTTATTCTCAGAGCTCAGAACTGCTCAGAGACCGGTCCATTTGTTACTCCCAAAGTGCAGAGCTCCTGAGACCAGAATCATATAGGACAGATCTATTTTACCATGAACTGACTGGTATGGAGCCCCCTGGTTACATCCCACCCCCCTCCTACAGGAGATTCCTGCCACCTAGGAGTGGACAAAACTATCGAGCAGATTCTGCTCTTGTCCGATGGAAACGTGAGCCTGTGAGTGCAGAGATGGGCCAGTGGTTTTCCAGGACTTCAGGATTGTCATGGTCCGAACGACGTGAAGACAGGAGCATGGCAGTGGTTCCAAGAAGGCCTGTGCATCCAGGGCCTGTCATACCTAGCCGTCCAGGACTTGTGCAGTATGTCCCATTTGAAGACCCACGTATCAGGCACGTCTCAGGGGGGCCCTGCGGAAACTCGCTCACAGACGCGGACAAGATCCGTCATGTCAACAAAGAGCTTCCCTGCGCTGCAACTTTAGGACAATCCACACATGATAGTGCCTTTATCCCTTCACAGGGACCGAGTCTTAGCATGGACACTAACAAACCGGCTCTCACTGAACAGGAGAATACTAACCGCTGGCACAAGGGAATGAATAAAGGCAGTGAAACTGTAGCACCTGACCAGAGCTGTGCCAAGTACCCACCAGCCTTTCAGCTCAGACCCCTGCAACCAATAATTAAAACAGACAGGAGTACAGACCAACAGACTAGAGCAGACAGAATCACTGACCAAGTCAAGGTTGAGAGAGTAACAGAGACGGTCAAAGCTGAGAGAGGTTCTGAACAGACAAAAACAGACCAAGTCAAAGTAGCAGAGCAAGTAAAACCAGATCGAGTTACAGACATAATAAAATTAGATAAGCCTACAGAACAAGTAAAACCAGACAGGTTTGCAGACAAGCAAGTAAAGGTGGAAAGATTAACTGACCAGATACAAGTAGACAGAATCCTAGATCAAGTGAAAGCTGACAGGTATACCGACAAACAAATTAAGCCTGAAGTCAAGGCAGAGAAAATCCCTGAAAAGCCCATAAAAGCAGATAGAATTTCAGACAAACAAAGTAAAGCTGAAAGACTGTTAGAGAAGCACTTGAAGATTGATAGAATTTTAGAAAAACAGCTTAAAGCAGATAAAATGCTAGAAAGACAGAGTAAATCTGAAAAATTTACAGACAAGTTAATTAAGGGTGACAAGCAGACAAAAGGAGATAGCAGTGCAGACCAGAGCAAATCTGAGAAGATCACAGACAAGTCTGGAAAGGCTGACAAATCCATGGATAAAGGTTCTTCAGAGAGTGTTTCAACTGTAAAGACGGAACCAGTACAGGAACCTGAGAAAAAGAGTGTGAAAAAGAAACTTAGTGAGACTATCTTCTGCCTTGTGTCTGTGCCACTTTCGCAGTCCAGTGCAAAATCTCGAGATCAAAACAACAACGAAGAGAAAGAACCAGACTCTCCTCCAATTCCTCCTCCTCCTCCACCAAGTTCATCCAGCGAAAACAGCAACACCCTCGGCTCCCTGCCAAACCAAAGCCTCAAAAGCACATCCACCACCTCCACTGACTTAGAGCTACAAGCACTCACACTCGGCAGCGGGTCCAGTAGCATCGCCACAAGGAGAGCGCACCGGAGAAGAAACTCACGCACTAGGATCATTAAGCCAAATCCACATGATGAGCTCCGACGGTATTCTGGGGCTTGGCCAGGGGACCAGTACCGTGATCAGGAGACCCAGACGAGCCCTGAGCCCACAAAGAGCAATGCAAATCCAGGCCCCAATAATACAGAAGCACAAGATGCTCCTGCTGCCCCAGAGGTAACAGCTCCTGCTGAGATTACTTCGGTGGCTCCAGGGGCTGCCTCAGGGGCCATTGGGGCTTCGTCAGCTCCACCGGCTCCATCGGTTCCATCAGTTCCACCGGCTCCAGCAGCTCCACCGGCTTCAGGAGCTCCTGACCCCAGCACCCCTTACGGGTATCCAATGAAAGGCCAGAAAAGCCTAAAACCATCCAGCAACAGTGCTTTTTCACGGACAGGTACCTTCTCCAAGAGCACAGGTTCTCACAGACCTCCATTACACCCCCCGCCACACCCTCCACCCCCACCTCCGAACCAACCTCCATCTCAACCTCCTCCTCCCCCACCAACACAGCAACCAGCTCAGTCCCCACCATCAGATCTGACTGAGGAGGCAAAGTCAGCCACAGGGCTAAACTCTGAGGGATTTGGCCAGTTCTTGCTGAAGCCAGTAAGCCGACGACCATGGGATGCTATTGAGGATCTTGAGACCATCAATAAGGAGGCGCAAGACCAAGCAGGTAAACGCCCCAGCGTGGACCAGTGCATTGAGGATCTTAATGAGGCCTACAAAGATATCCTGGAGCTCAGCACTGCCAGCAATAACCTTCCCAACCGCTCCTCCATGCAAATCCCTGACCGCATCAAATCCAGGTTATCTTCAGATCCACTTGGAATTCCTGCAACCACTCTTCGGCCAAGCTTGGTGCCTGGAAGTGACCCAGAATACCGGGAGGTGAAGAGTGCCTTTTCCCGACCATCAACTGGGAAGAGTGTGAGCTTCAGCAAACAACTGAGAGAGGAGATTTGTCCTGCTCCTCCCCCACCAGAACCAGGTTTCAGAGATTACAAAACAGTCATGTCCCAGATAACCCAACGCAAAGCCTGCAGATCAGTGAAGCTGGATATCCCAGCCCTCAAAGAGACCCAAAGAGATGACGATTTGACTGCACAAACCTCCTCCACCTCTTCCATGGCAGCCGAGGTGCCATGGGCAGACAGACAGCCCATGCAAGATGCCTCCACTCTAACCAGCCCCCCAGACTATGAGCACATCTGTCAAACTCTCCAAATGGCCCGTGAATCTGGGGCCGTCAGTCGAGCTTCTATCAAATCCAAACCAGGAAGTGCCATGAGCATCGAAACCCCACAGCATGTGCCCATACCTGGTAGGCCTCCTGTAGATTCTGAGCAGCCATGTTGTTCTTCAGCATTAGAAGGGAGACAGGAACCAATGTCATTATTCAGGGAGGATAGGAGCTCAGGCTTTAGAAGGGTAACAAGCCACACCAACAGGTTCCTTAGTAACAGGGGTGTGCTCTGTAGCCTTGCAACGGGAAAGCCTGTTGGTGACAAAGCAGGTTTAGAGGCTAACCCAGAGGTTCCTGCTGACTGGCAGATGCAGCTTTCATTAGCTGAAAAGCATATTGCTACTCTGATCACAGGAGAGGGTTCAGCAGAGAACCTTGATGAGTCAAACAAGGTTAAAGGTGAAAAAGACATTTCTGGCTGTGAGACAGTTGAGAATGAAGTGAGCAACATTTTAGCCACTGAAATGAAAGGCAATTCTGCCAATTCTGAGCAGAAACCTTCCGAAGTAAAAGGGACCGAAACAGAGCAAACAGAGACACCTGAAAGCCAACAACCTGAAGTGACAGAGAAAGTGAAAGAAGAGGAAACTTCTAGGGAAAAGATTGAAACAGAGCAAGATAAATGCGAGAAGAAAGACCCTGTTACTGAAGGAACAGAGCAAAATAGAGAGATAACCTCAGAGGAAAAGACAGAACCAAATGTGATCTTGAGGGCAAATAAGGCTGCAATGTGGACTAATTCGGGTTTAGATTCAGAGTTACGTCCTGAATTTCCACCAGATCACCTTCCCCTTTCTGTACTTCCTTACCCTAGTCGTAGATTATCTTTAGGGTTGGATTGGGAGAGGGGTGGGTGGGAAGGTGAAAGTTTGGGTCAAGGTGGATTCTGGTCCAGAGAGAGGCGGTCCCTTGATGCTGAGAGATGGGGTATTGGTGGAGAAAGTTGGGGTTTAGACAACGATAGACAGGAAGGAGGTGGTGAAAAACGTGGTCTGGGTGGTTGGCGTGGGTGTGGGATTGATGGACAAGGCACAGATGATTCAGACTGGGAATTAGATAAAAATACCCAAGACACTGGCAACAAAGAGGCAGATTCAGACACTAAACAGAAAACACTTAAGCCTGAGCAGGGTCTTGGTGAACAGCATAGCAGCTCAGTCTCTAGCACTGATATAGTGGAAAAAGATGAAACACAAGCTGTTGCTAGCCAAGGCGTTGATAAGGGTTGGAGTCAAGGTTCAGGTGAATGTCAGGTTTCAAGTGTAGATAGGCGAAGCCGTGGACTTTCCCAAAGAATAGAGGCTCTTTTTACAGCGCCGCCCGGACATGGCTCAGAGGAGAGACTTGCCCGCATGAGGGAGGTGGACACTGTCTCACGAATGAGACGCCTTAGCCTCCGTAGCTCAGACTCTTGGGATGGACTGCACGGAGTGGGAAGGTGGGGAGAATATGGATGGGAGGAAGAATGCCCGCTTCCTGGCCCACAGGATTCTTCAAACATCCCAAAGGTAGAGGATAAAGAGGCCCACCCTGCAATCACCAGTGAACCTACAGAAACAAACGGCGACCAGGCAACCCTAAAAGGTGAGAAACTGTTACAGCAGATTTTGTATTTACTGTGGGTAGCATTTGTTGAATTCGATTGTGGCATTTGTACAGTATGGAGTTTGATAAAGTCCCAAATTGGACTCTGAATTTTAGCCTATCAGTCATTGATCATTGATTGTAACAGTACTTTTTTTTTACAAAGAACAATTTGCTGTCAATAAATGAGTAGCTTATATAAAACTACCATACTAAAAAGGTTGTTCTGGTCGATTTTCTTATTTGTTGCATTGCATGACTACATTTTATTATGAAGATGCATCATACAGGCAACAAAATTCACATTGTGAATGGCGTTATATATCCAAGACAGGTAGCCTAGAGAAAAATTAAACAGAAATATTTGGTTTCGGAATCAGCTTAGTTGGAATCCTGTGTCTACTTGGCCCGGGGTTTCACATTCATATTTATTGCAATTAAGCACAACACAATTACATTACCTTTACACATTATAGCAGGCCTAACTCACGTTTTTCCTCTGGAGAAAACAACCCATGAAACACAAATGAAAATGTAAGTGGTCTGTAATATGTAAAATGATAGCCTATGTATTATCTCTACAAAAAATAATAAATGGTTTTACGCTGATGTGGTTAATTGTCATTCATTTATCATTCATTTATTCATTCATTTGAACCCAGCATAGTGTGATCTTATTTAAATTTGTGGTGAGTTCTATTTAGCTTTAGCTTTAGCTTTAATGCACACACTGATGATGTTGTTACATTTGCAGCGGTTTACATTATGTATTTCTCCTCTTTTGACATTTTCAGAGTCACAGGAGTCCAGCCAGGTGGAGAGGTCGTAGCTGAACTCTAGAGGTCAGAGGTCATCCAACTAAGGGCCAGCCTCCAGCACTGTGACCTGGCTGTCTTCTAAATGCCTTCATCCTCATATGCTATCGAAACATCCTCAGACACTGACACACACATATATACAAAACATTAGACACAAACACACTGAGCGATGCATCTCTGTCTAAAACACACATCTGTGCATAAACACACACAAACTAATACACAAATACTCAGAGTCATTGTCATGTATGCAGACACTCACGTGCATTCAGAACACATTTAAACACCTCACCACACTGAGACATCTGAAATGGCCTTCTACTCCGACAAGAGCATTGTGTATCAACTCCACTCCACGCCCACTCAGTTCCAGCTCTGCTGGCTTTCTAAGTGTTGCTGTTCCACTGCCAGAAGGAGGTTCCCAACAATGCCCCACCCCCTTCATATGTTACAGTACTCGTCATTCCCCATTTTTATTAATTTCTTACGCGTGTCATAGTTCCTTGCCCTGCAATTTCCTTAGAAGTTGGTTTATTAGACTTTATCTGGTACGTTACTCAGCAAAACATTTAAAATGTTGTTGTGTGACCAAGAAACAAAACAAAAAAACTTTGCTGTCTTTTGTAAAAAAAAAAAATTGACTGTTTAAAAAGTAATACAGAACAATCGATGAAGTTTAAAACCACCTATAATCTCTTTTCCCTCTCCCCTCTCTAATCCTACCCTTTGCAAACAACCTATCATCCTCACAACTTTGTCTTTTCTCAAATCATTTCCTTCCCCACATCTTTGCATGTTCCTTCCCTTAATCAAGACCTCAGTCTTTTCACTAACCTTACATTACACTAACCTTGTGTGCATCTCATTAATTTCTCCTTTGTCTAGACAGTGTTATCTCTGCGCACTAATGTTTTGCTAATAACTGGCAATATAGCTATTTGTGCTTTTTAGTCCTCATCACTCTTACAGTATCGTCCCACTGGTATTAAGACATCTTGCCTCTATATTCAAGGTCTTGTGCTACACTTCTTAATTAGTATGACCACAATTGATTGAAACTTTAACCACTCTTTACCAACTGATATCATCCCACTTTAGCATACACTTTTAAAAATAAGGGTTCTTAGGTATTTTATTGATATCAGTGGTTCCATGAAGAACCTTTATAAGGAAAAAAGTTTCTTTAAAATTTTAAAAAGTTCTTTTAAAGGGGTCATAAACTGCATTTTATTTTGAACTGTTCACTGAGGTCCATTTGTAATGTAACAAAAAAGTTAATCACACCTGTGTTGCTACATTACTGTTGCATCCAATACAGTCAGCACATCATCGTCTTTCAGTTTTAATCTTTCTAAAAATCCCACGTCAGATTGTGCCTTGTTTGTAAACAAATTGTGATAAAACAAAATGAGCTACGGACCAAGTTCTTATTGACACAGTCTGGAACTTCATTAAAAAAAAGTTTTGTCTCTCTCTTAAACACTACATGTGCAAGTCAGTGGGCGGGGCTAAACAGGCGGCGATGTAGAAGCAGGTGTTGATCTTCTTCTGTGAAGGTGGTGTTAAGCCACACTATTACATCATAGAGTTGTACATTCCACAAACTGTCTTTTTGGAAGACTGGCTTAAATATAAGCTGTTTTTAGTCTAACGAGAAAGTTCTGAGTTCTCAAACTTTTTTATAGTACAATGACCTCTTAAATATCAAAAGATCAAGGGAATTTTGGTTTCTCAGTACATGACCCCTCTAAGAACTGGTTACTGGTTCTTTGGAGAATCCAAAATGTTTTTTTATTTTTTATTTTTATATAGCATTGCTACGAAATCTTCATTTCCAAACCTTTATTTTTAAGAGTGTATGTTTGTGTCCTATCATTCGTTCTAAAATGCACTGCTTTAATTCTGCACTTTAAGCTAACTGCATCATAATATCATGTCCTAACCTGTAGAGTTTAATTTCAAGTTGATAATTCTTCATATTTCATCCCAAAATTAAACAAAAACGCTATTTTGCATTAAGAAAATTAAGCTGATTTTTTTTCAGTTACCCAATGTAGATGGAAATATGTTAAACATATACAATTATATATGATATTAATAAAGGGTAGTGTTTGTTGTATTGCCTTTGAATTTAAATGTACATTTTAATTAACTTTATAGGCTTCGTTTTCTTTATGCAATATATATAGAGAGGTAATCCTTTTGTTTCTTGTCTATTTTATCTGGTTGGGACATGGTATAAAAACTTTTTCCATGTTTAAGCAACACCATACACGACCCATCAGTCATCCCCTAAAACCTCCCAAGTCCATTAGCCCAACAAAACCAGTCCACGGGGGCAGCCTCTACCCCATCCTCTCCAATGAGTCTCAGTCCCACCAGCCTTTCCTCCGTTGACATCATGGAACTCTCTTGTCGTTTGTTGGAACATGTGGTCCGCTTGTGGAGTGCTTTCAAGGGGTGTGTTCACCCCTCTGTCCAACGTGGTTCTGTTTGAGGAGACATGAATGTTTTGTAAACGCTTTTTATATTGTTTTTTGACTTTACCAAAACCAGTGTGGCAGTTTTACGAGAACTGTTGTAGTTATTCTTTTTTGTTCATGTTTATGTGTCACCTGAGCTGTTCTGCTCCAAATCAGGAGTTCCATGTGAGGTGGTAGAAGATGCTCAATGGCTCTGAACTGTTTTCATTTTCTGACGAATCGATCAAAGAAACCGTATCGCTCTTGGTTCGAACACATAGTGCCCTATGTACCAGAACTTTTCAGCACACTGTAACATACGCCCCTGAGCGTGGAGAGCTTTGTACAGTATCAATTAAAACCAGTGGTGTAATGCAGGTCAAACGGAGACCTGGGTTGGATGAGCGTTTCAGTATTTGATGTATCAACTTAAAAAGCACCTTGTTAACATATTTTTATCGTGATTGGATTCAAAGAGAATTTTTAGCTATCGAGTGGCCTTTTTGAAACACACCAGTAACGATAAGCCTAAGGAGTTACTTTGAAACACCACCAAAATGTTTAATATCTCAAGTGTCGAAATGTGCATCGTGTTTTGAATGTGTTGTCTGATATATCAAATACCTTAAATGATGTTGTGTGACCCAGGTTTCACGCAGGTGCGACTTTGAATTAGGGAACTATTTTCAGGCGATGTAGACTTAAAAAAAACTAACAAAAAAAACAGGGTCCAAACGCGAACACAAAGACACACGTTAGCTACTACTGTAATGTTGCGTGTCTATACCCTAAACCTAAACCCCAGGTAACTTCGGGAAGCAATAAATGCTCACGAGCGTTTCGATGAACAAGCTAAATGTGTACAGATAATTTTAACGGTTAAACGTAGGTGGTTGCAAAGTAGAGGACAGCTCTAGATATGTAATGATTTGGATTAGCTTAGGTGAAAGATATTCTATGGTAATGTGTGATATGTATGGAACAATTTTAGGAAATATGAAACTTCTAAGACACCATATGCTATGGAATGGAGAGTTATGATACTTTATGACATCATAATGCATGAAAGCTTGAGCAATATTGTCCAACACAGAAGCTCATTGGCTGTAGAAAATCTGGGAAGCGGGATGTACTTGTGTTAAAGAGTCATCTATCCAAATGCCACTCACAGAAAAGCGTTTCAATTTGCGCGCAAGCGTGAGAATGAGCGTGTGCGCGTGTGCATGTGTTCGCTTGCTTTTTCCCTGTCATAGTGCCATCCATGTGATTAAAAAAAAAGGCATTTCACTGAGTACTTATTTTTGTTATCATTGAAATTGTTAACCAGTCTGCATAATGTATAAAATAAAAGTATATTTTAAATATTTTAAAAGATATTTTGTATTTAACCATAATAATTAATTTCTTCGCTCTTGGATCAAGTTGGCAGTATTATGTTGCTGTATAGAATGATAAGAAAATTCTATAATTTTCTAGTGCTTAAAGAAAAAAAAATCAAGAAAAAAAAAAAATCAGCAAATTTAAGTGAGAGATCTGCAGCATGTCCCAAAGTTTAGGGGCTCTCATTGTGAACATTAGACATGAATTACAGTAAATGCTGCAGTTAAGCGAAACAGGCCCACAGCTGATATCTGACGCTTTGTATAGTTGTAATGTTCATTCAATTTACATAAACATCAGATAAAAAATTTTGTGGATCCATTCACAGCTGCCTAGAAACTTGTTACAGCAAGTCCGTACAACGAGGAAATTGCAACATTAAAAGTGACTTTGTTTGATCTTGATTCCGTTCAAAGCTAAATGTGGCCTTATTTTATTTGAGCATTTGTACGTCTTCCATTCAGAATCATGTACTGTTATCATCATGAGCTCGTACCAACGGTTTTCTATGAAGAAATGAAAAAGAAATCAATAAGTAAACAGTTTTAAGATCACACACAGCCAAATATTTCTTTCTTTCTTTGCAAGTATGATAAGCTAACATTTGGATCGAAAGTAAGATGTGTAGCACACTGACAGGATCTGTTCCCTATTTCACTGAAAAAGGCCATAACTGTTATGATTTCAAGCTGTTTTCATGAACTATGTAGCATTTTTGCCATGGTAGCATTTAGAGTAAGTTCAATGTGAAGAAGCCACTGAATCGTACTGTTTTTATTTTCGTTTGTAACAGGAGTCGTAATGATAACACTGTCTGTATTTGAAAACACAAGCATTGACATGCCAAGAGTGTCATCGGTTACATTTTTAATGCTTATTTTGTATCACTGGACATTTCTGGATATCATGGTTTGCATTTGCATACATAATTTTTTGGTTCCATGTTTGTAAATGTTTTAGGCATTTGAAATGTAAATATGTGACATAAGGATTAAAAAAAAAAAATCAAATTTAATAAACATTTTCTACAATTTAATGGCTGTGATTATATATCTGAATAAGATCTGCACAACAAGTTGGTTAACACTTTTTATTGAAGTACATAGCTTTCACATGTTAAATAAGACAAAAGTATGCACTTAATATATTTGAATTTATAACTTTTAAATAATCTAATTACTTTCTAGAAGCCTATTGCTCTACTCAATTGTGTCATATATATATTGTTGTTGTTTTTTTTGCAATAATTTCATGGGATGAATTTTCATTTAATTGTTACATTTTACATTAAACAATAAAATGTACATTTTAATAAGCAGAGGAATAGCATGCTGATATATTTATAAACCCTTAGACTATAAGTGGCCAATAACAACTGAATGGTGAGTAAAAAGTATTTCACACAACAAAATATTATTTAATAATTGCAAAACATCAAAATTGGTTGAGAGAGGTCAAGAGTATTAAATATTAAGTAAGACAATTCAGCATTAAATCAAAATTAAACCAATACATTTTTTAACAGAAATATAGCAATGCATTTCACAAAAAGTTGTTCGTTGGGTATAATATATACTATAAGAAGTATTTTGACACTTTGTGGTTATGTGTAAAAAAAGCAATATTTATGTAAATATAGTCTACAAATACAGTGTGTTCATGTCCATGGGTGACTAAAAAGAGAGAAAAAAATTAGATGGACATCATCCAAATCTCCTAGAGCATGCTGGGAGGATTTTGGTTTCATTCATAAAATGCTTTACTGGCCTGATACATTCATGAAATGTTGTGCCAACGTTGTGAGCCATTGATAATAAGTTTTGCCAACATTTGGGTCCAACTGGCAGCTCAGTGTGGGAGTCTGGCTGAAGAAAAGTGCTAAAATCACCAGCATTACACAGACACACAATCTCTCACTTTCTCAGACTTGACTCTCTCCAGTGAAACTGTGTTTGTAGCTATGGTTATCAAATCACTGAGTCAAAATGTCATGTCAGAATCTATATTTTATAGAAAGTAATAAATTATTTTGAATGAATGAATGAACAATGATTCTGTTACTCAAAAAAGGTAAGTTAGTTTTTACACTTTTTACTGCTGTGAATATTTTTCAGGGTAAGTTTATGATAATTATGATGTCCAATATATCTGTATTAGTTTGATTTATTAAGGCGAATTTATACAGCAAAACAATTGTACAGCACAAAATCAATCAATCAATCAATCACTTTTATTTATATAGCGCTTTTAACAATAAAGATTGTAGCAAAGCACAGAACATTATAAAATATGAGAAAAGAGTGATGGTAATGTATAATGACGAGACTAAACTATTTATTTATTAAATGCAGAGATGGTCTCTGTAATCAAAACGACGATAATCACTAGAAATTAGGTGCCTCCCACTAAGCCAGCCAGAGGCGACAGCGGCAAGGAACCAAAACCCCATCCATGACAGAACGGAGAAAAAAAACCTTGGGAGAAACCAGGCTTAGTTGGGGCCAGTTCTCCTCTTTTATTAAATGACATGATCTGTGACAGTTTGCCTCAGTTACAAGCTCAACATACAGACCTACATTTGAAATTAATAAGAGCCCAAAACCTATATTGAGTACTAGCACCTTATGATAAATACTTTAGCTTAGGCGTCTACGAATGATGTTCTGTCATTGGTTCATATCACCGGAAATCACGAGCTCGTGTTTATCTGCCTTAATGCCACCAAACGCTTTGATCCCGCTGGACTGAAGTTTGTTCGGTCGATAAGTATGAATGAAACAAACAAATAATTCTGTAAAATACACTCTAAAAGTGTCAGGCAGAGTGAACGTCTATTTAAAGGTAAGAGTATATTTCTTCAAGACGCTTATCCATAGCTTTTGTGTCATAATTTGACACCTGACTGTCAATTAAAAGTTTATATGATTTCGATGGTAGTCTGTCACATATGACGGCTTGCTTGAGCGCTTCATGATCTTTTAAACGTGACTACATTTTCCCCCACTACCTTTTTTAAATCAATTAGACCTACTCATCTTGATTTATTTAATTATTTTACTTACTTGTTTGTTATTTGTAGGCTACTCTTATTTTGAATGTGAGAAATGAAGAATTGTTTGAGAACTTCAGGACATACATTTCAACTGATGATAAAATAGTATTAGCTTTAGGCTCATTGAAGAATTAGTTTGTGGCTAAATTGTGTTTTGATGAATTGTGTGGCACCTGTATGTTATGTAGGCTAAGTAAATTATATAATAGATTCAATTTAATAATATACAAATGTGTTGAAATTAAGTTTCT
This sequence comes from Enteromius argenteus, assembly GCA_032357425.1. Taxonomy (NCBI): domain Eukaryota; kingdom Metazoa; phylum Chordata; class Actinopteri; order Cypriniformes; family Cyprinidae; genus Enteromius; species Enteromius argenteus. The sequence goes on along the minus strand of JAUCMR010000051.1, from coordinate 19,631,046 downwards.
ACAAAATTATTCTAGAAATTGATTGTCAAGGAGACAGTCGAACCAATAGAACAAATGCCATTTATAGGATACCATATTACATAAATCTTTCTTATATAAAGATACTTAAGATTATAAAAATGCTTTTTACGTATGTGTTGCTGCTTAAATTCAAACAAAGACACCCCTATACTTCTGCTTGTAAATGCACTTGTTTTATAATCTTTTAAGCTCATTAAGAAAACAGGCATATTGCCGGTGGACATACGTGTTTGGCAGCAAAATGCATTTGTCCGGTGTGTTCATGTGATCAAATGAGCAGTGCACGTGTGTGCTTTGGTGTTAAAGGTGAAGACCATGAATGAGTGCAGTATGTGGTCTCTCTCAGTGTGTTTACATTGGTCCATAGGGGCAATAATCAGCTTTCCACTGCCTGGACCAATGCTGCATATGTGTACATGGATAAAGCTCATGTGGACCAGCAGTCTGAACCTGTGATTGAAGCTGGCCACTGAGAGTTGGATAAGATTTCTAGGTGTTTTTGATAATTTTGGTTTGAAAATCAAATTTTGTCCTTTTGTCATGATTTCCACAATCGCAAAACTGGGGCTTTTTTATTAAAGAAAACTAACTGATTGCACCTTTCATTTCTGTATATTTCTTTACTTAAAAAAACCCCAGTATTTACCTCAAGATATGAGTTACGAAAGTAAATGTTATTGTATTTAAATATTGTCATAGCATGATATCTCCAGCAGATGGCTACCTGTATTACAGTTTTTGCCTCACACTTTTTGCAAAATTTGGCCCATTATGTCAAAACTCTACACACAAGCCAATCAGACATAGCACTTGGAGATTAACAACTCACATCTATGCAATCAAAGCTTAACACTCCTTTCAAGAAATGAAATTCTTGCAACAAAACCATACACACAAGCACCATTTGAATTACTCTTTCATATCACCAGCAACATACTGATGGGCTTTATATAAAACACTGCAGTCTTTGTGTTTCTATTTTTACTGTCATTTGCTCAGACTCAGTCTTCTGTAAATCTCAAAAGTAGAATTTCTACAGTAATCAAACAAGAGTTTTTACAAAAAAACAAACATACTTACAGAAATAAAGAAAAATGGAATCACAAAACATCAAATGTAGCAACAAAACAAAAGTAAGAAAACAATTACTGGATAAATTGCTATTGGGAAAAACAAAACAAAACATACTTGTTTTGTGTGTGTGTGTGGTGGGGGGCTTATGGATCCGCCTTCTATTTGGGTTTGTATTCTGTACTTTTTTCACTACTGTACACAGTACTGTAACATCACAATGGTATTACTTTACATATACTTAACAGCACTACCCATTTCTGTATAGTACAGTTAGTACAGCAATACTGTAATATGATAAAGAATCATGTGACACATACAGTAGGTACAGTCTGGAGTAGAAACTTGAAGATATATACCTGTTCTCCAGTCGGATTGTCCTTATTATTAGGGTGGACTCTTTGCCCAGCCTCCCTCATGGACAGGCCATGATTTATCACATGGTCCACCAGAGTAGCCCTGATGTCATCTGACACACGTCTCCGCACTGGTCCTCGTCTTTGTCCTCGTCCTCTTCCACGTCTGACTCCTCTCTCTCTTTGTCCTCCTCTTACTCTGACTTTCATTGCCTCCATGCTTGCAAAGTTCTCAAAATGGCTTACCTGAGGCCTATTTGTAGTGCTAAGGCTCAGACCAATTGGTGTTCTGTTTTTTTGTGCAAGTGATTTCAGATGTGTATGTAAGTGCCTACAATTGCCAGATGAGTTTTGCTTTTTGAACAGTGTTTTCCGAATGATATTGGAAGGGTTGGAAGGGTGCTCTCCTCTCTCCGAGAAGTCAATTCTCAAGAGTTTCTCGCGGCCCAAGAACAGGCAACAAGACAATAAAAGTTAATCTGGAAAAGGGATCTCCAAAGACAGTAAACAAACCCCCCTAAGCCTCTCTGCCCATTTTACGACCCCCCTCCCTTCCCTGAGTCCCCCAGCCCACACACTCACACAGCCTCCATGGTAAGCCTTCAAGAAGAAATGTACGCTACGAGTGTCATATCTTGTGAAGATATTGTTTTTTCATTGTCATGATTGAGCAACAGATGGTAATCCAAGCAGGTGAGACCCTGGTCTTACAACCAAAAGGTCTGTTGTGTTTTTACAACTGATGAAAAGATTGTGTGTTTTGGTTTGGAGTATTTAAGGAGAAAAGTAAAGCAGCAAGACAGGATTTTTCTGTGGCCAGAGATCCTCCATACTGCATGGATGTGGGAGCCATTGGACGGGCTCCTGCATTCTGCAGTGTGTCTTTCTGTCAGGTATGCATTTGCTGATGTTATGCATTCTTTTAAATTAGACATGAATTGGATTCTATGTAATTGGCTTGACATAATTTCTTGATTTATCATTCTGCTAAATTGAAATTGAATTCATATTGTTTAATTCTGTAATTGGCTTGATATAATTTTACCTGACGAATAAATTATTTCTTGATTCATTTTAGACTGTTGCAATCATATGTGATTATTAAACTGGGCAGGATGCCGTTATGCGTATAAATGTATCGACTAGGACATGACATACAGTAGGCTTGGAAAATGAAGCAGTTGGCGCGTTCTCTGAGACTTTTGATTCCTGCTTGTCACTAATAATTAACAAGTTGGGTAAGACTAGATAATATAAACCTCTTTGCAGCGGCTGGCAAATGGGATAATAATCATCCCCAATCTCTGAGTAATTATTAGAACTAGCGACATTATATTTTAAGACGGGACGCCGGACTTAGACATAACGGGTCTCCAATGAACGGACAAATGAAGTGTAGCGCATC
>JAUCMR010000051.1:19592408-19602453 GCA_032357425.1 Enteromius argenteus | reverse complement strand
TTCCAAAACAATGCATCGTACTATGGTGGTTTATCAGCGAGTTACATCGTTGTTCGGGAAACGCACCCCTGGTTAGGAGACCCTTAATATTTTATAAAATTATCACTAGAACTAAGGTCAGGAACTACGAAGTGCAAAAGCCCCTATATACTATTCTAAGATGAGGAGGTGGTTCTTATTCTTGATGTGTGGGACATGTGTGGGATGTTTAATCTATCATCATCTCGAATAAATTTGATGAGACTATCTCTCAGGATGATATTAGGTCTCATATATATTGTTTTTAATTGGATGAATGTTAATTCCTCTCTTTCCCTCTCTAATGAAGAATACGAGTAAGAGAGAGACAGACAAGGGAGGACATCCCAGGAAGGGGCTCTGATTCAGGGCCAGATGCTTCTTCTGTCCGACGTTATCCAACAGTTGCCCCACCATATTTAGCTCCACGACCACAATCTGCAAACCAACCGCGTATACGGAGCTCTGAACCCCCAATCCAACAACCTAATCAGGAGAACCGTCAACAAAGGGCGCATAGTGCGGAACGTCCACGCTTCCAGCGCACTCACAGTATGGAGTCGCCAGCCTTTCAACATATAGCTTCAAGTGAAACTGGAAATCATCAGCGTGCCCAAAGTGCAGAACCCCCAAACTATGAACAGAGTCCCGGTATACACCCGAGCACCATGGGTCATCAGTCTGGATCTGGACAAATCAAGCAATCCATACCAAGGCTAAATAGTCAAGATGCTCAAGACCCATCACAAATGCACACATCTTCACAGCAACTACACCCACCATACAAAGATCTCCAGCAACCATTACCTAGTCCCAGAGATGCCCCACCACCTGTACAAAAGTATCAGGCTATCCTTCAACCAGTACCTTTGGATCGGGACACTCGCCAACCAGCTCAAGCACATGCACCTACTCAGAAGCCACTACACGAACATGAACACACCTTGCATTCACGTCTGTCACATGGCCATTATGGTCACAGCCAACCTTTGCAGTATGGTTCAGTCCAGGCACTGCCTCCAGCATATGGCCAAATTGCTCACTCAGCTCCTTTCCATAAATCCAGCCATCTATCTCCACCTTCAAATGCTCATGCAGCTCACCCTGTGCCAGGACCTTCACTTACTAAGTCTGAGACACTGGATCCCAAAGGTTGCTTGCCCATACCCGGTTTGACACCTGCAGACAAAGAAGGTGAAGAGACTAGACGAAGAGCCAGTGCTGATCACATTCAGCCCATTCACAGAGAAGGTCGATCAGCATCCAGAGGGGATCCAGCTCCAGAAGGGTTACTTAAGAGCAGAAAAGCTGTGCTACCCTCAGAGATCCGCCGCAGGCAAAAGAGTGTGGATGATCCCATGCGTGGACAAATTGATGAAGGTTTGGAAAGTCGGATAATCAGAAGGATCAGCCAGTCAGAGGGGATAGAGGAGAGAGGTGGAAGAAAAAAGCACCAGTTGGAAGAAAGGGAAGGACCTAATATAATAGGAATTGCTAAGATGGAGGAGGGAACAATAGCAAGTGAAAAGGTAATTGGTCTACTAAAAGACAGAGAACAGCATGATGTTCAAAGGACCAGCCAGTCTGAAGAAAGAGAGGTAGATATTGGCACAAAGAATAGTTGGAAGGGTGAAGATGTGGGACGCGATGTAAGGAAGAGAGGTGGTCAAAGAGACGAAAACAAGCAAGTGGCTGCTATTAAACAGTTAGACGGGATGGAACAAAGAGGTGTAAGGAAAGTTGACAAATTCAAAGAAAGAGAATGGGAAGTTGATCGAAGACAAGGCCACACAATAAAATCGTTTGAACCATTGGTACTTGGTGATAAGGAAATTTGTCAAGAGGTAGAGGAGCAGAAAGAAGGCCAGAGGTTCCTGCAAAAAGAAGAGGCAAAAGGGCATGCTAGAAGACGACGGATTAATCCATCAGAGAATGAAGAAGGGCATGTCAGGCGGAGAAGGATAAGCCAATCAGAAGATGATTGGGAGGAACGTAGGGTACGTAAAATTGCACAGTTGGATGAATGGGAAGTGCAAGGAGTGCATCGAATGGGCCAGCCAGATGATCATGTTGAAAGACCTGAGAAAGGAAAGCAAAGGTTAAATACACATCTACCTGTAGAAATGGACATAGCTCCCACACAGCTAACCAATGAACCACATTTTCCACATCATAGGGTGGGGGACGTTGGAGGCTATTTACAGAAAGGTTCCTCCCTCCCACAAGCTCAACATCGAGTAAGCCAGGATGCATGTGACCTGAGGCCAAAAGTGCGAATCCGCTCCATGTCAGATATTGGGGTAACTCAACGATCTGCTGCATTGAGAAGTCTGGAGCGTGCTGCCAGTCGAGAATCCGCAATGGTGATGGGTACAGGGCTTCATACTACAGAGCCAAGTGGTGTGGCTAATGGTGAAATGGGCACCTTGGATACAAGAGTTTCTGTGGCTAAGCTGAGACATTCCTACCTGGAGAATGCTTCTGGACGCAGACCTGAGCTGTATGTGAACTGGCATGTCAGCATGCTAAAAGTTGTATCAAAGATGATGATTAAACCCACTAACCTCTAAGTAATAACCCCAACAATTGGATGTGAAATTCTGTGTTTCTGTAATTGATGAGTCTTTGCCACTTGTCATCCAAGCAGCTAAGTCTGAACAGAGGAGTGTTGGCTTCAACAATGAATTTGCATTTAAATCACTTAATCTAATCTTATCTAACTATATATGGGCATCAGGATGAGATTTCGTAGATGGGATGCCATGGTACAAAATGCTTGATCTTACTTTGCCTTAACATTGTGTGAAGACATTTTATTTTATCTTTATCAAATGCATGATTATCGTTGCTAAACAAATTGTATTGTGTGATTTAGTTGATTTATTGATTTGATGTATTCCTATGAAATTTTGGATATTTGGGATAACCCAGACTGACTTAGCAAAACTAGCTTTGTTGCCACAATCTATATTTTTAAAATCTCAAATGTGGAGCCCCTAAAGTGCCCTGAGACTTTTTATGTGTACACAAAAAGTGTTTTTTTTTTTCTGCAGATGTTTGTATTCTGCGAATGTTGCCTTAGAGGCTTGGAACTAAAATTCTTAAAAATGTGTCTTTTAAGACAATCTTTCTTGTCTAACAAAGGGAGCCTAAAGGAGACCAGGTTCCCATGGAGATCGATCCAGTTGTCAGCAGTGACCGGGATAAAGGAATGCGTCGACCCAGGCGTTACATTTCCTCTGGAGATGACAGGAAGTCATCTGAGAGGTTTAGAACCCAGCCAATTACATCAGCTGAAAGGCTGGAGTCTGATAGGTACAGTGAAAGTCAGGTGTCGTGCTGGAACCACTAATTTATTATCAGTAGTGGTAAATTGTCAATGTTTTATAGTTAATTATCTTTAGTCTTTTAATAAATATACCTCTTATCTGAATTTGGATATGAAAGCATTTTTACAAAGTGAAATGTGCAAGCTATGTAGTTATTTGTTCTTTTCTTTAGTGATAATACTATAACACTTTTTGTACTTTTATCTTCAGGTCCCGTCTGAGTCCAGATCTTCAACATGCAGAATGTGAGTCAAAATTTAAGTAATATCAGCAGCTTCGATTTGGCTGTAGTCATTCTTTTTAAAAACCTTTGTGAATATTCTGTTTATCTCTCTTTAAGTTTACCTCTCTTTTTTATGTAGTGGATGAAGAAAAAATGGATGAACGAGCTAAAATGAGTGTGGCAGCCAAGAGGTCTCTTTTCAGGGTATTAGATCTCTGAAGCATACACAACTTGTTATATGAAATCACATGAAACTAATGAGTACAAAAACTCATGTACAGAATATATATAGCATTAAACTGTCAATAAATTTCAGACTTTTAAACTTTTTTTTTTTTTTTACTACTTGTCTTGCAGGAGATGGAGAAGACTTCAGAGGGAGGTGTACCCAAACCTCGATCACGCAATGCTGCAGTTGAGCGGAGACTCAGACGAGTGCAGGATCGTTCACGGACACAGCCGGTCACGACAGAAGAAGTTGTAATTGCTGCTACGTAAGTCATTTTCTACTAGGACCTAGCTTTCATATAATTAAGTGAACATCTTTACAGTTAAAAAAAATGTTTGGGAGTAAGTGACAAATTCTGTGGACTTAACTTCATGTTGTTATATTTTCTGTGGAACAGAGAATTCTGATGAAGCAAGAATAATTAACAAATAATGACTTTGTATTGTATTTTGTAAGAATTCATAAATCTCATGTGGCCTTCTTTGATAATAGTTTTTGTTCTTGGAGCTTGTGGTCATTAGGAACTTTGAATGTTTAAGGTTTTAAGGTATGAACCCATCATTGTCTACTCACATTCCTATAGTCACATATTTTGACGCTGAATGGTTAGGGTTAGTTTTTTTTTTTTTTTATGTTGACCCTGATGTGTTTATGATTGCTTATACACCCCTATTTGTGCACTGATTGTTGTTTACTCCACTCTACATTGCTTTTTGTTTTTGTCCTCCTGTAAAGTTCCCCTGCTCCCCCTTCCCAAGTCATTACTATTCAAACCACTGCTCCCAGAATTCCCAGTCCTGCTGTAGTCAGTACTTCCATGACTAGTATCAGGTATCATTTGAATGCTTCATTTTGTTTTGTGTATATGTGAGAATATAGGTCTTGTTGTCTTGGGCTGCATGCTGTTTCTCAATTTGTTCACTACTTAACTTGGAACTTTTTTATGGAAACAGGGCAGTGTGTTCTTTGACAGCATGATTACATATTAATAGATAATTCAAACCACACTTAAAAGAAAGAGGCAAATTGCCCAGTTCATTCATTGAATTAATCAGGCTTTCCCCAGTTCATTAATCAGTTGCAACTCAAAATGTTGCAAGTCTGGGAATCTTTGTGCCAGTGCGCCATCTGCTGGTGGGTTGTCTGGCATGCAGTTATGGGGTTATGCAGTTCCGTGATTTCAAAATGTGAGCAAGTGCATGTGTGTATGAAAAAGTAAGAGTATTTTAATGTGTGTGAGCATGTGCAGATGTTTTGGGTGTCTACATTAGCACATGGTCACCCAGATTAGCTGTAAATAGTCACATGTTAAGTAGCAAAACACATTTGGCATTCTCTATGTGCTTTGAAATGTCAGAGGTGTCACCCGTCTGTCAACAGTTTTAAGAGAGTGACAGAGGGTGAGAGATTCACTGAAACTAGAGCAAATAAATTAAATAAGTACAAAAACACAATGTATGCAAGTCCTATATCTTTTTTTAAAACTGAGAATGTGAACTGGAATATTGACCAGGCAGATTAGTGTGTTTATTAGGGTAAAATTATTCGATTGAAACAACAGACTCTCACTGATTTAGTCTACTCAAAACCCAGTTGCCATCTCATCTAAGTGCTCAGTTTTACCAAAATAGGAGATTAGCAAGATATCTGTGTAAACACCAGTATAACATTTTTCAAAGGTTTTTCCTTTTCACAAAGAACTATTTTTTTGCATCTGTCTTGCCACTGACTGTACAATTAAAAAGTTAAACAAAGTTTACAATTTTGCACAATGTTTAATGCAGAAGTATCTAACATGTTACTATCTTCATGCAGCTATGTAGTATAATTAAAGAAAATATAACATTTATGGACACAATAGTCATCAGCTGACTGTATAAAATGTCATTTTGCTCTCACAGGTCTGATGATTGAATCTCAAAGACACAGACTTATATAAACAAATGAATGAACTGTACTACTTACTGAAATACTTGATATAATTGTTTAAGATATATTTTGTGAAGTTTTGGTTAGCAGCCAGGCTCGTCTTGGTCACTTATTATAGTACAACAACCTGTAATTCTCCTCTTAGTCTGCAGGCATCATCAGCACATGGATCGACCCACCTTGAGCAGGAAAAAGATGATGTTTCGAAGGAAGCTGTTCCAGGAGAAGATGAGTTGGGTCCTGAGGAGCCAGATTTATCAACATTAAGCCTTTCTGAGAAGATGGCATTATTCAATCGCTTGTCACAACCCTCTAATCTATCAGCAAATGGACCCTGTCCTGACACACGTCAGCGTAGAGCCAACGCTCGCTATCAGACTCAACCTATCACCCAGGGCGAGGTTGATCAGGTGACGCCTCCCTCTTTTTACCTGTCTGCTAGTACACTGCATTTAGAGTCTATTATCATTTTTACATTTAAGTTTAGTGTGAAAAAAATGTGCCCTTTACCTTTAGATAATATACGTTATTAAAGAGAGATTATTTAGCAGTTGTAGTTGACTCCAGAGGCATTATGCCATTCACAGGAACTTACAAAAGACGTAGATCTGTCCAGTCTCATAGATCAACCTGCTGTGACTAATGATTCTGTTGGCCCCCCTCAGAGCGAGCAAGTAAGACACTCTGGACTGAGGCTTTTGATTGGCTGATCAGTGAGAGCTTTGCCTTGGCAGCAGCTGTTGATTGGTTAATTGCTGTTGCCCATGCAATGTTGCCTTTCCAACTGGATGCTTGCTACTGCTGTGTTACATTATAATTAATTTTGCGGTTTCATTACTTTATTTCAAGAGATGGACCTGTTTAATATCTTATCTGAATAACTGCATTTCACTGTGCCTGTTTTAATTTATTAAAGGGACAGTTCACTGCAAAATTAAAATTGCCATTTACTCATATTTTTCCAAACTTTTTTAATGAATGAGATTGACAGAATGTTCATGCTGATTTTTCTTTGCACAGCAAGAGCATATGGAAAACAGGGTCTGTAAGGTTACAAAATGTAATCTTTTCCTCATACAAGGCCAAATGGCTTCAGATGATATGGTATATAGCCAAAAAGGAGTACACTTAACTGCTTTGTACTTCACATCTTAAAGGTATATTTAAAAAAAAAAAAAAAAAAAACCCATAATAATATAATTGAAATAAAAGGCCCCTTAATTATACTGAAAGAGTACACTTTCATGAATTAAGTAAACCTTTTTTGTAAATAAGTACACTTTATAATGATGTCAAAGGTTCTGTTGCGAAATTTGTGAAGTACATTTTAAATCCTTTTACTAATATTGTCATGCTTTAAAGAAATTACATTGATTATAATTTAAACGAATGTAATTAGATGTTAAATTTAATTTTAAAACTTGAAGGTCAAATTTAAGTTAATATAATGTTTTAAGTTGCAACTTCATCATTTACAAATTTTTATAGTTTACTATCAATCCATACCCGTACATTCAGCACTGGTACACCCTATTTCAAAGGCAAATAAGTAATTGACAGTATATATAAAGATGTGCTGAAGTTCTATGTAAGTTGGTCAAAAATACTCTCCATTTAAGCCAATTACAAATAGACATTTTCATACGATTGCGTAATAAGTATTCCTCTAAAAAAAAATAAGTGTACTTCATTTATCACAAGGAACAAGTCGCTACAACTTTTATGGTGCTTTTTTGAAAAGGGTAAAAAAGCAGCTATTCTGCGCAATAACTCCTTTTATATATCTTTTTTTACAGCAAAAAGATTTTAGAGGTTTGGAAAGAAATGATGACTAAACATAATTTTCTTGGTGAACTATTCCTTTAAATAGGCCACACTGTGCTTGTTATGAGAGACCGTTTTTCTCAAGAATGTGGAATTAGAATAGTTTTTTAAATAGACGTTCATGATGATGGTTAGTGGTGTAAGAAAAAAAATTAAAATCTGGTTTGTTGCATGTCTGAGAAGTTTACCAATGAGGATGTTTGATATGCAAAACACATCCGATCTCTGCAAGCTGCCTCTGAATCATGCGTCCTGCATATGACCTCTGACCTCTGACCTTTCTGGGCTCTTTAAATGCGAACACCATCTGAAATTATATTTATTCTCTCTATCTCTCTAGCTGCAAAATGGAAGAGTGAAGTTGGAGCCTCTCTCTGCATCACTGGTCCGCTCTGTTACCGCGGTCACCGCCCAGGCCTCTGTTGCCACGGTGACAAGTGCTTCCCCATCAATGATCGCAGATGTTCGCATGGGGATCTCTGCGGCTCTGCCCACCGCTCAGGCCTTGCCCAGTCAGGCAGTTTCTGCTCAGCTTCCAGCCTATGAGAGAGGAGTTCGATACTTCAGTCTCACAGAGAGTGGGGAAAGACCCACAACTGATGTTCAATCCCCGCCCCCCGCAGAGCAGCCAGGCCAATTGACGTACAGCAAGGGTGTGGCTGACGAAAGTGGGCGGAGAGGAAGACTAGGGTATTTAAGAAGAGAGGAGAGAGACCCAGAGCTCCCCAGTGCGACTTCCCCTCCACATACACATGCACTCACACACACACCCCCTCACGGCAGGGGAGACGCAGAGCTGAGTGGCCCACGGGAGAGGGAGAAAGAGGGAACACCCGTCTCGCAGGGAGGCTACCTCTCGCCAGACGCCCTTCAGACGGCAAGAGGAAGCTCTACCAGAGCCGTCAGCTCAGGTAAGGATGGATATAATGAAAAAGAAAAAAGGGGTTTAGATGCTGTGCAAACCACTCAGCTGTGTCTATTGTCTCTGTGCACGCAATCACACACATGCTGCACTGATTGGGTTAACTGGGTTAACCGGCCTCCAGCCTACTTGCTGCTCGAGTCGAATGTGATTAGCATAATTTATCATACATCAGGTGTGCGTTTCTCTTTGTCTGTCGCGCAAAACTAATGATGCTGAAATGAATCGGGCTTTTGTTTGCGTTCCCCGCCAAAGCTGTTACTATCCATTTGTCTGGAAGCACTAGGCGTGAGTGTGTGAATTGTTTCATAGTAAAGAGGGAAATGAATGAAAGACGGGAGCGGTAAGACAGCTGGAAGTGTGTCTCGGCACACACTGATAGACATTCTGTCAGCCTACAGAAAAAAAAAAAACACAGCGGGTTATGAGGTTCACGTTTGTCACATGTTAAGGGACAGCCATTATAGCAGAATGCACCAGTGGCTTTCACAGGATAAAGGCTGTTTTTAACAATGTTTGTGTGTGTTTTGTGTGGCAGAGGTGCTTTAGGCTGCTGTCTGTTCATGTGTGTCAGATATTGATTGAGCTCTGTGAGAAACATGACTCTGTGGGAGTCTATATGTGTGTGTAAGCAGATGTGTAATGCATTTCTATATTTGTGACTTTTTTTTTTTTCGTTTATCTGCTGCATTGAATAGCTGTGCCTAAAATATTTGTCTATTATTAACTGGATGAATTGATGTAAATATTTAAATGTTATATTAGCATTGAGATGTTTTTGATAGAATCTGATTTAGTTAGTACTGATATAATGCTTCTGGTTAAAGGGTCAATTTTGAGAATTTTGTTTATTTTTTTGTTTATTTTTTATTTTATTATTCTAATTGTCATGAATAGAACTTACCTGTTCGAGTTACCTGCTTTTGCAATTGAGCACTTCAAATACTACTATGATGTAAAATAAAAAAAAACCATTCCAATTTTAAATAAAATATATATATATATATATATATTGCATTACATTAATGGACATTTAGTGGGTGTTTATTTAAAATTCACTAAAAGATTGTCACAATACTACGACGGAGTTTTAGTGCCACCAAAAAAAAATTAAAAATAAATCTAAAACTACGAGATTAAAGTCGTAATATTACGACTTTAGCGCTTTAATAAATATCATATTCTTGATATTAAGCGAGTTCTTAGATCTCATCCCAGTAACATCAAGCGGTCGCTCGGACACAACAATATTCAAATATGCCTATATCTGGTGCCCTTCTCTCAATCCGGGTCATTTACAAGTGCACTATACTAAATACTATATTTCGACTTTTTTTTTTTCGACTTTAATCTCATAGTTTTGACTTTATTCTCGTAATATTATGACTTTATTCTCGTAGTTTCGACTTTTATTCTCGTAATATTTCGACTTTATTCTCGTAGTTTCGACTTTAATCTCGTAGTTTTAGATTTTTTTTTTTTTTTTGTCAAGTTACTTTTATTTATATAGCGCTTTTAACAATACAGATTGTAGCAAAGCACTGAACATTATCAAATAGAAGAACAGAGTG
>JAUCMR010000051.1:19569551-19581964 GCA_032357425.1 Enteromius argenteus | reverse complement strand
CTGAAGGGTACGTGTTCGCTCAAAGGAAGTTTTCCTGTGAATTAATTTAGAGAAAAGTCCATTGTCTTTGAAAAAGGAGGACTAGTTGAGTTGAGTTCACAATTCCTTTGAGGAATAAAACGAATCTTTATCAGTCGGTTGTCATGGCAATCAATGGCCTGGTTTGCCTTATCAGCGGCCCATCAGGGGGAGGTTACACAGACACTCGTATTTGCAGTTCGAGTTACCTCTTGGGTTTATGAAAGTGGCACCAAAGATTGTTAACACTCGTTGAATCTAACAAATAGTTTATGCCCGATTGGACCAAACGCTACACTCTTTTGTGGTGGAAGTGATGGTTCTACCATCCTTGTAACAAGGTGCAGAATTTAAAGGTTTATCTATATGGAGTTTACACAAGACTAGATAATGATCTGAGATATCATTGCTTTGCCTCAGAATTTCAACACCATTAGCATCAATTACATGTGACAGTACCAAATCTAGAGTATGATTTCGACAATGAGTAGGTTCTGATACATGTTGTCTAACCCCAATAGAGTTCAGGATGTCTATGAATGCTGATCCTAATGCATCTTTTTCATTATCAACATAGATATTAAAATCACCAACAATTACGACTTTATCAGAAAATAACACCATAATATAATCACAATATACAACTAAATTAAAATACACTTTTGAATAGGTAACACTTGTTGACTAGGTTAACTACGATTTTTCCCTCAATAAATTCTTAATTTGCTGCTTATTAATAGTTAGTGCGGTAGTTATGTTTAGGTATTGGGAGGTTAGGATTAGGGATCTAGAATAAGGTAATGTAGAATAAGGCATTAATATGTGCTTAATTAGCACTAATAAATGGCTAATATTCTTGTAATTTGCAACTAACTAGGTGTAACTGTAAAATAAAGTGTTACCAAAAATATTATAATTATATAATTCATTGTGCGTTGTAAAAAAAAAAAAAATTCTTGATTCCAATCTGTTCCTTTGGTGTTCTTTTCATTTAAGCACAACTTTTCTTTCCTTTTTTTCCATTTTCTTATTCTCTTCTTTAAACTGTTCTTCTTCCCTTCTCAGGAGTCCCCGGGCACAGATTCCTGCTCTGAGTGCCGGGCATACAGCGCCTCACTGATGCTGCTGGTCCTGCAGTCGCCTATCAGTACAGTTCTGGATGGTCAGAATGTGGGTCGAGGACATGGTCCGGTGGAGACCAGCTCGGAAGACTGCATGCGTTCTCTGGAGATCAGCACGGTTTCTGTTGACGTCTGGCACATCCTAGAGTTCGACTATAGCCGACTTCCCAAGCAGAGCATTGGCCAGTTTCATGAAGGAGATGCTTATGTAGTGAAATGGAAGTACATGGTGAGCGCAGCAGGTTAGTAATGGCACCGGGACAAATTTTCATTTGATATAGATTTATGTCCATGCACATTGTCTAGTAAAATATGATTAAACATCAGATATTATTAGAAAATACTTTTTCTATGTTGAATTAGAATATTAGAATAATTTTCATGCAATGTACACAAATTCTATTACAGAAGTTTAGAATGCATCTTATACTGGTATAAAACTCCTCTAAGTGTGTTACTGTGTCTGTGGGCAGTGGGCAGCAGGCAGAAGCCGGATCAGGTGCGCAGTGCAGGTCCCGGCAGGGAGAAATGCTGCTATTTCTTCTGGCAGGGCAGAAACTCGACAGTGAGTGAGAAAGGAACGTCTGCGCTCATGACTGTTGAACTGGATGAAGAGAGAGGAGCACAGGTAGGATGAGATACTGCACTAAACACACTTGACTGCTTTCTGCTCCACTCTTACGTTAACTCTGTGCTTCTATGACTCATATTTAGATGCAGGTCCAGCAGGGGAAGGAGCCACCCTGTTTCCTGCAGTGTTTCAATGGAGGCATGATTGTGCATTCTGGGAAGAGAGAAGAAGAAGAGGAGAACATTCAGAGTAAGAGGATAGCATATTTGCAATGCTCCTGTTCAGTCCAAATTTTGGGTTTGTGGACAGAGGAACTGATGTATGCTATCTGGATTTCTTAAATACTTATATTTTCTTCATATATTTTCTCTACCCACTGCAGTTCTTTCATAAACTCAACACAAACACACACTATGGGTTCTGTCACATTGTTGATTAAAAATGGAAAATATTTACTTATTATTATTATTATTATTATTATTATTATTATCATTTTCATTTTTATATAGAATGTGTTTTCAGTTATGAACATGAAACAAAATAACCCCTATTCAAATCTATGTGACAAGTTAAGTCAAAAGTAGTTTAAAAGTAATTAGAATAAATTTAACCTCATACATTGTTACTATTTTTTTTTTTTAATCATGTAAGCTTAGTATGCATTACACATACTATTCATAGTATATTTGCCAAAATGTGCAAATTTAACAAGAGCTTATATTGAAACACTGTATCTCACAAACAATGCTTTTTACTGTTCGTTGCTTTAGTTCCTCTGGGACCCAGAATCTCTTAAATGATCATTCATTAAGATGCTTTTACACAATATTGAGAAAAAAATGTCAAGCATGGCTAATTTAAATACATAATTTGTGTGTAATGAGCACATGTGAGAACAATATGGTCATGCAAATAGTTTCAAATACATTTACTCTGCAAGAAGCTGTATGTCAGCGTATTAATATTTGATGGTTTGTCCTCCTGTAATCTGTTTCAGATGATTGGCGTCTGTACTGTGTGCGTAGTGAGATGCCTGTAGAGGGCCATCTGCTGGAAGTGGCATGTCACTGCAGCAGTCTGCGATCACGAACATCAATGGTCCTTCTGAATATCAACAAAGCCCTGATCTACCTGTGGCATGGCTGCAAAACTCGAATACACACACGGCATGTCGCTCGAACCGCTGCAGAGAAGATCAAAGAACAGTGAGGCATTCATTCAATTTTTTTTTAAGGATAACTTGTAATTTACATCCACACATACTTAAGCAATATAAAACTGAGTTCAGAGCATATGTTAGCATTCAAAAACTTAGGGGTTAGAAAGATTTATTTTTTTTAATTGCATTGTAAAAAAATGTTATGATTAAAATATATTTGTGTTTCCAAGACGGCCACTGGAAGCGGGACTTCACAGTAGCTGCAATGTGACCATTCATGAATGTGAGGAAGGTGGCGAGCCAGTGGAATTCTGGGAAGCATTGTGCAGGAAGGACCGCAAAGCCTATGACTGCATGCTTCAAGGTATGACACACCAGACAAGAGTGAGGATGCAGGATTTTGGAAGTTTGTTGATGATCTCTTAGACAATAATGCATGCAATAATTCTCTAAAATATATAAGAAAAAAAATCTGCTAATTAATAAAAAGTATTGTAAACTGAGTCGTCATAATAAAATTAAAAACTCATAATTATGGCAAACTGGCTAATTATGGAAAAAAAATTAGAAATTGAAAATGAACAATCAAAATTGAAGTCAAAATGTACATTTCAGTATGACACACGACGTTTCATAATTTTGACTTTGCACCTTTTAATGTCAATTTTTAATGTTTTCAACTTTTTATCTCACAATTCTGACTGATTATGAAATTATAATTTACAAAAGCGCGATTTCTTTCTCATGTGGTAGAAATTGGCTAACGTATGTTTACAAGCCATAATGCATAAGAATATCACTAAGAATTCATAAAATTTTTTACATTTTTAAACTTTAAAGAATTCATCAGTCAGCCTCAAACAAATGATTTTATCACTAGTCTTTTTTTTTTTCCTCTGCTTCATCTAACTTTTTCAGTTTTTATTTTTATATTACTCAATCTTTTCAGACCCTGGCAAGTTCAACTTCACGCCACGTCTATTCCAGCTCAGTAGTTCTTCGGGTGAGTTTGTGGCGCAGGAGTTTTTCAACCCATCCAGATCCGCAGACCTTGTTTGCTCCCTGCCGTTCCTGCAGGAAGATCTATATTCTGCCCCTCAGCCAGGTAAAAAGAAATGACACACATGAACTCTTTTTTGGAAACAATGAGTCATAAAGACTGATGCATGTTTTTCTCCCTTTCTGTCTGTTTCTAGCTCTGTTCCTGGTGG
This sequence comes from Enteromius argenteus, assembly GCA_032357425.1. Lineage (NCBI taxonomy): Eukaryota > Metazoa > Chordata > Actinopteri > Cypriniformes > Cyprinidae > Enteromius > Enteromius argenteus. The sequence goes on along the minus strand of JAUCMR010000051.1, from coordinate 19,577,884 downwards.
ATAATTATCATGAAGTTTACCTGTGGCAGGGCTGGTGGCCACAGGATACTGAGAGCACCGGTTCTGCCCGCATCCGCTGGGACGCAGACAGGAAGTGCGCCATGGAAACAGTGTTGCAGTACTGTAGAGGTGATTGACACCCTTATTGGCCAATCATCTTTTAGTTCTGTCAGCAAACTGGAAATGTGCCTTGCAGCTTATAATGTTGTATGCTGCTTCACATGCAGTTTTGAGTCCAATTATGCTGTGAATACTGATGCCTCTTTTTGTCAAGCAGAAAAGAATGAGAAGAAGCCACAGAAGTCATACTTGATCCATGCTGGATTAGAGCCTCTGACCTTCACAAACATGTTCCCCAGCTGGGAGCACAGAGAGGACATTGCTGAAATTACAGAGAGGGTAAAATGTTGAATGTGTTGTATTTCTGATTACAGTGAAATTTAAAAATCAGGAAGCAATTTTTTGGTTTTGGCAAAACTGAAATCGTTGACTGACTGAAATTGTGATATTAAATTAGTGTGTTTAAAGGCAGGGTAAGCGATTTCTGGAAGCCAATGTTGATATTTAAAATCACCAAAACAAACACGCCCCAACCCCAAAAGGGTCTTGCCCCTCGCTCCATGAGTTCTCCCTCGCGCTGGAAAGCTGATACGATATTTACAAGGGTCCCTTTTGCCTCTTCATTCAACAGACATTTTAATTTTTTTATCTTTCTGTTGTTTGGCAAGGCTGTTCACTGAATGCACTCTCCACTACATCATTAGTAGACACATCCCTTACTGCTGATTGGCTACAGGTGTGTTTGGGTACTCTGCCTCACCTCCGTTTTCTAAAGTATTTCTGAAAAATCACTTACCCTACTTTTAAGGGGACAGTTCACCCAAAAACACTCCATTTACACTCCATCATTATTTACTCAAGCTCCAGTTGTTGTCAAGTTTCTATCCGAAGAGTTGCCATTGATTTCCATAGTATTGTTTTCCATACTGTGCAAGTCAGTGGCTACCAAGATTAGTGTTTCTTTTAGATCTTGGCTAGAAACTAGAAAATGCATACTAATTGTACCAATTTCAAAGGTTGGTGTGTGTGTGTGTGCGCAGGAGGCAGAGGTGTGTGATCAGATAATTCTGGTGGAGGATGTTCTGGCTCAACTGTGTCAGAGCACTTATCCTCTAGCTACACTGCAAACCCGTCCCCTTCCCCATGGCGTCGACCCGCTGAGACTCGAGATGTATCTGACCGACGAGGACTTTAAGGTAATGGCATGCTCTTCTGAGAGATCACCTGTGCATCTTGGGATTGGTGTAAAAGTATAAATCCAATGCAAAAATGTTCACATTCCTGAATAATCTATTCACTTTTTTTATAAGACAAGAACAATACGTGAAAACATAAGTGTACAGTAGACTTCAGAAATATAACAACCAGCAAACAATCTATAATTTTAAATATGTAATAAACAGAAACTCAATCTACAAGTCAATATTTTAGAAATTTAGATTGATGTGCAAAAACAAAATAACCAATTACTAATTTTACTAATTTATATTAAATTGTTTCAATTCTTGTTTTTTTTTTTTTTCATCTTTTAAATGTTAAAAGCCAATTTGAATTGGTTAAGCAGGTTGCTTATCCAATTAATGGTTTCTTAAAGTATGACATGACTAGATACTAAGAATGGAATGTTTTGTTTTAGGCGGGGTTGTAGGGAATTCTGAGTGGGTAAGTATCTCTGATATGGACTGAAGTCACTTAGAGAGATGCAGTATGTTTTCTGTAGCACTATTTCCTGACAGCTTCACTTTTATGCTTCATTTTTCTCCCTGTTTCTTGAACACTTTGGATTTCTCTTGTCCAACTGAATCTTGGAGAACTTACTAAACAAATTACTCAAGCACACATGCTTGCACAGAGCACACACACACACACACACAGTTTGAACAGATTTTTATCCTCACAAGATTTCTTTTCAGCTATACAAGTTATAGTTATTATCTTCCACATTATTATTATAATAAATCATATCTCTTCCACATTGGGGGACAGTCGTGGCGTTATGGATAGGGAGTCGGACCTGTAACCCAAAGGTCGTGGGTTCGAGTCCCAGGTCCAGCAGGGATTGTGGGTGATGGGAGTGAATATCCAGCTCTCTCTCCACCTTCAATACCACGACTGATCCCACAGGCTCCCCGGGCGCCACAGCAATGGCTGCCCACTGCTCCGGGTGTGTGTGTGTTCACTGCTCTGTGTGTGCACTTGGATGGGTTAAATGCAGAGCACAAATTCCAATAGGTCACCATACCTGGCCACAAGTCACTTCACTTCACTTAGTATCTATATCAGATAGTGAATGCTGTGACAGAACTACCAAAGGTGGTTCTCAACCACTATCCTGGAGGCCCCCCAACACTGGCACACCTATTTCAGCTCTTGGAGTCCTACTAATGAGCGTGTTTTTTAAGGAGACATGAAAAACTTGCAGTGCTGGGAGGCCTCCAGGAATGTGGTTGGGAACCACTGATTAGACGATTACAGTCAATGTGCATGTGAAGTCTGCCATTGGTTGGCAATCCAGTGGCACCGCCCACACTCACATTGGTTATGTAGGTTGTTAGGTCTGTAATTGACTTGGTTAAAGTTAGGTGTGTTCAACTTGAAGTGGTACTGCAGCCACCAATCGGTGTATGACATCAAAGTACCACGAGGGTGATTATAACAAGCATATGAAACCATCAGCTGTCAAACGCTCTCACGGTACTTTGATGTCATACGATTTTTATTAGTGGCTGCAGTGCCATTTCAAGTCGAACACACCAGGGGTGCTTCTCAATATCCCTCCCCGTTTTCTCGCTCCTCCATCCTACATCCTATGACCCGGAAACCGATCGAGCTCAGCCATCTTGTAGGACATATCAAATCTCTAATTGCAATGCGAGGAGGCGAGGATCGAGGAGTGAGGAGGCTTTCTGCGGAGTCATGTGCAAGGAAACACAGGTGTATCCTATGCGAAAGTGTTTTATAAGTAAACGTGACACATGTATAAATTCTCCTCCCCCTTCACATGATATACCCAGTTTTCATCATAGCTGTAGATGGAAATGTGAAATGAAAATTGCCTTATATACAGAATACACACTTATAGAATTCCACTGATGATGTAATTGAATTAATAATACTAACAAATATGCCTATTTTTGTAAACAATTGATCCTTGTATGTTTGCAAATGTAAAATATATATATATAATATGCAAGTTAAATTCAGCGGTGCAGAGTCATCATTAATTGACGACGCTTTGAAGTGATGCTAAAGTGATTGAGGGTATATCATTTCACTTGATTCAATTCCTCCATTCTTGCGTCTTTTCCTTGCGTCCTTCCCTCGTATCCTAAGGGGATGGAGCTAAGATGCGAGGAAAGGAAATGAGGGTGCACAAATAATAATTGAAAAGCACCCCTGTTGTCTTTGCACTTCAAACGAGATTGAGTCTCTGCAGAGCAAAAGTGGGCATTTCTGACTTTGTGTGTGTTTTTAAAAGGCTGGGTCTTTCTAAATCTTGCAATGAAAATGATTCCCCTTACCTGACCCAACCCCTAACCCTGCCCTTCAATGTGCCATCCGCCAATCAGGTAACATGATCGAAAATGGCCTCTGTTTTGGCCACACCCACCGATCTGGTAACTTTCATTGCTTTAATGCAAGGACATATAATTGCTTTAAGGGGTTCTTCGGTCACTACTGACTGGAATTAAAAAAAAAAAAAAAAAGATTAAAAATCGTAGCTTCATCGGAACGGTACGAAACTTAGTGACTTTTATGGTACTTGGTATATGAACACACACAAAAAATGGGGACAGGATTTGAAAAGTCTAAGTGGTCGAAAAACAAATAGTCACACTCAGGGCCTTCGGGTCAAAATGACCGGCCATAGGAAATGAATGGGAAGTTGGCAAAAATTTGAAAATACAGAGGTTTTTTTGTGCATACAATCTACAAATCAGCCACAATCCAGAAAAAAAGCACACAACAGTGAAGGGGTGACTCTCTAAAACATCAGTAGTGCAAAACACTACAATACACTCACACACACACACTTATACACACACAAACACACACACACACGCAAATGAATGTGTGTCATTTCAAAAGCTATTCATTGAATATGTAAAAAAATATGCACATAATACGTAAACAGGGTTAGGATGATATTTAAAATACTTTTTTTTATTTCTCTAGTTTCCATTTACTGTTTGATAATTATACTTTTGCTGTTATTTTGTGTGCTAAATAAGAGTTATTGTTCATTGAATTTTACAAAAAATAATTTTAATGAAATGTTCAAAATAAAAAAATTGTTATGACTGAAAGAATTGCATTTTTATTAAGTTAGAATTAAAACAATGGGTAACAAAATGCTTTCCATTGGTTCTCTTTCTAATGCAATGTTCAGGTTTGACTGTATTATAAAGTAAAACTGGCGCTTCAAATTGCCAATTAAACCAATCAAACAAACAAAAAACTTGGCAAATAATAAAAAAAAATAGTCTTTGATAATCTCATATTATTAAAATCCACAACCTGAAAAGGCAAAGGCAAATATGTGCAAAAACAACTAAAATTCCCAAGCTCTTCTACAGAGAGCAGTACATCCATCTAGTGGTTAAAATGTGATATTGCTTGATAATTATGTTCACTACACCACCAGATGGCACCAATCTGACTTCAAAAAAATGTTTTCTATAGGCCAGGTCTCTACTTTAAACTGAAATACAGCATTAATTAAAAAATAATAAAAATTAAAAAAGGGAAAAAATAGATCATAATTATTGCATAAATATTAATTATTATCATAAAATAATTTCTCTCAAAACACCATAGAAAAAAAGAAAAAAATATTATTGAACAAAAATACATTTGATTGATTTTACTGAAAAAAGAAAAAAAATAATGATTTCAGGGGTCCGGTCACTTTTGACCGTGAGGGTCCTGAGTGTGACTGGACGACAAAGAACCCCAGAGGGTTTAAACTGTAATAAAGTCTTTTAACAAAGTGCATAATAATCATTTTTAATCTAGATTAATGCACAAGCAGCAAGAAGGACAAGCTGATTAGCCCAACCTACAGTGAATTCTGATTAGTCCAAAGCCGCTTTCCTATTATCTGTATATCAATTTCTTGCTATTTGACTGTGATTTAAAAAAAGCGCCTAGCTAAGACACAGTTGTGAACATATACACTGCCGTTTAAAAGATTGGGGTCAGTAAGGTTTATTTTATTATTTTCTAAAATAAATTAATGTTTATATTCGGCAAGGATTCATATAATTGATCAAAAGTGGCAAAGCAAAGACATTCATTACAAAAAGGTTTTTAAAATGAAGACTGGGTTTTTTACCTTTCTATTTAACAAATAATCCTGAAAGAAGAAAATAAATTTAATTTTTTTTATTTGTTTTTGAGTGTCAAATTTGGATATTACAAGAATTTTTGAAGGATCATGTGACATGCTTTGCATCACAGGAATAAATTACGTTTAAAATATTTTAACATAAAAAAAATAAATGTTCAATTGTAATATCTCACAAAATCAATATTTTTTTAGCACATGAATGCACACATGGTGAGCACAATGTACACTTTTAAAAAACATTAAAAAAAAATCTTACCAACACCCAAATTTTGAACCTTAGTGTATGTGCATTTATGTGCCTTCTCTTTTCACTCATTACAATATTTTCTGTGTTCTCAGCGAGTGTTAGACTTGAAGAGAGAAGAGTTTGACGCTCTGCCTGGATGGAAGCAAGTGAACCTAAAAAAAGCCAAAGGACTCTTTTAGAAACCTGACTAAAGTCATCACGGTGACAAAAGCACTGTCCATTTCCTAATGGCTACCGGTTCTGCACTCACCTCAGTATTTAAACCTCTTTCGGTTAAGGGACACTAAGAACTGTGTAAGCGGTCAGGTCAGAGGTCACTTTAGGATCTACAGATTCATCTGCTGTGGCATCCGCTTTTGATGTGTTTATGAAGTCTGTGGAGATAATGTCTGTGAGTCTGTGTTGTGTCTTCTCACCACATCCATGTATGACGATTTGTGGTCTGTGAGAAGTGCGTATGTTCATGTATCATCTAAAACAAGTACATGAAGTCAATACACAATCATCTTCCCATTCAGTATGATCTGCGATGGGTTATTGTAGTAATGTGTGTTTATGTTTGATAAGTCTGCTGAATAATTGGAAATTGTATTTTGTAGCAAATTATGAAACGGCAGAAAATCCTGTGTGATCGCTCTAAATGTTGTCATATGTCTTAGAATATTCCTTTTCGATTCAAGAGGAGTTTACATGATGCGTCTGTAATTTTTTGTGTGTGGTATTCTCGTGTGAATGGCTGTTGGTTGTGTTGGTGCTGGTCTCTTTTTCTTGAGGTTTGAGGGACATCAGGTTTGTTTGTATTCAGACAGCATGGAGTAATGGATGAGAGAAAGAAAAGATATTAATTTAAATGTACAGTATAGTGCCTTGCTTTTGTGTACAGTTTCTATACCAAACACACACTAGTCTGCGTTTCAGAGACTTTCTTTGTGATAAAAGAAATAGTGAATAAAGAAAGCATATTAAAAATCTTTATTTTTGGTCAAGTTCATGTATAACAACTTAATGATTCTAGGGAAACCTAGAACAAAACAGGGTACAGTAGTGGAAAAAGTATGTATTTTAAAAGGTCAGTATTATTTACACAGTTTAACTTTTTTTTTTTATTATTCAATGTCAACATTGTCAAAAAGTAAAAGAAAATATTTTAAATCTAAAAGTGCTCTATTAAGAAAAAATGTCATAAAAGAGTTTGTTTTTAAAATGAACCTATATTAACTATGGACATTCTTGCTGGTTATATTTTCTTCTAAAGACATCCATATTTCAGTCTCTTTCATATATAATGGTGGCATCATTTTGGTAAATTAAAGAAATGATGCATTTGTGTTAGGAGTCTCTGATTCATTTCTGACCCTGGACCAAAAAAACTTGCTGGGGTATATTTGTAGCAATAACTAAAAAACATTGTAAGTAGTACCTATACTACACCAACTGACAAAAAGATGAATAGCCTTGACCTTTGTGACCTCATAATAATAATAATGATCTGTTACATAGTCCATATGTGACCTTTTGATCTCAAAATAAAATCCGGAAGCATAAATCGTCATGCGTGAAATTCTGCTGTCAGCCTACATCCTCTGTAGTTAGGAAATATGTTGTTTGCACGTGACTGTCCGGTGGCATGTTATAAATGAAGCCCTGATGAATGTTTTTGAAGATTTTATGGAGCGTTTTGGAATCTCCAGCACAGCTGCATTTGCGGATCACGTGAACTCGGCATCGGGTAGCGTCCCAGCACTCTCTCCCTCCCTCTCTCTCCCTCTCTCTCTCTCTCTCTCGTGCACGCTGGAAGTGGGGTGACGCGTGAGAGGCACGTGCGGGAACGTGAAGCTCTTGAAAAACTTTTTTATAATTTTATTTAATTTTTTTCTTCCTTCCTTTTTTGCTTTTTGACACATTGTTTATTTCACGTAGTGTTTTAGTGAGGTAGGATGGCGTCTACCCCTGTGGGGGAAGAGCAATCTCTCTCGCTTAGGAATGGTTTCAGGTGTGTTCCGGACGCAGGTGTTACGATTGAAGAGGTATTGTTGGCAACAGGAGGACAGGTAGGCCATGAAAATATTGTTTCTGCGTCTCGCATAAATAAAGCGGTTGTGGTTTTCCTAAAAAATGAGCAATTGGTTAATCTTTTGATTGAAAGCGGGGTTTGGGTGAAAGAAAGTTTTCTGCCCATTACACCGCTACATGCTCCATCTACAAAGGTGACAATTTCCAATGTCCCTCCGTTTGTTAAAGATGATGTGATCGTATGAGAATTAACACGGTTTGGAAAGATGGCAAGTGCTGTGAAAACGATCTCTTTAGGTTGCAAATCTGCTGAGCTTAAGCATGTTTTGTCTTTCAGACGGCAAGTTTTCATGTTTTTGTCATCTCCAACAAAAACGCTGGATGTTTCTTTTCGAGTGACATGTCGAGAGAGTTCTTACACGGTCTATGCAAGTACTGATAATTTGCGCTGTTTTGAGTGGGGCGATATCGACCATAAAAGATTTTCGTGTCCTCATGAACAACGAGCGGAGGAAGTTGCAGGTGTAGGATATTAATTAGTATTAATTAATAAATTTCTTTATTAATCAATTTTGGGGAATGATCCTACGTTCAATTTCTTTTGTTTCAATTAGCTCTTGGTTGATCTATGTAAATGAATTACCAGATGTGGTTATCATGAAT
>JAUCMR010000051.1:19540259-19560259 GCA_032357425.1 Enteromius argenteus | reverse complement strand
GTTGTTTTAACTTAGCTTAGCTTATACAAAAACAATTAAATAGAAATACGAACTTTTGCGTGAAACTGAACTGAAATGCACATTGTTGCACCAAGAAGAGCTTCTGAGGGGTATCCACAGGTCGATGACAAATGTGAACCTGATCCACAAAACCAGTCATAAATCGCACAGATATGTTTGTCACATTGGGTCAAAATTATAGATTTTTCTTTCATGCCAAAAATCATTAGGATATTAAGTAGAGATCATGTTCCATGAAGATATTTTGTGAATTTCCAACTGCAATGTCAAAACTTCATTTTTTATTTACATAGCTAAGAACTTCATTTGGACCCTCAGATTCTATTTGTATCTTCAGCCACATATTGTCCTAACAAACCATACCAAACACATTTTTGTGGTCCAAATGAGAAAAAAAGTTTTGCAGCTGCCCTATTCCTATGTAGAACTGTCCATGGTCTATCATAAAGGTGCTCCTGGACTATTGCGTGTTTATATAGCTCTAAACTAAAAGTAGACTGTTCATGAATCAGCTGGGATCTGTCTACCAAGGTCTCCACATGGACTTGGAGAGATACACGGTTGGCACGCTTGGCGCTTGTTCCCTGGCGTCCACCGAGACTCGGCTGTGCTCGGTGTCCGTGTCATCCAGGTCAGAGCAAAGGTCATCGCTGGAGGTGGTGGAGGGGGCCGGGGACAAGACTGAAGAGCCGCTGCTGACCATGCTCCTGTCTCCGGGCGACAGCGCGGCGTACGTCGCTTCTCCAGGCCAAGAGCCACAGTTACTAGAGTCCGACAGGAGATCTGACAGGATGTCCTGAAAGCGATCCTCGTCGTTCAGAGGCATGCATTCAAGGAGGTGGTTGAGCAGGTCCGCGGCGATGGTCGCGTCGATTCCCGGACAGCTGGACACGAAGGTGTGCACCTCATGCATGCACTGGATGTATCCCGCGGCGAAGCGCTCGTTAGCTTCGCGGTTCACGCTGTCAGCTTCTGCGGAGAAGGAAAGCGGTGTGACGTCACGACCCAAATACACTCGGGGTGTTTTTATTTTTAATTTTTAAATGCGAGCCTGTATAAAACTTGATAACAGCTCTTCTTACCTTTCGCTTTGTTTTGCAGGATACTTTCCACGCGCTTCACGGTCATTTCCAACACCTCGGCGTTCTCCATTTTTACCTGCGCCTAAAACAAACAAACAAACAAATAAATAAATATTAGCCTACGTATTTGCGCTGGATATTGGTGCTGGATACAGATGCTTGAAGGATAAACTTACATCCGGGTCGGCTAGCAGTAGCCTCAGCTCCTGTAAACTTTCATTGATGCGGGCGCGTCTCTTTTTCTCCACCAGCGGCTTCCTCGTCTGAAGAGGGAGAGAGAATGGGTTTAACTTGTGGAAAGCGTCGAGAAACTTTAGCTTGTGGGATTAAAAAGACGCGTTGCGTACCTTTCTGTCTTTTATTCCGAAATAGTCCTCCTCGTGTCTGTTGCTGCGGGACGCAGGGGCCATATTGCTGCAGTATAGAGACCGCTGAGAGGACGCCTGAATGGGGGACAGATGGTCGGCGGGTTCAGTTCGAGACAAAAGTCTGTACTAACAAGCACTACATATACTGTGCAAAGTGGGCGATTGAAGGGGGACATTTATGAGGGCTGATTTACATGTGAATAGACTGACTGGTAACCAATCAACAGCCTTGCCTTTGTCTGGGCACTGTAAACCAACCCGCCCTGTGAACCTGCATGGACCAGAGGACAGTTTAGTGAATAAAATTAAACTCAGCTACGATAGATAATGTCATCCTGACTGAACATATTCTATTACAGTTTATAAAACTGATTTTTCTTCAAATTAAGTCATTTTAAAAAAATTAACGTCATGAAAAATTGCAATAAATTCACTGCGGGTTTTTAACTTGGAACCAATTTATTACTCATTCAAACTTATCTATCCAATATTTCTTATCTATCTGTCTGTCTATCAATCAAACTATAAGCTTTTACAAACTATTTAAAACTATAGGCTATCTTACTGAAAACTTTCTAAACTTATACTCTATCTATCTATCTATCTATCTATCTATCTATCTATCTATCTATCTATCTATCTATCTCTATCTATCTATCTATCATCTATCTATCTATCTATCTATCTATCTATCTATCTATCATCTATCTCTATCTATCTATCATCTATCTCTATCTATCTATCATCTATCTATCTATCTATCTATCTATCTATCATCTATCTATATCTATCTATCTATCATCTATCTATCTATCTATCATATCTATCATCTATATATATCTATCCATCTATCATCTATCTATCTATCTATCCATCTATCTATCCATCCATCTATCTATCTATCTATCTATCTATCTATCTATCTATCTATCTATCTATCTATCTATCTATCATCTAGCTGTCTATCTATCTATCTATCTATCTATCTATCTATCCTAACTTCATAGGCTACTTCTTTAACTGAACACCTCCAAACTGTAAGCTTTAAACTATTTCTAATAGCTTCCCTTCTATGTACTATTTTTAATCCATTTAAACTCATTCAAACTTATCTATCTAATATTTCTAATCTATATATTCTTGACTTCTTCAAATGAACTTCTTCAAACTGCAAGCTTTTAAAACTACTTTTTAATAGGTCAGACTTTCTCAAGCCAACTTCAAAGTTTATCTACAAACTTTACTTGTCTAGTTTTACTTAAAATCTAACAAAAGTAGGTTTTTGAGTTGAAACATGATGTTATCTTGTAAATTACAGACTCAGAATTAAACTCTTCAAAAGATGCTTCGAGGCATGGAATGCGAAGTGACTTCATATTTGAGAAGACAGTGGGGAAACGTCATCCATAATGGTGCAAATTAAAGTAATTTTTACAAGTTGTTCAGTAAGAGAGTAAGACAATTACAGAATAGTTTATTTTTGAACGGAACTAAAGTGCGTCCTCTACTGGGATTCAGTTCGCGCGCACTGCATCATTTCCATCCGCGCGGAGTTGATCTAATTTCTGGGGCGCGTCCTACTTTACCAGTGTGCGTGTGTGGGCCATCATCAGTGTTATGAGGCCATATATCAAGGTACACATGAATGTAATGCCAAACACATGAAAAGGTGCTGAAATTTAACATCCATGAGTAGCCTACTGAAAAATATACTACATATTTAAGTCAAAGTTATAATATTTACAAAGGCTGCTACATCCGACAGCGAATCGCATTGTTTTAGTGAATAAACGAAAGTAAATTAGTCGCATTTGATTTATTACCTTTATTAAATGTTATTACATGTTATTAAATGTATTATGTGATATGGCCCGAATTTCATATAGACATATTGGATGTCTTATGTATTGGTTAAGACATACTGGTTGTCTTATTTCAGTAAAAAAGTAAAGTGTCGTTTAAATTAATCTTTTAAATCGACAAATACACAAATCTTGCGATGATAAAACATGAAATTCTAAATTATTTTCTGTTTCAAAACCTGAAAATACTTGATTATACTTCATCTGCGCTGTCTGTAGATTACAATTTATAGATTATAACCTGCATCAGAGCCATAAAAAGCATTAATCGGTGTCAAGTTATTTATTGACTTCCGGCAGTCTGATGCAAATCAGAACGCGTAGTAGAGAACCGTAAACGGCTAAAATAGAACCGGAATGCATAACCATTTGTGGGAAAAATTCCACAATAAAAGTCCAAGACAAGACCAGGCGGAGATGAATGGCTGACCCTCACAAAAAAAAAACCCCGCAGGAATCTTATGCAGATTTCCTAAAGGATTTTCAGCTCATTTTCCTGTAGAAGCACCTGCAGGAATTTTATGAATGAAACAAAATCTATTTAGAATTTTTATATATATATATATATATTAATTGAATTAAATATTAGAAGAGTATCTCGCCATGAATGTGATCGTACATTAACAGAAAACAATTCAATTTAATAACAGATTTAACATATTCTCTTAATGTAAGATCACATTTATGGCGAGATAATCTTTTAATATTTCATTCAAGGTTATTAATTTGACAGATGAATCTAGCCCTTAAGAAGATGAACAATAGTTTTAATATAGCAAAAGTGTAGCAACTTTTTTTTAGCGTTTGGATAGCCACATTTTTACAAGTACCATGGTTAAATTAGGCAGAAAGACCATTTGTGGTAACCATGGTTTAACCATAGTAACTATGTTTTCTTGGTTTCATTTGTAGTAGAACTATGGTTCATTTTGGCACATTAAGACTTTTCACTTTTACTGTGTTATGCAGAATATTTTTAGATTAGATTTATATCTTAACTATGCACCAATAATGTAATTACAATCTTGGCACATCAGTGTGTAATAGACATTGTGTGAGCTGTACTAAAATTCTATAATTAAAAAAGTGCAAAATGTGATCTCAGGTAAAATCTTATGTGAATGGATGTAGAATGAAAATCTTAAAATAATTAATGCATTGATGGATGGATAATGCTTATACAGGGACATTCAGTGTGTGTTTCAACGTATCAACCGATTCAGTTTATTATTATTAATGGCTGCATTTAGAGTAAAACATTGTCATTTTTGCACCTTGGAACATAATTCGGATCTGCACGGGTTAATAGACGGGGCTTTTTTATAGTGAAAATTGTAAGTGATACTAATTTTAGAAAACAGACGCCGATTGGTGGACTCTTAGTTTGAAGTGTGCCGGAAGCGAGGGAATCCTCTTTAAGTTCGCCCTCTGTCGAGCGTTTCATTCACAGCTCAGAAGAGTCCTTGGTGGTACAATCACTGCTGGACGTCCTAACCGCAGAAAACTAGGAAGAAGCGTCAAAATGGTGAAGATATCTTTTCAGCAAGTAACTGCACAGAAGCCGGAAAAGGAGAACGATGAAGACAAAGAGGAAATTCACATGCCCTACTCTCACGTGAGTTACAGCTTCCCATTAAAATACCCATTATTGTCTATTGTTTTGTGGTCTGCTGTGAAACCATCCTTTGTTTTATCATGTTCCTCCAGGCAAAATGAAATCAAAAAGCACAAATATATTTTTAATCCAATTCTATTGTGTTACATTTATGCATAAGTTATGCTTAAGAAAAAAATAATTTCATTTGAATAACTGGACTTTAGCATTTCCATTATGTTTCTAAAGCAGTTAGGCTGTGGACATAAAATAATGTAATATAATAAATACAGTAGTTATGCTTAACAATAGTATTAGTATTTAATTAAATATTGTTATTATTCACTTTGGCAGGATTGTGCATGTTAAAAGAAAAAAAAGATTTTATTTGATAGATGTGAGACAGTATTGAGATGCACAGAATTTTTTCTTTTTTTTCCTGAGTGTTAAAATTGACTAAGAAAAATACTGACAGCAAAATTTACACTTTCATATTTCTGAGAATGCATTAGTTTCTGTCTTAATTTTAATATAACGGGTTGATAATAAGTATCAGATGTCTTATGTCTTAACTGAACAACTTTTGACTATAGTGATATTAAAGTACATATTATTATACACTTTGCCAGGCTTGGACCTGCAGTTCTGCATTGGTTTACAGCTCATAGATGCAAGCCAGTATTGAGATGCACAGCAGGATGACATTACATCATCCCTCAGCATGAACCGCCACTGCAGATTAGTGCCCAACAAATCAGCTTAATCTGTGTGTGTGCATGTTCTCTACATGGACACTTGCTATTTGTTCCCATGATGGCAGTTATTCAACTGCAAACCCTTTTATTACCACTTGACTTGAGCTGTGACAGTGCAGATGACCGCAGCCTTTTGTTTTGATGTGCCTGGAACACTCAGTACTCGCTCCACGCTTGATCCTGTCAGCCAGGGTGAAATAGGATCTTTGCTTTCACAAAATGGATGCCTGACATCCGTCTTTTTCTCTGATTGTTGTAATCGGCTCTGAGGAATATGATGCTGACAGCAGATTTAATAATTTTCTCATTTCTGAGAATGCATCAGTTTTGAGTCATTGGAAGCTCTTAATGTGCCTTACATCTTCGGGTTTTAACTAGTAAGCTAAATAAATCCATTTATCAGGCTTCAGCTGGGAGAAACTGACATCTGAAAGAATTATGAAGTAGGATATTTGTGGGTGACTCGGAACGTTCCCTTCTCTAGTGCGTCACGTATTTAATTCGACCTCATGTGCCTGCATTCATTTTCTCTACTAGAGTGAAAATGACGTGGATTCATCTGATACTAGTGCTGTTATTTTCAGCCTGGTACCCACACACTGTCTCCTACCCGCAGCTACTGTGTGTCCTCCCTACGTAGATAGGAACTCCTGTACAAATAAGGAGCGTGGAAGTACAGTACGTGCCTATAAATATCACTCTGCCAGGCGGAGATAGTAGCTCTGTCAGCAAGTCTGTTTGATTCACGATGATCCAGAGCCTGCGTGGGCCGATCCGAGCTGGTGTCCTCAGCACCAGCGTCTCTGAGAGACTGGAGGCGGATGGATTGCTCACGCCACCTGACGTCTTGAGACGCTGCCGTGACTAATGCCTCGGAGGGTTGGGTGCACTGCAAAAAAAAAAAAAAAAGGTTTTCTTGCTTAGAAATTCTTAAAATATTAAATCTTGTTTTCTAGAAAAAAAAATTGTAAAAATGAAGCGAGTTTATGCTTAAAAAAAAAAGAAAGAAATATCTCTAAAGAATATTCTTAGTATTTTTGTCATGTTAAAGCATATAAGCATAAACCCACTTAAGTTTAACAATGCAAAAATCATTAGTAAGAAAATCATTTTTGCAGTGTAGTTTGTGCCAGCTTGCATGTATAGATTTTGCAATGGGAAATTTAGATGTACTGTAATGTGAAATTAAAGGGATAGTCCACTCTAATATAAAAATGAATGTAATACCAAACCTTTTAGAACAAAAGACATTTTGAAGAATGTTGGTAAGCTAACATTTTTGGGTCCAATTGACTTCCACAGTATATGTTTGACCATACTACGGAAGTCAGTAGTTCCTGGAACCATTTAATTGCAAACTTTCTTTTCAAAATGTCATCTTTTGTGTTCCACAGAAGAAGAAGAAGAAAAGGTTTAAATCAAAAAATGAGGGGGAGTAAATAATGGCAAAATTTTCACTCTTCCTTTGCAATCCAGAATCAAAAAGCCAATGAAAACTATCCTAAGTGCTCTGAATGCACAAAACTAATTGAAGTCGTTTTGTTTTTTTCAGCAGGATGAGTTGGTGCTCCCGGTAAGATCTAAGAAGTCTCCCTTTAGTGGCCTTTGGTGCGTCGTGCTCGGCTTGGTGATCTTCCTGTCAGGCTTGATCATGGCTTCTGTATGCCTGTACCGATACTACTTTAGCCAGCAGGTGAGATACTAGACGTCACTGGATCCGTTAATCATCTTTTATTCACGAACAAGCCTATTAAAGTTCATTGCCATAGCGATCGCCATAGCAACACCTTGCAGGATCTTTCACTCAGTCTTCCATCACTAGTTCAAGTGCACTCTATTGAAGTGCTCTGCTTTCTTTCTCCAGATCCCAGAGGACAGTTTGTTCCACTGTCGGGTGATGTACGAGGACCCCCTGTTCGCCCCTTTACTGGGTAGACAGGAGCTGGAGGAGAACGTGGGCATCTACCTGGATGACAACTACGAGCAGATCAGCGTGCCTGTGCCCGACTTCGGAAGCAGCGACCCGGCTGACATCATTCACGACTTTCACAGGGTGAGGATCTTTCCTGGAAGCACTTGAAGTTCTGCCTATTTAGTTCTGGTACATTTTCTTCTAGTTCTCTGGGTGCACAAAAGATGGTGTTAGTCATCACGGTTCCCCCAGATGGACTGTGAACCATTTCTAAGGAAACCTTTTGTCTGCTGAAATCATTGTTTAATATTCAGCGCAATGTGCCAGGCACAGGAGTACATGCAAATGTTTCTGTGAAAGCCACATTTCCAAGTTGCCCAGAAGCCATAAATCTATGAGAATGTTAGCAGAACATTTTGTACTCCCACCAACATTTAATATAACACAAGTGCATTAAAACAGTAATATTCTGAAATATTATTACTATTATTATTATTTAAAAGACTTGTTTTCTATTTGAATATATTGTAAAATGTTGTTTATTCCTGTGATTTCAAAGCTGAATTTTCAGCATCGTTAATCCAGTCTTCAGTGTCACATGATCCTTCAGAAATCATTCTAATATACGTATTTGCTGCTCAAGAAAGATTTTGTAACATTATAAATCTTGTTACTGCCACTTTTGATCAATTTAATGCATTGCGGCGTAAATGTATTGATTTTAAATATATTTCAAAGTTTCAACTGGTGTTATGTGTTAATCTTCAACATTAATCTCTCAAATCATTTGAATTTGTTTCAAGAGTCGTTATTAACGGAGGTGTTGTCTTTTCTCGTTAACACAGGGACTCACAGCTTACTATGACATTGCGTTGGATAAGTGCTACGTTATTGAACTCAACACGACAATCGTCATGCCGCCCAGGAACCTGTGGGAGCTGCTTGTCAATGTCAAGGTAACGGATTGCATAAAGTTTTATGCAATGCATGAACAAAAGGTCTCAGATCGTGAGTCACACAGTTGCTGTGCAGCCTTTTTTTTTTTTTCTGAAATGTGAAATATTTAATGAATGATTTCTCAAGGTAGAACTGCGCATTCAGAAATCATTTGTTAATAAGAAAAACTTTATTTTAACCTGCAAAAGCAGCATTCCCATGGACATGAAATATCTGGAAATATATAAAAATGTTTTAGGATGATAAAAGAAGTCATGGAAATTTACTTAAGGATTTTAAGATATTATTTATTTTTAGTTTATAATTGAATAAGTTATTTAGTGCATGTTCAAATATTTAGAATATAATTAAAAAAAAATTAAATTCACCCTAGTTCTAAAGCATTTAATCAAGTAACTTTTTTTAATAGAATAAATTGTTTATAGAATAATTTTTTTTAGTATTTTTAATTTATTCAATATAATGAAATGAATGCATGCAAACCCCAAAAGGAATGTGTCATTTTCCCAGCAGAGGCGACCCACAGATTTCTGATGTTTAATTCGTCATGGCATGTGTCAGTGTTGATGGAATAAAGCCCATAGCCCCATGTGACCATTTGTATCCACCTTTTGTTTTGTCAGCGGGGGATGTATTTACCCCAGACCTATATCATTCAGGAAGAGATGGTGGTGACGGGGCGTGTTAGGAACATGCGTCAGCTTGGACCTTTCATCCACCGGCTCTGTTACGGAAAAGAAACCTACAGACTGAGACGCCGCAGTAGCCAAAGACGTGAGTGTCATAACTTCTTGATTTAGCATATTATTGAAGTACAAAAAATTCAATCGAATCAGATTCTTAATGTTTTTGAAGGAAGTCTCCAATGCTCACCAAGTCTGGAAATCTGGATTCTTTGATGGAAAATGATTTGTAAAATCATTACAATTACTTTTAATCCATTTACAACATCCTTGCTGAACAGAAGTGTTAACTTTTTAAATGGTAGTTTAACACAATAAGCAGCACAAATGTTTTTAACATTGCAGATAATGTTTCTCGAGCAGCATATTAGAATGGCTACTGAAGTAAATTAGATTTAAAAATGTAAAAATGTGTTCAAACAGAACCATCTTGAAGCTGTGGTTGTCTGTAGGCTTAAGTTCCTGTTTTCTTCTTCTATCCACCCAGTTATCTTGCAAACATCTGACACTTTTTTTAACGGTTGCTGATAACACAACCATTAAAGCTTCTTCTTTTTATGAGTCTGAGTGCTTTAGTCCAATGTTAGATGTTGAATCTAGGTGGATCTAGGCATGTGCTGGGTACATTCAGCCTGGTGCGTGTGGCACGTTGACACCGATTTTCATCCTGATTAATGCGTGTGCAAGTAGGTGTATAAACGTGACTCACGATTGTAGTGCACACAGAACGTCTCCGGTTAGGAAACCACACAGAGGGGGATGTGATGCACGTCAGGCACTGGTGCATTGTGGGAGCTGTCGTTTGGATCAGAGGGAAACTCTCTGTGATGTGATGCAGAGGCTGAGGTGTGGGAGCTGTAGCTTGGCTCCTTAAAGACTTCCTCTCACTCATCCGGGCGCAGATGGTGTTTGGGTAGCCACAGGAAATGGAACTTGACTTGCGCCACATTTGTGCCACACCAAGAATGTGACCACAGAGTTCAACTTCTTCTCCAAAATGTTTTTTCAGTTAGAAAATGTAGCCTTTGACCCGAATGACTAGCTTTGGAATGATTCAAGCTTTAAAACACTCTAGTTTAAAAAGTGCAAATTAGAAATAAAAAGACAAGGGTAGGATTTAAGTGAGTTGCTGGTTATGGAGTCGGGTAACATTATCTTAGTAATTTGCAGATATTAACTGTAATTATTTCCCTTTTCCATGGAAGGTTTTCTTTGAGTGGATCTCTGTTCAGGATAACAGGTAGTATAGTAGTTCTTTGGGAGTAGTTAGTAGTGGAATGGTAGTTAGTCATGGTTGAGTTGTTTGTAAATTTAAAAAATATCTCTTTCTGTATATGAAGTACGCTACCATTTTCTTTAATTTTTTTATTTTAACACTTATTCAACAAGGAATGTTATAAATTATGTTTGTTCATCAAGTAATCTTTTATCAAATGTATCACAATATTTCTGAATATGTTAAGCAGCACAACTGTTTTTAACATCGACAATAATTATTTTCTTTCTTCTAAATTAGCAAATTAGAATGATTTTTGAAGGGTCATGTGACCGTGATGACTGGATTAATAATGATGAATATTCAGCTTTGCATCACAGAAGTAAATTTATACTTGAAAGTGTATTAAAATAGAAAATGCTTATTTAAAATGTAATATATTATTTGATATTAGTGTAATGTTTTTTTTTTGTTTTTGTTTTTTTTTTTGTATTATTAAATACAAGAAAGCCTTGGTCAGCATAAGAGACTTCTTATACTGAGATATTAAGATATTAAACAACAAATTTTACTGACTCCAAACTTTTGAATGGGAGTGTAAAATACTTCCTGAATCAGGCAGTACAAAAAGTATAGCTAGGATGTTGAACACATGAAATTGACATTATTATGTACATGCAACATCCTTGCTTAACCCTACTTTAACTTTTTTTTTTAGGTGTCGATAAGAGAGAGACCAGGAACTGCCACAGCATCCGGCACTTCGAAAACACATTTGTCGTAGAGACAAAAATTTGCGACCGACTCATGCTGTAGTTTCCCTCTCTTCTCTTCAACTCTACTGAGCAAAACCCAAAACTGACCCATCCCTATCCGTCCAGCTTAACAGCACTTTATCAGCATGATAAACCTGTACATAATGTTAGATAATGCCATATTTGTGTGTTTGTTGGTTAAAATTTTCCAAGGATAAACTGTAACTACATTTTTCACCCAAGTTTGTTGTTTTTTTGTTTCTTTTCTTCTTTTCTGTATTTGTCTAAATTGGTTTTGATTGGCGTATTATGAAGCACACTGTGTAGTTCGTAGTTTCATTTCACTCTCAGGTTACTTGTATTTTTTAATTTATTTATTAATTATTTTTAAGTGAGGAAGTTTCTGCAGCTATAACGGTGAGATTAGTCTCAGACGTCTGGCATGCACTGAAAAATGATTTGCATTGTACTTTTCTTCCTCTTTAGCCTCAGTTTGTGTAACCAATGGTGTTTGTGGTGGTCCATTATTTTCTGTGTTAGCTAAGAAATCCAGAATTAGAAAATTGTCTTCAATGCCAAAAGATGTATACCTCATATTTTAGAAATGTATGACTTTAAGCCTGTTATTTAAGTCATAGCGTGAGTTTTTGAACGTGATATAAGCAATATAAGTTTTCTTATCTTGGATTTCCTAACTTGACATCCATTTTTTTTGTAGTATTGTTGGTTATCTGGGCGGTTTATCATGTTCAAATACTCTGTGTGTTGTTCTTTAATACATGTGAATAAAGTTTGTAGAAAAATTTGAAAATCTAGCCACTGGATGTTGGTTTGAAATGTTCTGTTATATCTACATGCAGTATGTTTATACTGATAAGAACGGGCTATTCTTTGAAGGTGAATTTTCTTAGGCACAGATGGGCAGAAATCTTTGCTGTTCCTATTACTTTTTTTTTTTTTTTTATGTACGGTCCATCCATGATTAATGGTAGATCATTAGACCTCATCTGAGGTGGAATCATTTCATTTTGCTTGCACCTTTTTCTAATTGTACCATTTATATGTATTTGTTCCTCTTCCACATACTGGTGTAGCAACAAATGGTTTTATCTGGAGTAAATGAGGCATTTGATTTGATGCACTCTATTCTGCTGCTTTGTAAAAAAACAATTGCTTGTAAAAAAATTCATCAATAAACTGCTGAAACACTACTCTCTCTCTCTCTCTGCTGATCCTTACAGATAAGTAAGTGCATACATCAGACCTCACAGCGCACTTGGCCCACAAACCACATCACGAAAAAGATCCTTCGTGTAAAACAACAGGAGAGGGTGTGGACTTCAACGCTGTTGATTTGAAGCTTCAACTTTCACTTCCTCATACATGCCACCTTGTGAGCTTTGTGCAATCATGTGAACCGTTTCTCACTTTTTCAAACCTCATTTTAAATTAAACGTATTATAATGCAGAAGTCACCCGGGAAGATAAAAGTGATAGATAAAACTTGGCAGAAGTATGCTTGGTTTATTTCAACCAACATAATGCATGACACAGAAGTAAAAGTGCATAAATATTACCATGCTTAACTTCAGTGCAAGCCTGAGCATGTAAAATGCAGTATAAATGTATTGCTTAATGACACAAGAACACAAAAAAGACTAACTGAGCACTTTTTAACTGTAATGCTGGTAGAAATGAAGCTAATGCAGTAAAAAATAGTAATATACAACCATAGGGCCAATATTTCTACAGTAGCTACTGCCCTTGGTTCTCAATGATAAGCAAATATACATAGAAACAGCTTAGTTGATTTGCAACATTGCGAGTTTTGCTGAACAAATTAAAGTCACATTGGCAGGTAATAAATCACTGGCTCAGCAATCGGTGTCTTCTACCCTTTTCACCCACTTAGGATGCCTGAGCGAGGTAAACAGAGTTGCAAACTTTTCATGCAATGCACATGAGCAGAGATGTACCGCGGTCCTGTGCATGAGTCAGCTTTTGGTTTAAGACCTGGGTTGTTTTTTTTTTTTTACATAACCATTTCCTTTCAGACAAAGAACTTGTTTACCTCAACAACATAAGTGATTATGATAGGAGTTGCCTTATTATCCGTTCCAACTCATGCTCTGAACCAGGCCCAGACCAACAGTTTTGGATGAAGAGTCACATCTGCTTCTACCTTGAATATTCTTTGAGCTGAAATAGTAGATCAAAGGGTCCAAACAGCTGTTTGTGCTGGCCATGCACATGGTAACAGTCTGTAGGTTGAAGTAAATTTCCAGAGTATTCACATTCAAGAAGTTTTGTTTGCTCAGGCCGAAGAGGATAAAAGCAATGTGAAATGGGATAAAACAAATGGCATAGATGAGCAAGTTAGACATAAAGAGTTTCACAATCTTGCTTTTACTCAGCTCAGTGCTGCTAGAGGAAGTTGCCATGCTGTAGCCTTTCAGCTGCCGTACGACTGCCACTGTGCAGCCCAGAATGAGGCAGAAAGGTATTAAAATAAAAAGGAAAGTGACAATGCAGAGAATTATAAAACCGTTCTTCCACTCTTCATCTGTGTATTTCTCAAAACAGCGTGTAACATTACAGTCTTTGTCTATATTTTCAGGATGGTTTAGGGCTGTTGGCACTGCCAATCCAGCGATGATCAGCCACACGATCACACAAAACACCCAGGCCATCGGTACCGTCCTTAACTGTCGCGATCTCAGTGGATACACCACGGCCAGCATCCGGTCCACGCTGATGAGCGTGATGAACAAGGAGCTGGAATAAATGTTGACGGCAAAGAGGGTCCCTGGAATCATGCACAGAGCGTTTCCCAGCTTCCATTCACCTGTGGCGAAGTAAATAATCCGAAAGGGCAGGGAAAGCGTGAAAAGTAGGTCCGATAAGGCCAGGTTGGCCATGTAGATCACCGGAACGGATTTCTTCAAGCCAGTCCGACAAACCAGTATCCAAAGAGACACAGAGTTCAAAGGAAGACCCAACAGCAGCACGATGGTGTAGGTGGAAGTGAAAAGTGGATATCTGAAATGAGACGTGCTGCAGTTATCTGTGTTGTTGTGTGGCATTTTTTCCAAAGTCAAAGGCGAATTGAAGAGAAGTGCTGTTTCGAAATGTGAAATGGCTCTGTAACAATTTTTTTCCTGTGTGCTACCTTTTTTTTAGTTCCACTTGTTAGTGACGGAAACAGTGGGAGGTGTTTGTAAGAGAACTGCATTTACATGCTGATATTTAGATGTTTTGACGTGTGGTCAAATGTGAACTAGTTTAAATTAGGTAATATGGGATTCAAACTTTAAAGTCTGTGCTTGTTTACTATAAATATTGTCTCCAAAAGACATCAAACTGTCACTATGTACACTCTCGATACTATTAAATCGCTAATAATGTATAATATGTAGCTTTCAAGGGTAGATATAATACAAACACTCCATTTTAGCTTTTGTACCTTTTGTGGAAGCAAAAAAAAAAAAAAGATTAAAGTAAAAAATTTTAAAAAAGTAAAACATTTCTTTAAAATTAAATAAATTCATCACATCCATGTAATCTTTACATAATTCAAAAGCAAGCTAAAATGGAGTGTTTGTTAAACATCCCCTTCATGTAGAAATACACATGGTCAAACTGCAAGGTAAAACATTCGTGTTAAAATCACTGATAGCGTAGCAGATAAAATCAGTGTAATAGCTCAAGCAACAACAAGAACAAAACAAATGCTATATGCTTAATAAAGTTAGCACGTGGTCAATATGAATGTGAACTATCTGCAAAAAAAAAAAAAATGTATTTCTGCTAAAATCTAAATGTAACCGTTCAAATCAAACCTGCAGCACAGAGCTTTTCTGTGTTGTTTACATGAGAAGACATATACAGTAGCTGCATACAGTAGCTAAGTGTTTGTGCAAATTATTAAAAGGCTACAACCTCCCAATCTTACATCTGCTTTCAGATAAGAGAGATAAACTGACTGGTTTGTCTAACCACAGTCTCGCTTACTTATAATGTCTTTACGTTAAAGGTCAGTTGAGATGCACAAGCAGACAGAACAGCTTTTCGAAAGTCCTGTGGGTGGAGGGTTTGAGGAGGCTCAACGCAAACAGGATGAAAGTATTGCACACACACTGAACAGCGCATTTTGTTTACAAATAACGTGTTATTATTTCTGCATGAGTATTTTTAAGTTAAACTGTGTAGCTGCTGCTGCATGTAATGTAGCTGCGTACATCTAATTAATATTTAGAACATTAATATAACTTTTGTTTTTTACTTATATGTTTTATTACATTTAATAATAAAAAAAATGCCTTACGATAAATTAATAAAATACTGTATTTTTACAATTGTTTTAGAATATGTCACATTTCGGTGGCTCTGTTTGTTACCATCTACCCACCTGCAGGTAAGTTTTGATGTGTTGGCGCCATCTAGAGGTCGATGTTACACAGGTTCATGGAGCCTCGCTTTGGCGCGGTTTCTCTTGACTAAAAATAAGGAGACGCGTTTAGAAGACAGAGAGCAGAAATAGCGAGGTGTGAAGGGTATATTTCCTACAGTCCATTCAGACAAACTTTAAATGTATTTTGTCGTTTGGCAGAGATAAGCGTGCCGTTCCGCACGTGCACGTGAATGACGTAGGCTGCTGCTTGTGAACGACAGGTAAAGATATTTTACAACTAATGACTGCCTACACGAAACTACAAATATACAACTGAAAATGGGTAATCTTTAAAAGTACGTATTATTGCACATATTATTTATTTACACTTTAAAACAATTCTATTCATTCATTCACTCTCTCTCACACACACAGATGTTGGTTTTTGTGATTTACGGGGACTCTATAGGCGTAATGGTGTTTATACTGTACAGACTGTATGTGGCATTGCCCTACACTGACCCTACACCTAAACCTACCCCTTACAGGAAACTGTGTGCATTTTTAGATTTTCAAAAAACACCATTTAGTATGTTTTTTAAGCCTTTTGAATTACGGGGACACTGAAAATGTCTTCATAAATCACCTTCATATTGTAATACCTATGTCATACCCATGTCATTATACAAATTTGTGTCCTCATAAACCACATAAACATGCACACACACATTACGTTACCCTTACATTACTCTGTCCTCTTTAAATTACTTGAATCCCCCACAAAAATCATCGTTCCCTTTTAGTTCCTCTCATATATGGTGTTATTCTGGCGCCATCTGCAGGCCATAGAATATATATAGGCTACCAGAAAAAGAAGGAACTAGCTTAGCCTACAAACACATGGGCATGGCAACCGTTTGTGATCATATTTGAAAGATGTTGCAAATTTGGAATAACACAATTAATTTGGAATGATTCACATAAACCTACAACAACTGCTGAGAAAAGTTCATTTTAAGCTTCTCATTATGCTTTCATCCTCACACAGAAAAAAAAAGTTCTAGCAGAATAGTTGGTTAAAGTGCATCAAGGGCCATGTGGTCAAGGATGTAGCTGATTCAGAATATAAGCAACAGTTCAAAAAAGACAAAGGAAACATGGCGGAGACAACGGAAATACACACTTTATTAGAGAGAAAATGATTTTAAATCAGCTTTTATGAGGCCTCCAGTGCTATTTGTCCTTTTATCATTATCACATTTTATTAATCGATAAATTAATTTATAAAGTGTGTAAAATTGCAGTAATTTTAGAACATGGCAGCAGCGCTAAACAACAACATATATACCGCAGTATGTGACCACAAGCAGGTGTCGATGTGATAGCCAGTCTTTTCCTGTTGGTTTAAAACAAACTTGTTGTTTTTTTCTGTTTAATAGTTCACATGCAGAATTTTTTATCTAGATAAGCCTGATAGAGTACAACACATTTGTGCATTCCCAAAACAAACAAACAAACAAAAACCTTGCATTGTTTTCAGAACTGTTAATCATGTACTTCTATTTAAGTAAGGAGGATGTTGCCACATTTCATATATCATATAAACAGACAGCTGAACTCCAGATATGAGATGTCACTTGCTGTCTGACTAACTGAAACTAGTGGCACATGGCTCTGTACCCACACATTCTTACCCACAACATGTGGAAATCGGTGCCATAATTCATACTCAATTCAATTCGTAATCTATTCAAAATATACACAGTTTTATTGACATCCAGTGCAAAACAGGTGAGACAAGTCTACATAGATATATTACATACTGATTTAGGAGGGAAAACACAGAAGAAAAGAGGTAATTGTATGTAATGCCATAGCCAATGTTGCATCAGAAACGTTTCTGAGTCATTGTAAAGGTTTCATGGTGGTTTTTAAGACGACCATCGCGTGTGAGCATGAAGACCTCAGGTTTCTCATGTTGACAGTGCTAGCATGAGATAAGACAAATACAGAATCTTTAAGGCAAAATCCTTATCACAGGATCATAAATCAATCCTAAATGTGACACAGTTTTGATTGAAAATACCATTAAATGAAGCACCGCAGTGATTACGTATTTTTGTAGGCCTTGGTTTCCTCAATAAAAACCTGATACGTTTTTCCATTGACTTCCTGGAAAATAAGCTCTGTGATCAACAGAAGCTTATCATTGTTACATGTTTCGTTCATCATAATCTTCTTCACAAATGAACAACTTCTAGACATTTTAAAGCCTGAATCCTGAATACAATCACAGAAAGCAAAAAAGATAAATGTAGGCTATAAATGAACTACACCACTGTCACACGACGTCATCTTCACCATCACGATACTTCAGAAAACTCTTTTATTGTTTATTAAAAGACATATTCCTTTCCTGTTAACCTGAAAAAGCAGACTAGTGAGTTGATGAGTTTACCTGTTTTAAGTTCAATGTCCCAGGCCACCTCGGTTCTCGTTTAGCCAACCTCCTTTTTCGAATTAGTGAAAGATTTAAGACGTTGCAGGTGTATTGCTGATGTGCTTTCAGTCATAACGTAGAAATATCTTGGGCTTGTGGAACCGAAAGTGCTAAAGTGTTGAATTTCATTTCCAGGTTTTGGCCTACAAAAATACATTATTCCTGCAGCATTCTATACTTTTTTAAAATTCCAAACATAAAATGTCAAAATCTTTTAAAATAGGAGTATTGAGAAATCACCCGTCTCTCTTATAGCCCTAGACTCAAAAACAGCAGAAATGGGTCAGGGAAGCAGCCCACCTATTTTTAGCCAATCAGAAATGGTCTCAGATGTTATCATTTTCTGTGGGTGTTTGCTTTCATGGCTTTAGAGGGTAGAGTGTCAAGGATGTGGTTTTAAGGAAGGATAGTTATCTCATTTAACATAAGGTATTATGGAACTTAGACTTCCATTTCACAAATGAAATGGATTTGGGTGATCCTGATTCTAAACGCCAATCCAGACTCAAATTTTGGGATTGTGCAGTTCTGTTTCTGTTCTGTTCCTTTTTTCTTGTCACACTTTGTAGAATTTAATGGATAGTCCACCAAAAAAAGTGAATACCTGTCATCATTTACTCACCCTCATGTCATTCCAAACCTGTGTGAGTTCTTCTGCAGAAAGTCGCTTTTAAAAGTAATGCATTACAATATCGTGTTACTGCCTAAAAAAGTAACTAATTGTGATGTTAATGCTGAGCTTGCTTGTTTGCTTTTAAGATAAAGAGTTCTATTTTTGGCAAATGTAAAAAGCCCTTTGACACCAAAAAAGGAAATGAACAAGCCTCAGACTGATGGACATGTATGGTTCTCTGATGTATGGTAGCACGTAAATGTTTTTTTTTTTTTTACGTTTAACACAATGTTACATTGTAACTGTGTACACAACACCTATGCACCTATGCAACAGGCTAGTTCACACTGCAGGTCTTAATGCTCAGATCAGATTTTTTGCTGAAATCCAATTTTTTCACGCTGGTGTTGTCATTTAAATGTGACTGCCATCAGTCTCGTGTGAACCGTATACAGCCGTTTACAGAAGTGACCCACAATACGTGGCGTCAGATGCAGCGCACTGTGTTTGCAGAAATAAAAATGGATGCCGCTTGTGTTAGTGTGTGTTTAGCGATTTTTAAGTTAATGTGAAATCAGAGCCTAAACAACGAAGTGATAAGAAGAAGAATATTAATCCTCCAGCGCAGAATTGTGACATGGCCGTTCATTGCAAAAAATCTGATATGTATCCAATTTAGGACCACATACGTAAGTAACCTAAGCCTGATTTTAAAAAATTGGAATTATGCTGTAAAGACTTAAGACTTATCCGGAGTTCAGTCATAAGAAAATCAAATATGGGTCACATTTGGACAAAAAAGTCGGATTTGGGCCAGTTTAGCCTGCAGTGTGAACTAAGCCTAACTTTTGATTCCTCTCAACGTAAGAACATGAGAGCTGTCAATAAATGAAAAACAAAGTAACTGGCATTATTATTTGAAATATATTTAAAAATATTTGATTTTCATTTTGGACATGAGTGAGAAAATGATAACAGCATTTGGATTTGTGGGTGAAAAATACCTTCAACTGGAATGAGAGGAGTATATTTTGTCAATTTATGTCCATAAAACATGCATTGAACCTTAATAACCTTTTTAAAAGCAGTCCAACATGTGTTCTGGAAGGTGCAGTCACATTTACTGATGTTTGACGAATTTTGGCGACAAGCAGGTTATTTTAATAAGAATACACATGATCTGAAATTTAGGGTGAAAATGATTTCCCCATGCCATTTAAGTTGGCTTGTGAATTTGCTGAGCTAGGGTGCGTTTCCTGAACAACTGATTAACCACCATAGTATGATGTGTT
>JAUCMR010000051.1:19503331-19530336 GCA_032357425.1 Enteromius argenteus | reverse complement strand
ACATTACTGGTGAAAAGATTTAGTCGCCATGTGGCCGATGGCCCTTTAAATTTTACTCGCCAGACACAGAATTTGCTTGCATTTGGCGAGTGGCGAGTGTTAATTTCGGACCCTGAAAGTGTCTATTTTTAATGTTTCGGATAAGCTTTTGTAGAATAAACTGTCAAAATGTGTTGAAATGTTGCCTTGTTATTCGGTGTAACACAATATTTATGTAAAAAAAAAAAAAAAAGCTTATTCTGACTTAAGAATAAGGAAGTATATTAAAATGTGGCATTTTACTACACAATACATTTTAAAAATATGATTTTAATAATAATTAATATTTGTATTTTAATGTGTCATAAATTAATATTTGATTTAAATATGCCTGGTGAGATTGTTTCACTGGATGACAATTTATTAAATCGGAAAAATGTGTGTTATTTTTGGCACAGAAAAACTAAAACAAAATCGCAATTAATAGAAACAGAAAACTAAATTTCTGGAGAAAAACCAAAGTTGTAAAAAGCAGTATTACACTTATTGTTTTTATGGTTAAACCATAATATATGTATATTGTGTGTGTGTGTGTGTGTCTGTGTGTATAAAAAATATGCTGTCTTTGTAAATTTTAATGTTAGGTGCAGTTGATATTAGGTACAGACATGTGCAATATATATGTTTAAAATAACTGATTCTTGCTTTTAGAAGCGTACTGTTTACTGTCATGTCTAATGATATGATAACGTAGCATGTTTTCTCTCGGCTATGTCCCAGGCTCCGTGCCCTGTCTGGTGGAGTGGGTAGCAGCAGTGTGGCCTCCCCTCCGCTCTCACCCGCATTGCCAAAGTATAAACTCGCAGACTATCGCTACGGGAGAGAAGAGATGCTTGCACTTTATGTAAAGGATAACGTGGTAAGGACAAATTTTCCATCAGTCTCATTAACCTTAAAGCGTCTCTTTCAGTTTAAATATTCAGGTTTAAATGTTTCCAAACTTTTCTCCCCCTTTAGATTCCGGTAGACCTTCATGATAAGGAATTTCTACCTATTTTACAAGAGGAGCCCCTGCCACCATTGGCATTAGTCCCATTCACAGAGGAGGAACAGGTGAGAATTTGACTTGTTTACTCAGAAGACATGCACATGGATTAGAAATGTTAAAGAGGTACTTTCTCCAGCAGCTCTCTGTTATCTATGAAACTGAAGTTGGGTTAAACTACAAAGAAGAGCTGTGCCTACCTATTCAAGTAGTGGCATTTGTTTTTTGCATATGATGTCATTTGCTCATTTTGGCTCATGCTGTGGTCGAAACGGATAAGGAATGCACTCCCACTCGCCATCTTGCTCTCACGCAACCCCTCACTGAGCTCCCAGCTATGTATGTATTAGCCCTTAATTTCCTCTGCATGCGTTTCTGTCTCCACAGAGAAATTTCTCCATGTCTGTAAACAGTGCAGCAGTACTCCGTCTTACAGGAAGGGGTGGAGGGACGGTGGCAGGGGCACCCAGAGGCCGAAGTTCTTCACGGGGGCGAGGTTAGCTGCGTTGCAACCACAGAATTTCCTTTTTTTTTTGCCCTCAAGACGTGCAGTGACTTATATTTCTAACAGCGGAAATACTGCACTTTCTGTTAAACCAGAGCAGAGTGCAGACTTTTGTCACCTCATGTAACATTTTCCTTTCTATGGAGTTGTCTTGATACACATCGAGTTTCTTATGCAGGTCATTACGTTGAGCAAAAATTTTAACTGGTGCATGTGCTCATGAGCTCTTCTTCTTGTCTGCTTGACAGGGAGGGGCAGAGGAGATGGAGGGTTTTACCAAAGAAGTTTTGATGAGGTGGAGGGGGGTTTTGGCCGTGGAGGGAGAGAGATGCATCGCTCCCAGAGTTGGGAGGAGAGGTATTCAAAATGAATTGCACTTGCAGCACAAACTGTCTGTAAGCAATTGCAAATCTACAGCATGCTACAGAATGTTGGTAGGTAACGTGCAGACTGAAGCTATGTTTATGGGCAAGATTTTTTTCTTTTTCCTTTTTTCTTCTGTATGCTTAGTTGAAAAGTTTCAGATACCTTTGCAGTGGTATACTGTCAGCAAATGTCTTGATGCAGCCTGTGCTCTCAGTAGCAAAAAAACACCTGTAAAGAAAGCATCTGATCATAATATAGACATTGCAATTCAGCATTTCAGAATTAATATTAGAATGAGAAATAGTCTTAATTTCTGCTGTAAAAGCACACCTAGAGTGCTGTTTGTGTTTCACTCATGTATGAGTGACCATCCTAATAGGTGATCACCATAGACCAATGCTAGTTTATTTGCCAGAGCAAACCTGTCCAGAAAATTTGCTTTGACAGGCTGTTTCAACCTCTTAAAGCAATCTCCAAACAATGACATAATTTTGTTTGAGGAGAGGTCACACAAGTTCTTGGATTTTACTTCAATTTTATTTTGGCCTTGACTGCCGAAAAGAATAGTTATAATAACCCAGATATTGATCTGAGCTAGAAAGAGAGAAAGCATGCATTAAGTCTATTAATTGTCTGCATTTTGTACATTTAGTTTGGGATAACCTGATAACACTTTTTTTTTTATATTCTTACCCAGGGGAGACAGAAGGTTTGAAAAGCCAGGTCGAAAAGATCCAGGTTAGTGTGCTAGATTTTTAAGATGCAAGTTATAGTGGGATAAATGTGTCACCATGTATTAAGAAAGGGTCTATACAGCTGCCTATGATTGAGAGATTGCATGAAAAAGTGTACATGCAAAATCTCAATGCACTGAACACATAAAAAAGTGACACAGCTGACCCCACTGTCCTCTACAAAGTGTGATATGATGTTATGCATCACAATGTATGTCACCACTGAACCAACTGAATCTCTTTGGCCGTAGATGGAGCACCAGCCCATTTTCCTCTTAATCACAGTAAGTGTTTCTCTTTGTTAACAGACCTATAAATTGTACATTACTGTTCAAAAGTTGGGGTCTGTAAGTTAGGAAGTTAAAGAAATTAATACTTTTATTAGCAAGGATGCAATCAAAAGTGTCATCAAAAGACTTTCATTGTTACTAAATATTTCGGTAACACTTTACAATAAGGTTCATTAGTTAAACATTCAGTAAAATTAGTTCAGTATATTTTTTTTTTTAAAACTGTATTTTTAGTTTTTACACCGTGAGAATAAGAGACTTCTGTCTGAATATAAAAACAAATCATACTGAGCCCAAACTTTTCAGCAGTAGTGTATAATAGATGAGCTTTGAGTCAATCATAAATCCTTCAAATGCTCAACATGTACTACTTTTTTCTTTCAAAAAGTACGGGCAAACTATGAGGATGCTGGTGCAGTGAACGCTCGAAAGCACGAGTTCATTCGCTCTGAGAGTGACAACTGGCGCACTACTCGAGATGAGCAGAACGGTGAGGAAGATGATGGGGGCTGGAGGCTTGCAGGTTCTCGTCGGGAAAATGAACGATGGTGTCCTCCAAGTCCAGGTATGTTGCACGCTATTTTTTTTTTTCTCAAGAACTTTTACTTAATTTGAAAGTTTGGTGATCCAAACAAATTCCTCATTTGCAGATGGCCCACGATCAGCAGGGTGGCGGGAACACCCGGATCAACGTCGGCGCTTCCCTTTCGACTCAAGGGGTGAAGATGGCAGTTACCGTAGACCTCGTTCAGGCAGCGGGAGCCTAGAAGAGGAGAGAGACAGTTTGCCAGAATGGTGTCTGGAAGATGCAGAGGAGGAGACGGGGACATTTGACTCCTCTGGGGCCTTCCTCTCACTTAAGGTGAGGGCGTTGGAAGTGAGTTCTTGGTCTTTGATCTTTCATTCTATATTACATTAAAGTATAAATGTCTGTCCAAAAGAATGTATTTTTGATGTGTGACTTTTCCTAATTGCCCAATTAGAAGGCTCCTAAGGAGCCAATCCTGGAAGAGGCGGAGCTGGACTTTCGGCCACTGGAGGAGAATGACGAATGCACAGAAAAAGATGACAGTGAATCAGAACAAACCAAAGATACTGACACAGAAAGTAGACGTGAGAGTGACCGAAATCAAGGTCAGAAGGCAGTCTCGTTGGGGCAGTCTAGAAATCCAAAACAGATTTCAAGTTGTTCAGTTATTTAAAGTATTTTTTGAAAGAAGTCTCAGGCTCCATTTATTTGATCAAAATTACAGTAAAATGAGTAGTATTGTGAATTTTATTCTTGCCGAATAAAATTAATATATTTAAATGTATCTCAGTTTAGAATGGTACTCTTCATTTTTATTTTTTTTCCCATTTTCAGGTCTTCAGTCTTGTAAAATGTCAGCTAATGTCTCAACAACCCTTTGACAATCGTCAATCGCTGTCACTGTTTTTAATCAAATATTTGTTTTTGGTTTACAGAAGGCAGTAAATCAGAAGAGTCATCGCCAGTTGCTGTACAATTTCCAGCAGTGGTGACGCCTCCTAAGGCTGAAACCCCAGCTTCAATTCCATCTGTGCACCCGGAGCAGGCTGTAGAAAGTGAGAGACCACTGGAGAGAACAACAGTACCAGAACTCAGACCTGAACTCAGTAAAGCACCACTACACACAACCCTACCAAATAGCATTGTGGAGGCCATTTCCATACCGCATGTCACAAACACACTCCCAGGTAATAATCGGCAGAAGCAATATTTACTTTGAATATATACTTTTTAAAAATAAAGTTCTTTAGCTTTCAGTTGAGGAATCTTTAGTTATAACCTGCTTGTGCTTCCAGATCTTCCAGTCCCAACACCTTTGGTGCTGCCCGTTAAGTCGGTGCCCACTCAAACCCAGCAGGTCAAGCCTTTGGAGATGCCAGTGGCTTTGGCTCCTGTTCTCCCCCACTCAACGGGCATTGTGGGCCCTATCAGCCGGCCCTCTGCCCTGCCCTCTGACATGGATGAAGATGAGGGACTCAAGCACTTTGAGCAGGTTTGTATGGCCGTTTACTGTACAGCAGTGTTTGCATCTGAATATTAAGTTGGTGCCTAAATTCCAAGTTAAAAAAATGATGACATGCTAAATAAAGCTGCTGTAAAGTCTATCGACCTCATTCTAATGCTGCTGTGATGAATGAATGTTTGGACAGTAGGCGAAGTTCATGTCCTATTTTTTCAAATTGTAACAGGAAGCCGAGAAAATGGTGGCATACCTGCAGGAAGGTGGTGTGGACGACGAGCGTTTGGCAACTAAGATTGGTCACAAACCCGCAGCTCTTCCCATTACACATGAGACTGCATTCAAGTGGTTTTACAAAGATCCACAGGGAGAGATCCAAGGTAGGGAAATCAGGATCCAAACTTTGGATTTAGCATTGCATAATAAAAGCTGTTGTAGAGCAAAAAGATGGTTAAATTAAGTACACTAACCATCAAATGTTAAGGTTTTTCACTTTGTTTTGGAAAGATTTAGTTGACCACAAAATACTGTTAAACAGTGATCTAGTGAAGTCTTTTAACAGTTTACAAATAACTTTTATTTTCTTGTTTTAATATATATGTGGAATTCTGTGATGACAGCTGAATTTTCAATAGACATTACTCCAGCCTTCAGAAATCATTCTGATATGCTGATTTGGTGCTCACAAACATTTATTACAGTTGAAAACAGTTGTTCTTAATATTTTTGGTTGAGTCATGATGAATAGAAAGTTCAAGAACAGTATTTAACTGAAATAGAAGAAAAGAAAAAGCATTGTTAAAGTTTTTCTTGCTGAAAGTATTCTTTAAAAATGTACTAAGTCTGACCAAAACATTTGAAATGTGAAAAGTGAAATTAAGACATAAAGTACACTTTTTTTATTTTTTATTTATTTTTTTTCCCTGAATAAGGTAGTTCAAAGTGATAGCCTTTACTAATCTCAGAGTTGTTTCTCTTTTAAATGTTTTAAAACATATTGTCTGTTTAATTTGTATGAAAGCAAAAGCTTCAAAAATATTTTTTACTGATGATGCAACATTGTAAATATATAAAATATATAAGGTTTTAAACATTTGAGTGTTCAACAAATTGGTTACATTCTCAACTACAGAATTACTTGGCCCCATGTCTGTGATGAAGCCTCTCTAACCGTTAAAGAATTAAAAATATTACTATGCTGTTCTGAATAGCCACATTCAGTGACCCCAGACTGTCTGTCTTCTCACAGGACCATTTAATAACCAGGAGATGTCTGAGTGGTTTCAGGCAGGCTATTTCACCATGACCTTGCAGGTGAAGCGAGGCTGTGACGAGATGTTCCAGCCCCTGGGAGAGATGATTAAGTTGTGGGGGCGAGTGCCCTTTACACCCGGCCCCACACTAGCCCCCATACTGGTAATAAGACATTCATGTGCCTCTGTGAAATGCCAGACCCAGGACTTGTTCCCCAGTCTTTCGGCAGCCTAAAAGTTTTGATTTTTGTTTCTTTTCTTTTTTTTGTATAGGGAGATCCAGATCAAGAGAGGATGAAGAGACAACAGGAGATTAATGCTCTAAATATGTATCAGCTACAGCAGCTGCAATATCAGTACTTAATCAGGTATGATGACAGACAGTTAAGTGTGCAATTTTTTTTAGAATTGGCAGAATGAGCTACAAAAATATTATCTGTTTATTCTCACTCTGCCGTCTTCCATCATTCTACCCTAAATTTGCACCATTTGTTGAACCAATGTTATTTTCTGCTCAGTTCAGCTGCTTAAGGAGATTGTGATCAAAAATACAATAAAACAGTAACATTATTACATGCTAAATGCACAAATGTTTGTAATGAAATATTTTTAACATTTGTTTTTTATTAAAATAATACAATAAAAACAGTAATATTGGAATTTTATTGAATGAATGCTAAATGCATACATTAAATGTAATGTAAAGTTTTAACTAAAACATTTATTATTAAAATTAATTACACTTCATTTTATTATGCTCATTTTGTAGGCCAAAAACTATTTTTTCAATGTTAATAACAGTTGTCTTGCTTAATAGTTTTCTGAAAAGCATTTTTTTGAGCAAACAGCCAACAGCATTTATATTAAAAACAAATTTTTGTAACATTATAACAGTCTTTAATGTCACTTCTGAGTAATTTAATGCACCCTTGCTGAATGTTACTTTCTTTAGAAGTGCAAATGCACGACTTCATATCATTCTTATGTAACTCGGAACAAAATGAAAGTTGCCAAGACGCTTTCTCTTTCTCTCTAGGCAACAGTATGCTCTGGCTCAGCAGAAAGTTTTGAGCTCTGCACCACCTCCACAACAGCAGCAGCTCAATCTCCTCCTACATCAGGCACTCAAGATAAGGTGCGATTAATGACTTTTGTTTTCAGTCTTCCTGTCACATTAACTCAACAGGAATGTGCTATATTAATACTGCAAAGCGTGGGTGTTTACATTGCATTGGTATTGCGGTTGAGCGTCTGTGACACAATCTCATGGTTCAGTTTGTGTGCCCCCTGCAGAACACCAGAGCCGCAACAGAGCCTTTTACCTCCTGTCACACGCTCCATGTCGGTGCCAGACTCGGGATCTGTTTGGGAAATGCAGAACCCTTCCACTCAGGCATCCTGTTCTCCAAACATGCAGCCCGCCACTCCCAGCAGTACGTCTGAACATTTAGAACTGGAAATGTACTTTTGCCTAATTGTCATTTACTCACCCCTCCACTTCCAAACCTGTATGAGTTCCTTTCTTCTGTTGAGCACAAAAGCAAGCTTGGTAACCAAACAGTTGATTGTAGCCATAGACTTTCTCTCTTTAGACATGCATGTTTGGAACAAATCGAGGGTGAGTAAATGATGAAAGAATTTTCATTTTTGGGTTGATTATACCTATTAAGAAATACATTTTTGGAACTATTAAAATGCTTTGGATCATCTGCCTGTCACTTCATATGTCTAGATTTTTTTTTTTTAATTATAGCGGTGGCAGATGCTCACTTCATACTATGTAGAAGGTTTATGTTGTCTTGAAATCCAGAACTAGACCATCAGCAGTGCTTTGGTCAGGTGTGCTTGTTGTTTTTACTCTTACTTACAGTAACTCACCACTTGTTTAGTTTTGGATGTGAGTCATGCTCATCTCATGGTATAGCCCTGTTGCAAGTGATTTGACTCAGCTGAATAGATGCCACTTAAGCGGAATTGAAAACGTGGCTTTTGTTAGAGCTGTTTTGCTTTTAGTTGAAAGAGTGGATAGTGTTTTGCCGTTTTTATTATTACATTTGTAATGTTCTTCGCAGAATTTCATAACGCATTAACTGCAATTAAATATCAGAATTTGTATCTTAGAGTTAGATGTGATACGTCAAGATTCAGTATATTGTGTTCTGTCATGAATTTTCATTCCATGAGGTGTTTGAGACATGACGATATTGCAGAAAAATCTAGGAACTCGCTTGATAACATAACATTATTTTGCTGCTAAATTGTCAGCGACAGCTGTGGTTGCTTTGGGTTGACTCATTTCCTCAGACTAGTTTTCTGTGATAACATCGTGCCTGCTTGATTGGTGATGTAACGCATCTTTTTGTAACTTTTTGAAGCATTTACTTATTGCAATCGATTGTGATAAGAATCTCACAATTTTGCGATGTTTAAATAAATTTGCTAGGTCATGCAGTCCTATTGAAGTATCAGGAATTGTACCTGATGCCTATAATTCAAGCTTGCTGTGTCACTGTCTTTTTAGCTTGGGAAGGGAGTAGCGTATGGGATCTGCCACTAGAGTCTATGCCTCAAGCGTCTTCCATTGAACAGATGCAGCTGGAGAAAGCCAAAGCTTTGAAGGTAAGGAAGATTTGATATACAAGTACATGAGTTATGATCTTACTTGAAATATTTTACTAAAACAATAATTCTTATTTTCATTTAGTTTAACTTGATGCACTTAACTAAAATATGAAAACTGTAATATTATTATACTAAAATAACACTGAAACCTCATTTTGTAAATTTTTTTTGTTTTTTTTAATGGAATTTCTATTCTGCTTTAAAGCTTGAGATGGAGAGACGAGAGGCAGAGCTTCGGGCCAAAAGGGAAGAGGAGGAGAGGAAGCGACTCGAAGAGGCATTGCGTGCTAGACAAGAGGAAGAGCGGAAACGTTTGGAGGAAGAAGACCTTGCACGGCGAAAGCAGGTCAGAAGACAAGAGAAAATATGCAGTGCACATTATTAGCTTAAATACAGCTCAATACAATGCTTTACGTTAGAAACTGTGGTACCATACAAAGGAATGTATACAGTTTTTTTCCTTAAGAACAAGTTTGTTGTATAGGCGGTTTCAATGACGACAACATAAACAAACGTTACTGCGCATGCATGCTTTTGTGGCCCTATCTTTAACATCCCAATAGAATCAATAACAACAGCTAAGTCCTTCTAGATTGGATTGTTTTTTGATAACAAGAAAATTTGTTTGCTGTGTAAGTCAGACGGATTTATTTAAAATGCAAACTCATTCTCTGCCAGCAGGAGGTGCTTTAAGCATGAGAAACGAGAGGTTTCCTCGGTAATGGCTGTAGACAAAGCAGCTCTGAGCTTACAAACGCTGCCTTATATGCAGGATGAAATAAAAATGCCATTTTCTGAAGACAGTCTTCCTTCAGATATACAGTGATAAAAAACACCCATGCCTCGGTTTGATTTTTAAACGTGCATTACGTGCTCATGTTTAAAATGTAAAATAGGAGGAGGCTCTTCAAAGACAACGCGAGCAGGAGGAGGCGCAGCGGCGGAAGAAAGAGGAGGAGGAAAGGTTAGCTCAGGAAGAGGCACTCCGTCGGCTGGAGGAGAGGAGAAGGGAAGAAGAGGAGAGGAGACAAAGGGAAGAATTCCTCCACAAACAGGTAAGACTTACCTGCGCATGAACATTTGTTTTACATTTGTTTAAACAAGTTAATTGTTTGAGCCACATTCAGAGCATTTGTAAAATAGCAGCTGTTGGGCAAACACCAGAGTTGTAGGCAAAACGTTTTAACTTTTGATATGAAAAAGATTTATATAATAATGTTATGTGGAACTTCAACTATGTTTACTATTGTTACTAGGTCAGTCTTACCCTAAGCATGGTAGAATCACTAATGCATGGCAATTGATCTTTTTTTCCAGCAGGAAGAGGAGCGGAGGAAGCAGGAAGAACTGGAAGCTCAGAGGCGGCGTGAGGAAGAGAAGAGGTTAGAGGAGGAGGCAGCAGCAGCAGCATTAGCAAGGCAACAGCAGGAGGAGCAGAAGAGAAGAGAGCAGGAGGCACAGAGGCAGCAGGAGCTACAGAGGCAACGGCAGCAACAGCAGGAGGCACTTCGTCGACTGCAGCAGCAGCAGCAACAACAGCAGCTCGCGCAGATGAAGGTGATGCATCCCTGCGATAATGAGGCATAACCATTACTATCGTTATTACATTCATTTACAGTGTTTATTATATCACTAGTGCCAATAGTAATTGTAATAATTTACATTTTTATAATTTAAATATATAATTATATAAAAACTTATTTTCTGTAATTATCAAAAAATGTAATAACCGTAATAATTAGAATTTAACATTATTACTATTATGTTGTGTAGTCATTTTGAATAGTGTTTTTTTTGTTTAGGTGAACCCAAGCTTGATTATTTTGCAAAAAGAGAATTTATGATTGTAACTTTTGACACATAAAAAACTAAAATAGAATAAATGTTGTATGTTCCCAGCTCCCTTCATCCTCTAAGTGGGGTCAGCAGTCGACCACAGCAAACACCCTCTCACAGTCTCAAAATGCCCTGTCGCTCGCTGAAATCCAGAAACTAGAGGAGGAGAGAGAACGACAGACACGAGAAGAGGTATGCTGATGATTGCTCTTCCCCATCTCACACTTTCTTGTAAATTACAACAGGTTCCCATTTTCCATATCGTAGAGATACTATTATCATTAACGGATGACACATCTTTTTTTTTTTTTTTTTCTTTTTTCTTTCTGATCTTTGTTCTTCATCTCTGCAGCAAAGACGACAGCAGCAGGAGCTCCAGAGGACACAGCAGCAGCAACCTCAGACAAAGCTCTCAGGCTGGGGCAGTGTGGCCAAGCAGCCTGCGGCTACCAAGTCTCTTCTGGAGATCCAGAGAGAGGAAGCGCAACAGATGAAACAGCGTAAGGAGCAGCAGCAACAGCAGCAGCAGCAACAACAGCAGCAGCAGCAACCACCGCCGCAGCAGCAACAATCAAATGTTTCCCAGCAAAACCGCACACAGAACCGAGTGGTGA
Organism: Enteromius argenteus; assembly: GCA_032357425.1. NCBI lineage: Eukaryota > Metazoa > Chordata > Actinopteri > Cypriniformes > Cyprinidae > Enteromius > Enteromius argenteus. Next base: position 19,519,104 of record JAUCMR010000051.1, on the reverse strand, counting down.
GTTACACACATCCTTTGAAGCAGCCTGTAATTACAGTGCCATCAATAGTGTGAGTCAAAAGTATGTTCAGGGTTCCCACGGGTCCTTAGAAGGTCTTAATGTCAATTTAAGGTCCTAAGTTTTAAATAGTATATCAAAACAATTATTTTAGGAGGTTTTCATTTCTGGACCACCCTGTCATTACATATATGGTGTAAAGATTTTGACTGACTTCTAATTTGTATTTATTGTCATTTTAATACATTTGCATACTGAATAAAACATCTTGCATAATTAAACTTGCACTTACCATGTTTTGGAGTTTTCCACAATTATTTGTGCACATCTTAAAGTTCTGACCTTAGTGCATTAGTCGGAGTACAATAAACTGCATGACCTCTCTCTCTCTGTCTCAGGCCCTCAATACATCATCAGTGTGGGGTTCTGTTAATAATGTCGGCTCGAACTGGATGATGGACAGCAGTGTCTGGGGTGATGCTCAGAACTCTAATATCGGCTTCTGGGATGAAGCAGTAAAGGAGGCCACCCCACCTCAGGCCACACGCAAGACCCACAATCAGAAAAACAAGGGCAACGCTAACCTCAGGTAAACTGTTGCATTTATTAGTGTCTGTATTGCTCTAAACAGTGCAATAAAACCTCAGACTTTGGTGCAATGTGTAGAACAGCTTTGTGCCATTTCCATACTGTAATTTGTAAAATAATGTTGTCTTGTGCAGTAATAGCAGCAGTAGTAAAGCCAGTAAAAAGGTGGAAGAGGAAGAAAAGCTACTGAAACTGTTCCAGGGAGCCAATAAGAACCAGGACGGCTTTATGCAGTGGTGTGAACAGACTTTACACACTCTCAACACGGCCAATAACCTCGATGGTGAGTCTCAGACACACACCCAGTTCTCACCGCCAACTATCTCGCTTATTGGCATCTGCTACTTTGTGTAAATGATGGCCAGATAATTCTTCCCACAAACCACTTCCCTTTCTATTTCATCGCTTTTTTTTTTCTTGGTTATTTTAATGCAATCTTTTGTGGAAAACAGCAGCGTAACTAGTGTTTAAACATTTGGGTAGAAGTTTAGGTAAATTGCAGATAAAAATATTAGAACATGTCACCTCTAGAAAAAAGCGTGATTTGAAGGTTTTAGAAAGTCATCAGTCTTTTCCTTTTCCCACAGTTCCCACCTTTGCGTCGTTCCTGAAGGAAGTGGACTCACCATACGAGGTGCACGACTACGTGAGAGCCTACCTGGGCGACACTCCACAAGCCAAGGACTTCGCCAAGCAGTTCCTGGAGCGCCGTGCCAAACAGAACGCTAACCAGCAAAAACCTCAGCAGGTCCAGCAGCAAAAACAGCAGGTGCGTTTGAGTGCCTGTGCTCTCGCTTGCTCGTGCATAGTGTTAATTTCGTTAATGAAAACTATGCTGAAAAACTGTTAGTTGTAGTGATGGGCCATTATCGGCGTTAACGCGAGACTCTTATCGCGCGATAAAAAAAAATGTCGCCGTTAATCTATTCACAAAGTTGGGTTGGAGGCTGAGTCTATACTACGCAAGCTATGGTGACTTTCACCTTGATAGTTTAGCGCGGATGTATAGCCGAATTACACTGTAGCCCTATTCAGACGGGACTAGTTTTCTAAACTACTGTACGTGTGAGCTTCGATCCTTATCACCTGTCGTCCGTGATCTTCATATACCGTTTGGAATGCATTAGTATTAGATGCAGCGCTGACAGACTTGCGCGTTGTGTTTGTTTGTCCTGAAGCGTCTGATCGCGGCTGCGGATAAATGCACTCGCATCTTCAAATGATTTTAAACAAAACTGATGTGCACACCGTCAGTTATGTTTTCAGAGCAGAGCAAAACATCTGATATATCGAAAGAGATCTGTGCATTAGTCTGAATGCAGGCTGTTAAAGCTGCCACTGTCTATGATCTCATCAGTAATAATCAAGCGGCAATAATGCAGAGGAAAAAAAGAAAAATCCAACTTTTAAAAGTCAACTATTTCTGTAAACTTTCGTATACTCAAAGAGCACTTTTTAAAATAAGTAATAGTTTTAAAAGAGTAGCCTTGAATTGAATCGTGAAACCAAGATTCACACCCCAACTCTTAAGATGGCAGTACTGACACACAGATATCCTAAATATAATAGGGCTTTACTTTTAGCCATTATTTAGGTAGCACACATATTTTGAATGCCTTTGCCAGAATTCAAATGAGCCATTTTAATCTAGATTAATTTCAAAATTAATCTAGATTAAAAAAAATTAATCTATGCCCACCCCTAGTTAGTTGACAAGCTTTTTTTCCCCAGAAGTAAAATTAGGCTATGACAAAACCACAGTAACTTGACTAGATCAACATGCATTTCTCAAATGACGACAATCATTGATTATTTTGAGCAAAATAATTATTGTTTAAATTTTATACAGCAAGAAGAAAATGTGACACAAATTTTAGTAACTAAAATGCTAACACATTTAGTCTTCTAAAACATGACAAACAAAAACAGAACAAGGTTGATTAAATATAACTAGAGCATAGATTTGACACAGGGCTAAATTAAAACGATGACAAAATGAACTGCTTGTGTGTGTTTATTGATGTCATTTGCACTGAGCTCTTGGTGTTTTTGTCTTAGGATTCCTTGTGGGGAATGAGCCAAGTGTCAGTCCTGCAACAACAACAACAGCAGCAGCAGCGGTTTGAGACAGTCACCTCGGGAAAGAAGAAGAAGAAACAGAAGATGGTACGAGCCGACCCGAGTCTTCTAGGTGAGTGATGGGAAAATTTGGTCTTTTTAGAACTTGATATGATCTGTATAGAAATGACTGAAGGTGTTTCAATTTCCTTTGAGCTGAATTTCCGGAGAAGTTATTAAAGCCACATGATGATTTAATCACGATGATTATCAAAACAGATTGATTTCAGTAAAATTATGTGTGTAGATTTGAATAAAAGACAAGTAGTTACATGGTGACATTGACTGGAGTATATATGTGTATATATATAATAATCTATATAATATAGGTCTATATTTGAGACCAATAATATTTGCATTAACTTTTTTTTACATTTAAATCCCTAAACATTTTAAAATTCATCTCATTTTTAACAAACCTTATGAAAAATGTTATTGCTCAGGGTTCCTAAAATAAAAACTAAATCCAATACATTAAAAAAAAAACATTAGTATTTAAAATTATTTTATTCTAGTTCAGATCTCTGTTAATACTATTATAGTATATCAGAACAATTCAAGTTCAGTTATTTACTCTATCCCCACAAGCAATTTTTTAGGTGCCATAGAATAAACATAATTTTTTAACCTTTTTGATCATACTGTAATGTTTATGTCTCATCTTTTCTTGAATTTATCAACATTTTAATCCATCTTGTAAATGACATGGGGAACTAAGGTTCACTTAAAGTGGGAACTAAATGTGTTTTCCAACTTGAAATATAGTCACAAAGAATTGTTCATTACATTGAATCTGTACCAGTATCATGTACCATAAGCGTCACCTGGCCACTGAGGCTCCTCCTCAATTCATCTTACTTACAGACATGTTATCATATGTCTTTTACCCATTTAGTCAGTTTTTCTTCATTAGTAAAATGATGTTAATACATGTTCATTAGGTATGGAGGACAAAAAGGAATTAAATATAAATACATAAATGCAGAAATAAATTCACAAATGTAGAAATACATTAATGAATGGTAAAATACAGAAATGTAGAAATAAATGCATATATGTATAAATTCATTATTTTGTCAAAAGTACTGTTTTGAATTGTACTATTTGGCCCATTTGTGTTATAATACATGTATGTATTTCTACGTTTATTTATTTTTACGTTTATTTATGCATTTCTACATTTCTCCATTTATTTACTTCTGTGTCCGTATGTTAAGAAGACGGTCCAATCCTCTCCATGCAGGATTGGTCAATTAGTCAAACCAGTCAGAACAACTGTTTCTGTAAAGAACGAACACGAGATGGCAATCCCCCTCACAGCGCATGAGCAACTTCAGTACGAAAATCATGGCATCAAAATAGCAGAAAGTTTTCTGTAAGGGGTTTGTGTTATGACGCCATTGTGACAGTGTCTTTAAAGCCATTTTGATTGCTCCCATCACTCAGTGCGCGACTAGATGCACAAGACGACAAAAAAAAAGGCTTGAACATGTGTTGACCGCAGTGTTTCTAGCGCATGTGAATCTGGCCTGCTGCATCTTGAAGACCAGCGAACACAGCTGGAGAAAGGTCTACATACATATCAGCACTGAGCTAATAATGAATTCATTCTTCATGTTCCAAACGAAACAGAAGGTAGTCGCTTGGTGGATGATCTATAGGCTATCAGTTGCTATTAAACTTAAAATTATTAGCAACTTTCCACAGTAGTACAGCCACAACAATAACCATTCTGTTTAACCAATCCTGCATTGAGAGAGAGGTTAGGACCGCCCACCTTATTAACATATGGACACAGAAATAAATAAATGTAGAAATACATAAAAGTAGAAATAAATGTATGAGAGAAATGGTAGAAATAACTATTATTACACAAATTGTACATAAATGAATGCAGATATGTATATATATTTTAAATTTGACCTTTTATTTCAGTATTTAATTATGCGTCTCTTTTATTTATTTATATATTCATTCATCCATTTGTTTATGAATGACACACAGTCTGCGTTTAGCTCTTCGTTTACATTATTAGTACGGCAGAGATGAGAACCTTTTTTTTTTTTTTTTTTTTTTTTTGTTGTAAAAATTTTATGCGCATCGTTTGAGTTTAATATGTGAGCATAACAGAAGATGTGAACCCAGAACAATCAAGGAAAAAACGCATCATGTGCAAAGTCATAACATATAAATATATATAGTTGCCAATGGCGACCTCAGCAAAAACTTCACTAGCAAATATTTTTGGTCGCAAATGCGACCCTTTTAGTCACAGTCTAGAGCCCTGGCATATATATAAATATCAAACTGATGCATTGCAATGAGAATTGGAGGAATAATGTGCTTCGTTATCATAAAATACTTTATCACTGATTTTAGTCCCAATGTCTCTACAGGTTTTTCTGTCAATGCCTCATCTGAGAGACTCAACATGGGCGAGATCGAGACTGTGGAAGACTTTTGAGGCCTGCTGATCGACAAGCTCCCCCTACTGACCGTTTCCATTCTCAACAACGTCCATTATATTCTCCTCAACCCTTTTCTTCTCTTCTGTTTTTTGTTTTTTTCAATCCTCAAGTCTTTGATTCAGAGTAGATTTGGGGCAGCACTTTTTTTTTTTTTTTGTCTCCCCTAATCCAGAGGAAACCACAGTTGCAATAACAGCGCTGCCCCACGGCCACGAAAAGAACCAAAACGCAGCACCCTGAGAAAAGAGGCTTGCTTCTGCAGGAGAGTCATCAACCAATTTCACAGTGTCCGTTCTCTGAGATGGATCATGCTCATCTCCAGACCGCTGTTTCTTTAAGTGTGAATAAAAGGAGTGCAGAGGAAAAAAAATTATGTATTATCCCCATTACAACTTCCTTTTTAATTTATTCGTTCCTCCCCTCATTCTTTTAGTGTTTTTCATTTTCTTCCCTTCTCTCCTCTCCCGCTTTGCTGCCCCTATGTTGATGGACGTTGATAACATCGTAGGACTCAAGGAAATGTAATCAACAGTGTCCTGTTTTAAGGACATGTTTAAAAGTTCCAGACAGTTATCCATTTCTTTGTAAAATATTAGGCTGTTTAAAGAATAAACTTTCAATTCTGCATCTGTATTATAATATATGGAAATGATGAACCTGTGGAGTCATATTTTTTATTTATTTTTTTTAATTGCAGTACAATGAGTAAATCAGTCTCTTTTGTGGGCTGTTCTGGACGCTTTTGCTCGTAAAGCACAAAGCAGAGTTATGCAAATGTTTACGTACATTGCAGATTCCCACGGTTATGGAAAACCTGGAAATTTCAGGATGTTTTACAATTGGAAATGCATATAATATACATGTTTTGAGTTACTTTTGACTCTAAAGTATTTCATTGGCTTTCAGTACCTCTTTATGCAAGTGAATTTCATACCAAAATCATGAAATTCATAGCTGCCCCTTTCTGTATGTTTTAACTTGTTACTTGGGTTGAGTTTCTTATTCATTTCCTTAAATAACAGTTTGGTTGAGTCCCAAGTCAAAATTAGACCCTAATTTTGCAACTTGTTCGTAATTGCCACAGAAAGTATTTTAATGCTTTAAAGGGATAGTTCACCCAATAATCACCTTCGAAGAAACCTGTGTATATGACTTTCTTTTTTTAGACTAATCCAATCTGAGTTATATTAAAAGCTGTCCAGGTTCCTTCAAGCCTTACAAAAGGAGTGAAATAAGATCAGAAGTGAAATAAAGTGCACACATATGTAATAAAACGTCCCTCACACAGCTCTGGAGAGTGAATTAAGGCCCCCTGTATGATAAATGCTAAAGACTGGCATTTGTTTTGTTCTCTCTTGGCGCTGTCATTAAAGCACACAACGTCGATGTATTACATTGTTTGCCAGATCTACTGCTGCATGCCAGATTCATCAGAAATGAGAGAATTTCCTGTTTTTAATATAACTCGTCTGAAGAAAGTCACATACACCTGAAAAAAAAGCAGGCAGACTCAAGGCCAAAGAGACCCTTCACAGAACGTTATAAGTTTGTAGCAGTTTGTTCCTGTCTGGTGTTTATGGAGGGGGCTCACCATCTAAGACTAATATTGATATGTACTGTATACTCAGATTCATGTCTCCATAACTTCAGCTTGGTGACAGGGTGCTAAAATGTCTTGCAGGAAAAAGATTAAGTTTACGAAGGAAAAGTATATGAGACTATATTTACAATATAGCAACAGCTACTACAAGACAATAATACATAAGTTTTCACTGGATAAAGTAAACATTTTATGAGGTGATGAATTTGTATCATGTTAATGCGAAAACATCCTTTTTAGATTAAAAAAAAAAAAAGTGTCTGCAACTTAATAGTCTTAAACGCATATAAAAAGATTGTACGAAAACATAAAAATGTGATTGTATAAATTAATGTAGTTAACATAATGCCATGTTATTGATTTTATTTATTTGCTACAGTGCTGCATCACCATCCAGGACTCTTAACTATCCACTTTTTAACAATTGATTATAATAAATATAATGCCCTGGGTGCTATGCTAAGTTTTCCACTATTTTTATGAAATAAAACTATAATTATAAATAATAGAAAAATAATGAAACTGATTCACTTTAATGGTGTTTAACATAGTTCAATTACACAGAATGTAAAAAATCAGACTATTATCTGCATGACCTGCCTCTCATCCGAAATGCAACAGAAAAAGCAGCCCGGGCCTCTGATGGACATGAAGGCATGGTGCTACAGGAGTGGAAAGACTCACTTATCCGGGTGCGAAGAGGGTGGGCAGTTACCAAAGAGTTGACAAAAGTCTGCACTGTCCGTACAGTCCTCCCACCTAAACTCAGCTACCCCTGCCTCTCTCGCTCAGTCTCTCACATGCTCTCTGTGTTCTTTCATTAACCTAGCAGTCTAGAAGAGGTCGGCCAGGAACCATGGGCATCTGCAGCAATTACAGCGGTTTATCTCGGCTCGTCTTCGTTTGCACTCTGGCCATCTGCATGGCTTTTGTGCAGTCAGGTAACCTCATCTCCTTCCCGTCTATTCAGTGATGGACTTCTCTTAGTTGTGTGGAGTTCTTAGGGAAGATTCAATGGGTTCTGATTCGTTGGCAGCTACACGTGAGAAATTGAGTCTGTCAGTTTTAGTGAACGTTTTGTTGATCATCTTTGTGCATGAGGTGTTGGATCAGTTTATGAATTTGTGGCCATGATGAGGAAAAAACTTTGGTTTGGAAATACCAAACTGTGCACGAGTGTCATGTTCACCTTTATGATTTTGCAAGGCCCCTTTCTGTACAATGATTAGCTATTGCCGAGCATGAAAGTAGGACTTTCGAAGTTGAATAGCAAAAACTTTACTTAATGAACATCTGCCAAGTGATTTTTGTTTTATGATAATTGCTTTGGACTTCAAAATAAAAATATGCCCCACCAAAAAAAAAATATATATATATATATATAAAACCAAAAGACATTTATGATGTGTGATTGAATGTATCTTTACTCTTGCAGACTGAAGCATCATGCTGACTTCAGTGATTCAGACTTTTTCTTTTTCACAACCAGGTGTTGAACCTGAATTTAGTCCTGGGTTCAGTGCATACAAGGACAAAGAGAGAGTTTGATGGGCTTTAGGGAAAAAGAACACATACAGCTGCACAAAGTTCATTTGTACTTCAAAAAAAGCAATTTCTAAGAAGTGAAGATGCAAAACAATTTCTATTTATGACCATCGTCTCTTAGTGCTGAATAAAATAGTTCCAAAATGTATATTGAAATGCACAAGCCTACTCATAAAGTGGAAGAAAATGCCACTTTAAGGCAATCTCATACTTTCCAGCCAGGTTACATGATGTAATATTGCTCTTTTACACATACAAGGTCTAAAGGAAGAGGTGTGGTAGCCTAGTTGCTTGTTATTTCTTATGTGAATGCATGGTTTCAAAAGTCTGTTCAGATAAATTGCCAGTATTTCACTACACTCATTAAAAAATGAAGTTTCTTTACTGCCATCAGTGGTTCCACAAAGAACCTTTAGCATCCATGGAACCTTTCCATTCCGTGGTGATTAAAGGTTCTTGATACTTTTAGAATGTTCTTCAAATTTAAAATGGTTCTTTTAAGAACTGTTTGCTGAAAGGGTCCATGGAAACCTATATTTCTTCTATGGTGTTGCTGCAGATGCCCTCTTCGAAACCTTTATTTATTTTTAGAGCATTGTATTGAAGAACTACTTTTTTATTTTGAAAATGGACTTTCTGTCATTATTCAGGTCAGTTGGTTCAAATCACTTATGAAATGAGTTTAGTTCAGCGCTCTACAGAAGATGATTGTCATTATCCAGTTTTAGTTTGATAGAGCAGTCAAATCAATATTATTGCTGAATATGAAATGCGTTTTAAGGCTCATAAAAATGAACCCAATGCGTTTTTGTTCTTTATTAAGTGTGAAGATTCCCGCGGGCGCGAGGGTGAGATGAGGACAGGCACGGTGGCGGAGGATTGTGTCATTCGCATACACCTGTCTGCGTGTTGTCATCTCACAGTTGCGCGTTAGAATACAAGAAATGAGACAACGTTCTTGGCCTTGTCCTCTCGCCAAATGTTTAAGCAGTACTTAATAAATATTTAAGCAGGCCAAGAAGTGACAAACACAAGTGTATTTTTTCAAATCAACAGGTTACGCAGGCTGACGCCGAGGTGCGTGCTTTTCCACAGACTGGCTTCATAAACAAGCTTGTTTGACTTGCAGTGTACTAGCTGTGTTTAGGCCGTTGGTTCGTCTGCCTCAATCCACCTCTCTGACCACACAAGCGCCCTTTTGTACCCTCAAGTGAAGGGCTCATTGATGTATCGCTGGCCTCACGCCGTACATACAGCCTGCTTCGAGTCAGGAAAGTGTGTGTCTTACTGAGCAAACAGACTATTATCAAAAATACTCGTGTGTTGGCCATCCTCGACTTGGTGACTCCAAATATTAACCTTTTATTTTTACAATTTTATTTTAAGATTTGGGGTGGAATATGAGCGTTTTAGTGTTCAGTTGCATGGAAAGGTGGTGTAAGTGGCTGCTGCGTGTAAATACAACAAACGAGCTCTCTGTTTAGTTGCGAGTTTAGTTTTAGTTTTTGACCCGTCATGTTGGGTTGTTCGAGGAGGGTCAGGCTAGGTTTGTGCATGTTCACTCTGTCTGTCTTTGTCCCTTCATTTCGAGGTCAGAGTCTTTGTCCATAAGGTGCCCTCTGGGAACTTTGGGCAAGCTGTAACATAGGAAATCAGCTTTGGGTTCGGTGAGTATAATGTAGGTGAGAAAAGTCTCATGGCTGTTCCATGCCTGCGGGAGATGTGGAATGTCAGTGAGAGATGCGAGGAGGAGAAGAAGAGGGGAGGAACATGCAGGATGGGATACCTCTAGTGCTAATCCCCCATAAAGACACTCATTGAGTCTTATAGAATGTGACTAACATATGGCATTTTCTGTGCATTCCCTGTGCTTAACGTTCAGGGAAAAACATTTAACCTTTGCAGCTCACTTTAGCCAATACTATTTGGACATTCTTAACACAAAAGTGTTTTGCTGGCCCAGCGAAGCAACCATTTTTATGGATTTTAAAGAACTTTTTAGACTTGTGATATCTGTGGCCGGTTGCATAAAATATCACACTTTTATTCTTCTTTTAGGTCAGATTTTTTTTAGGTAGGTAAAATAAAAACAGATTGACTTCAAAAAATGTTACTGTTTGGTAACTGCTAGTTAGTTCTTCAGACCCATTCTTAAAACAAATGCTGAGTATAAAAGTATATAAATATATTTATTTATTGCATGTATGTATTTATTAAGTATTCTAACTTGAAGTTATTATTTAGTCATTTTAATATATAGGTTATTTTTATATTTATTTAGTAGCTTACATGTTGCTATTATTTTATAAGTTTAAGTATATCACAGGTTATTTTTTATTTACTCTAGCATTTTTACTTGCAGCCAATAAATGATTAAATGTATATTTTAAGTAATTTTAATATTATTATTTATGATTCTTATGTGTAGCTATTATTTAGTTAACTATATCATAGGCTATTTATTTATTTATTTGGCATTTTTACTTATAGCTATTATTTTGTTAAATTTGTGTAATTCCAGGTTATTTTTTTATTGATTTATTTATTTAGTACTTTTAATTTGTAGCTATTGTTAGGTTAAAATATAACATTGTATGTATGTGTGTGAGTGTATGAAAGTGTGTGTGCAAATATATTTTCATCTCTGACTAAATCTATTTTTTGTCTTCTGTCAGAAACAATGGCCGATTCTTCCCCTACACTGCAGAATGATAACCAGGACACATTATCTGGTGCTGGAGGCTTAGATGTGACGACAAAAGTCCCTTTCCAGGACCCGATAGAAAACGCCTACACCTCTGATTATGAGGATAATACACACTCAGTAACTCTGGAAGAGGAGGAAGGTAAAGTTATACCACTGATTTACCATTGAAAACAATATCTTTTATGTTTTGTGTATTTTAGCAGACACTTTCATCCAAAGCAACTTACTAAAGTTACTAAAGGTGCATTATATGAGCTCTCTCATAAAAAGAAGTTTCATTCAAAGCCGATCTTATTGTGTGTGATATTTGTGTTTTCAGTTGTGCTGGGGCCAGGTGCCATCACAGCTATCGTCATCGCCGTGTTCCTCGGAGCCTCGGTTCTTCTCGCTCTCATCGTGATCACGCTCAGAAAGTTCACTGCCTCTTAAGAAGAGACATTTATGTGTTCATTTCCTCCCTTTCTCAATCCCATCTCTTCGTTTTACTCCCCTCTGAACTGTATTTTAAGTGTCTCGTTGGTGGCAGGTCCTTCATGAAATAGATGCTCTTTACTGAGAACTGTTTTGTGATTTCTTTCTCCTGTAAAACTCAAGACAGAAAAAAACAGGCTAAGGCTGAACAAAAGGGTAACTGCAATCAAGAGAAATTTTGGTTGCGTTTGTTTGGTGACCATATAATCATTGTTGATATCCTCTTGTAGTAAGGTTTAGAATTAAATATTTAAAGGTAGAATTATTATATTAAAGTTACATTTTAAGATATAGTTTAATAACATTCATGTGCGACTAGTTTTATTTTGTTTCATGCTGTATTCCAAAGTATACTAAGTTCCACTTTTCTTGTCCTTCTAAAAACAAACTTGTGTAAAATGATCCATGTCCTTTAGTTTGAGATTAAGTGTGTGTGTGTGTGTGTGTGTGTGTGCTTGTATGTGTGTGTGAGTGTATTAAGAGAAATCAAAGTCTTTGAGAGGAAGTGTTTCAGTTGAACTTTTATAAAAGAACTGATGAAATTGTTTGTCATCTTATGATTGGTCACTAAACAGATAAAAAAGACCATGTTTAATTCTCCAATAGTGGCTTCTTTCTATTCTTTATATATATATATATATATATATATATATATATATATATATACATTTAGAAATAGGAATACATTCCCTTTGGTTACTTATGTTGTTGCTTATATTCTCTTTGTGGTCCGTCCTTAGAAAAAACACATAAAATTTGCTTAAATTTTCCCACTAAGAATGGGTAACAAATTTCTATCTGGATACTTTAGATCGGTCATGGACCCTGTCAGGTTCGATTTAACCCATAGGTCAATATATTTTGTTGACCCTGGAACAACATTTTAATAAAAAAAATATAGTGTTGACCGTATCTCTACACCTAAACCATGAGTAATGCCTAAAATCAGAGGAAATGATAGATGAGTGACACTGATGTACAAGCACCAAACACTGATTGTAAGCCTATACTTCACAAAAAACTGTGAACTGTTTCTTCAGATCTGATTGGTTAATCACAAAGTTATTCCAGGGTCAACAAAGATGTTTATTCAAGGATATGTTGCGCTTGGTAGAATCAGGTTAGCGGGTTGCCCGTTGAGAGCAACATTAACTAAAGTTGCCATGTGTATCATCATCCTAAAGGTAATCAAAAAGTAGTCTGTCCATGTAACGTTTAGGCTAACGTTACTTGTAAACCCTGACAAACTGTCATGTAGTTTGTGTATTTTGTCATCATAACTTAAGTTTATTTTGAATTTGTATTGGCGTGGCTTAACAGTGTCCTACAGACCAGTTGCGTACTTTCTTGACTGTCTAAGTTACCGGAATGTCACAAATTTGTGGTAACTTAACGTTAGCTAAGCTAGAACCAACGCTAACATATTTTCATTTGTATAAATCTGCGTACTTGGGTAGTTTATGAACACTGGATTTAAAATATACTTGTGTTAAGCTGTAAATGACTACCAACAAAACGATTTTCTAGCGTCCGTAGAACTTAAGCTAAGGACTTATTGTCATACTTGAACGTTTCAGCACGTCGGCTCGTTGGTCTAGGGGTATGATTCTCGCTTAGGGTGCGAGAGGTCCCGGGTTCAAATCCCGGACGAGCCCTACTTTTTGCTTTCTTATTTTCCAATACGTGGGGTATTGAAGTATGGACTGTTTCTCTGAGTTTTCTAGAAAAAGAATAATTGGGAACGTGATTTAATAAAACTGACGGTTCTTTAGCGTGGAAACGTGTACTAACAGCGCCTCTCTGTGGTAAAAAAAAGGCAAGGCCCATCCAATATTGTAAGTACTTGACAAATAACCAATACTTCATGAAAGAAACTAATAATTTAGGTTTCGGGAGAAAATAAAAGTTTTATAGTAGTTTCTGGATTTTTAAAAAAATACAATTTGTTTTTCAACTCTTGTGATGAGTGATTGGTCATTTGCTCTGAATAGTAAGACTCTCTAAAAAGTATCTGTCAAAATAATAACTTTTCAGGCGTGAAAACAGTTGACCCCGACGTGATTTGAACACGCAACCTTCTGATCTGGAGTCAGACGCGCTACCGTTGCGCCACGAGGTCAGTCGCATTTGTGTTTTCTTTAGTGGCATTTGTCTGTTCATATAACATGCCCATGCCCTGTTTTTGATGGATGTGCGATTTAGACGTAAATAGAAATATAAAAAATATGTGGGAATGTATTTGCGTATTGAACAAACATGTTAGCTTGCACGACTCCTATCATGCTGAAGACTCTGTAAGTGAGTGCCACAGCAGTGCAAGCGCGGCCGGTTAGCTCAGTTGGTTAGAGCGTGGTGCTAATAACGCCAAGGTCGCGGGTTCGATCCCCGTACGGGCCAGTTGATGTTTTTTGTTTATTATTACAGTTTGTTCGCTTCTTATATCTTTTCAAAAGGCGAAAAGGGTAATTTTATAAATAAGGTTGTTTTTTCACGTGATTAGGAAGGCACGAGTAAGTCATGGCCCAGTTAAGAACGCAATGCTCTATAACCGTAAATGGTCATACCGCACAGAAGGCCAGAGGCCAGTTTCTGCATTGCATTCCAACAAGGTAATGGCATGGAGTCTCAGTTAGTAATTACTGAGAGTTTAGGCCTTTATTTTACAAATATCTTATTTTGCATCAGTCTAGAAAGTGAAAGCTTATTCATTCAAACACGTGTAACCTAAAAATAATAATATTAGTAGTATAAATCAATATTTTAATAAAGTGGAGAGTTCATTAAGTGATTTATTTGCTTGTTGTTTCACTCAATAGGGACTGGATTTTCTGTAACAATCTGTACAAAGATGTGAATGTGAAAGTTGAGTATACCTGTTAATCAGCAGTAATTATATTAATTATCAGTAAATTAAGATACTAAACTTGCACATTACAGTCAAATGTTAAGCAGCTACTTAAATCCAAATCTACTTTATTGTTATAGGAATTTAAGCAGATGTATGGTAATAACTGTAGAGAACATGTCATGTCAATCAATTGCTTGACCTACAGCAACTGTCAGGTACGTCATGCTGCACTCACTCTGGCTCTTTATCTTAGTGCTTTGTGCTCTGGTCAGTCCTGTTGTAGACAGACGCCCCGCCCTTAGGCAGACTGAGAAACAGAGTTAGGCCAGATAAGGATAAAAACAGAGCACACATCCACACACACTCACAATCCCAATGCTTTCTCTTTTTCAAAACTTTAAAGACGCTTTATGGCAGGGCTGAATTATGGACTTGGGAAAGAGGCCTCAAAAAGAGCACTAGGTCATGAGCCTTGAGATTGTCAAAGGAAACTGAACACCAGGACTCCTGCCACATACAGTGAGAACTGACCACTAGGGCCACCAGTTTTTATTTTTAGTTGACATATATCATCAGTCTACCAAAACATGCTTTTCCTATTTATTTTTCTTTAATTCAAACCCCTCTTGTTCCTTGAAGAAGGATATGATTCCTGTTAACCCCAGTGGTGGCAATGCCATTGATGGGTGCTCTTCTTTAAAGGTTAATAATAATCATTAAAACATACAAATGTGAAATTCTTAATGGGAGAGCTCACAGAAAACATCTGATGGTAGCCATTGACCTCCATTGTATTTTTTTTACATACTATGGAGGTCAATGGCTACCATCGGCTGTTTGATTAACTGTACATTTTCCAAAATATATGTTCAACATAAAGGAAAACAGATACAGATTTGTACAGATTTGTAAGAACATGAGGGTGAATAAATTATTATGTTTTTTTTTTTTGGGGGGGGGGGGGACTGCCCATTTAAAGCCACTGTATGTAGTTTTGTGCATTTTTGCAACTTCGAAGCCATCTATAGTTAAGTGAGTAAAATATCGTAAATATCGTAGTAAATGTCACAAAGATATAACTGTAAGAAGCTAAGAAACAGACGCCATTCATCTAGAAGTCAGTACAAAGTCATGATTTAGTCATTATATTTTCAGCTAAAAAAAAAAA
Organism: Enteromius argenteus; assembly: GCA_032357425.1. Classification (NCBI taxonomy): domain Eukaryota; kingdom Metazoa; phylum Chordata; class Actinopteri; order Cypriniformes; family Cyprinidae; genus Enteromius; species Enteromius argenteus. Next base: position 19,503,594 of record JAUCMR010000051.1, on the reverse strand, counting down.
TCCATACAGTTGCATTAAAATATGTGTTAAGATTATGTATGTTAAAACTATGCACATAAGTTTTAAATCTTTGATGAAAGTGTCATTAACAAAAGTGTCCCTTTTTCTTGCTGCAAGTCTTCACAAACCTGCTTGCAAGGCGATGCGCTCTCTCTCTCTCTCTCTCTCACACTCACACACACACAGATGTTGGTTTTTGTGATTTATGGGGACTCTCCATAGGCGTAATGGTGTTTATACTGTACAGACTGTATGTGGTATTG
>JAUCMR010000051.1:19475800-19499644 GCA_032357425.1 Enteromius argenteus | reverse complement strand
ATATAGTTTAGTAAGTAGTTAGTATCTTGTTATGAACATACAGTAGCCAGAGTCAAGTCAATGATTCTTAACACATGAGGGTCAAAGGTCAAGTCTGCCCTCATCTGTCAGACATAGGCATTACAGTGTACCCTTCTTTACGTCCTCTGTCTGCTCCGTCCCACAGGCAGGCAGGAATATTTAGCAGAGTGTACTATTTAAGGAAAGAGAGAGAGAACATCAGCGTCATGCTGAGTTTTTATGAGTGCTCTATTTTTCAGTCTAACGTCGAACATTTAACTGAGAAGATGAAGACCAGCATCCAGAGAGGTTTAGTGCTCAGGTATGATCTAGCTCTTTTATTTACAGCATTTAAACACTGCGTTCATTCATGTGTGTCATGTAGCTCTATATGTGCAGAAGCAGTGAGGTGTAGGTGTGTGTGTGTGTGTGTGTTACAGGAATGAGAACAGCAGTGAGAACTACACCACTGACTTCATCTACCAGCTGTACAGTGAAGAGGGCAAAGGAGTCTTTGACTGCAGGAAGAACGTCCTGGGACACATGCAGCAGGTACAAACACACACACACGTATGCAAACACACACAAATGCATTTGTGAGCGGGATCAGAATATTGTTTTATCTGCTGTGTAGGGTGGTGCTCCTTCCCCGTTTGACAGGAACTTTGGTACCAAGATCGCAGCTAAAGCCATGCAGTGGATCTCGAAGAAGCTCAAGGAGTTTTACAGAGAAGGTAAAGACAAATCACTCCCGTAGAGATGCAGTCTGGGATTGTGTGACGTCAGAACAGATTTCTGGTACGAGAGCAACAGAAAACATACATATTCAGCACTGCCGCAGGAAATGACATATGCTAATAATCTTAGAGCACATTTTTGCACCAGACACATTTATATAATTGTGTAACCAAGAATTATATAAATAAATAAATTATATATACATGTAAGTTATATAAAGTAACTAAGAGAATCATACACTTTTCATGACCAAAACTGCACAATTTTACTAAATTCATACTTATGGGTTGCACAGATTTGGATGTAAAATGTAATGAAATCTTTAATGTATATCACTATAATAATAATAATGATAAATATATAGAAAAATAAATATATATATATATATATATATATATATATATAATTTTTTTTTTTTTTTACTGTATTAAAAAAAAATTAAATACATTAATATTAATACATTTTTTGTAATTAGTTTTTATAACAAAATATTTAATATATTTAATATATTTATAAAATAAAAAATATTTTTTACATTATATTAAAAATATATATATAAGTGTAAGAGATGTTTGGTCCTCACTGTCACTGTGTTATTTTTATTTTGCTCTTTGTATTTTGCTTTCCTCGCTTGGCTCAGGTGAAGGTAAGTTATTAGAATCTCTAAATGATATTGTTTGATTTCACTTGAAGCGCAGTGTTTATCTTCGGTCAGTTCGCACTGCTTGTAGATTGTGACCATATTTTTGTGTGTTTCGTAGGCCGCGTGTTTGCGAACTCTGAGGATTCTGCGTGTTTGTTGGGGATGCGGCGCAGGGCCCTGGTCTTCCAACCTGTCATACAGCTGAAGGATGAGACAGATTTTGTGTAAGAAAACAAACACGCTAACACAAGTATTCATACTGTACAATATAATGCATAACTTTTTTTTTTGTTTAATTAATAATTGTAAACAAAGTTAAAATGCATTATAATTTTTGAAGGTTTGTTTGTCATGTGTTTAAATGCATTATATTTTCTACAGGTGTAACATTGAATAGAGTAAAATAATAATATAACTGCATCACGCAATGCGTAGCTGATGCATTCAAATTACTCTTATAATACCTTATACATAACGGCTACATAACCACTTTTCCCTCAGTCAACAATGAATATTAGTATTCTAATTTTACTGTACAATAAAATTACTTTCTTAAATACTAATACAATTTTTTTTTATTTTGTAGTGAAAAATGTATAAATGGTAATATTTTTTCATTTGTTTAATATTTTATGTATTATTATTGTTATTATTATCATGGTGATGCACAAATCATTAAATTGGCCACATTCTGTAGCCCTATAAACAAGCACAGCATTTTTAAATCACTTTTCTTTTTTTTTTCCAAAAATAAAGTGTTTTGCACCAAAAACAGTCATAATTTAGTCTTTAGTTTCACCTTATTTTTCTGATGTTTAGAACTAAAAAATCTGTTAGATAACGTACCTTTAAAATTAATAAATGATCTGTTATAATTCTACTGATGTAGTTCCTAAATACGGAAAAGCAATGAACATGTAAAAAGTTTAGAGTTGTGTCTGTGTCTTCATACATTCTTTTTAACTCAACAAATCAACAAAAATAATGATATTCTCTATTATATATTCTCTTTAAAAATCACACATTTAAAAGTGACAATGACTCAACCTTTGACCTTATACTGTTCATGTTTTATTTCCAGTCACAGGATCCCGAAGGAGCAATGGTGGCTCCGACTGCGTCCGCTCATGAAAATCCTGGCCAAGTACAAAACCAGCTACGATGTGTCCGATTCAGGCCAGCTCGAACACATCGTCCGTCTGAGAGCTTAAGACATCTCAGCCATTTAACCAGCAGCCACGTGTATAACTAAATTGTCTTGCAAGTGAAAATGTATTTATTGAAGGTGAAGACCCATGATTCCACAATCTTGACCTGAACACATAATCATATACAGTATATGTGAAGCAGTTGACATAACCATAGATGTACAGTCACGAGATCCTTCAGTATAGTAGCTCAGTGTGTTGTGATTGACAATCCATGCGCTTTAACATCCCTTTTAAATGGGGCCAAGTGGTATATTTTGTGAATATGCAAGATTTCCATATTTATATTTTATCTAATAGAGCTTATTTTCATTGTATATGGAGCTATCTCTATGAATGCTTCACTAGCTTATAGTGATGTAATTTAACATCTGCACCTTGTTTTAGTTGAGTTGGAGTCCGAAGGAGTCTTCCAAGCTGCTATTCTGTGTTGTTTGTTAGTGCAGGCACTTTGTACTAAAGCAGACGTTGTGTTAGTGTGTGTTAGTCAAGATGTACGTGTGTGTATATGCTAACAATGCTGCATAAACTCCCTTTAGAATGTAATCAGTGTTTTTTTGTTTCATTGATTAACCCTTGTGCATCCATTTAAAAAAAAAAAGTGCAAAAATGTCAGTCCAAAAAATGCCAAATATTGGAAGTTTGGTAATACAAGCTCAGTCTCAAAAAAAAAAAGAAAACCTTGGAAGATTTTTTTTTTTGAAGTAAAAAAAGTTCTTAAATAAAAAAATAATTTATGAAAATTATTTCGTAAGTTCATTAGTTAACATAAGTTAATGAAATAAGAATGAACAATATTTCTACAGCATTTATTAATCTTAGTTAATGCGAATTTCAGCATTTACTAATGCATTATTAAAATCACAAAAATGAATGAACACTGTAATGTATTGTTTATGTTAGTTAATACATTACGAGTGAAGTGAAGTGACTTGTGGCCAGGTATGGTGACCCATACTTGGAATTTGTGCTCTGCATTTAACCCATCCAACGTGCATATTATAATGATAATATCCACAATTACGGCTGCAAAATTTATCCACATGGCTCCATAATGAAGCAAAAGCAGCAAGTATTTACTATGGTTAAAAAAAAAAAAAAAAAACCTTGCCTAAACAAAGATGACATCACTGTCTAGTTAAATGGCCCTACAACTAAAAAGAATTGTGGTTGAAACTGGGCCATTTAGTCCTGAGTGTAGCTATATTGTGTACCTAAAATAGATTAAAAGGAAATGAAGGTGGAAAAAAAACATTTGAGCCAAAACTTATCCTGTTGCCATTAACAAAAGGATATCTAAAAAAAAGAAAAGAAAAAAATTCAAAAACCTGACAAGGACACCCAAGGGTTAAAGCACAGTAGCTCAGAGAGTGCATACAACACAAAACACATCCAAATCCAAGTTATTATTAATAATTAGATAATGATTCAGATTATTTGGATGATTTGAAAAACTAATCAAATGATTTAAAATGCTTTCATTTTTAATACAAAACAAAAATCTAGTTAAACATGGTCACGTTTATTATAATTCTATACATCTCATAAATAATTTCTAATTTATAAATCTCACTCAAACACTGCAGAATCATAGGAGCATCTTTTGACCTTGTTGTAAAAAGACGGGAGTCCACCATTAACAATGTGCTGTGTAAACAAAATTAGCGAACTAATAAGTGATACTTTAAATCAGGTTCTTTAAGCACCTCTGTTCCTCATGATGAAGAAAACACATTCTTCTAACGGAACAAGACTGATTTGTGCGTGATCCAGGAGCATGTGCGTGTCTTTCACAATCCTAATAATAAGAAAAGGTAAAAAAAAATCTATTTGACCACCCAAGATGGGTCTTTTCTGATACTTTCATTTTCCGGGCCTAGAATAGCCACCCCACATGTCTGCTGACCGACTCCGAGATACCTGTTTAACAAACACACACACACACAATAAATATTATATGAATACAAATAAATAAATAAATAAATAACCAGCAGTCAAGCATAAATATATTTTACAATTTTATATTTTGAGTAATTTTATTAAGTAATTATATTATTTATATTTAAATGTTTTGTTACCTGCCAGCGACGTCAATTAGGTTTTTATCAGTCACAGCGAACAGCCTCTCTCTATATCTTTGTTTAATTTCATCTGTAATGCCGTTTAAAAAGCGCCCCAAACCTACAACACAATAACAAGGTCCTTGTGAACTAGAGAGCAAATATCCAAAAACACAAACCAAACAACATCCAAACACCTCTACACTTTCCAAAATGTAAACAACAGTCACAAATCATCTAAAAAAAGTTAATAATTAATCATAAAAATTTTATTTTTATTTTTTATTTTTTTACATTTGAACCATAAATACACTGTCAAATATTCATTTCAAATATCTGAAACCTAAAACAACTATAGTATAATATAGTACATATTAAATAATACACACAAATCACTCAGTGTACAAGATACAGTTCACTTTACGGACCTTTATCTGAGGGGGCGATAGGTGCATCAACGGCTGAGAAAACTGAGAGCTTGGCCTCATCGATGTCCTGCTGGGTAAACTTTCCCGCTCGTGCCCACTCTACTCCACCACGGAAAGCTGACAATGTCTGGGTGGAGTTTGGATCTCTGAGAGATTGCGATGATAAGTCGGATAAAAAAAAGCATGATCAACATCATTATATATATATATATATATATATATATGTATGAAAGAAACACTCTAATGGGTACATTGCATCAGATCCAATGAAACGGGTCATATGTACCTATAAGAATAAAATGAGAACAGGCCACCTCCTCCCATTCTAGCTCCACCTCCATAAGCTCCACCCTTTTCTCTGATCTCTCCATGCAGGAACTTCGCAGTCATCATCCTTGCTAAAATACACAAACTGAGAGAGAACAGCAGATGACAGACTGTGAATAAACAAAGGACTGCATGATTAATCAAAATAAAACCATAATTGTGATATCAATTTTATTCAATAAAAGTAAAATGATATATATAATGAAGATCATTTTCCAAGAGTGTGTATGTCGTACCTGGCGTAATCAGCGTGTGTGAACGGGACAGCTCGCACACACTCGCTAACAAAGTTCACATTAAACGGAAGCTGGAAATATGTCTTCATCTGACAGGGTTTAAAATGAGGCTCCTGGCAGGATGAAGACGGAGATCGATGAGAACGCTACAGATCAGTCAAACCTGAATGTTGCTGTAATGTTATACAAACACACTCACCGAGATAAGTTTACGACTGCCAGATGATCCAGCTTGAGGATCTAATGCTCTCTACAGGAGGAAAAAAACAAACAAATCAAAGCATAATTCATTGTGAAATGCTGAGTCTTCTAAAAAGAAAAGTGTGGCGTCTAACCTCCACAACACTTGGTCTGACAGCTTTGCGCTCCTTCCTGTTGGCTGCTATATTACCCATAAACCTCTCCACCTCTCCAGCTGCTTCTGACATTTTCTGCGGCGTGGCGTTTACGGCACATCTGAAAATTAAAATGCATTTATAAATCTGTATACATAAGCCTGTATACTAAATTAATTGTTATTAGTTGCTAAAATTAAATTGTTAATTCACTTTAAATATTTTTTTTTTATTCTTGTTTCATTAGTTTGTCATGATATGGTATCATCATTTACTACTTTTCATTTCATTTAAAATGAAAATAAAATAAATATTACCTAAAGAAAAAAAAAAACCTCTTTCAGCAAGTTTTACTTTAATATGATGTAGTAAAAAAATTTAATTATATATATATATATATACACACACACACACACACACACACACACACACAAACATAAAAAAACCCAAAACTATTAAAATCTGATATCTGAATATTGAGAAACTTGCCTTTAAAGCTATCCAAATTAAATACAGTAGACAATTAACAAAACATCTTCATGGAACATGATCTTAACTTAATATCCTAATGATTTAGGCATAAAAGAAAAATCATTTTGACCCATACAATGTATTTTCGGCTTTTGATACAAATATACCCCTGCAACTTAAGACCAGGTCCACGGTCACATACATTCATGACAAATTCAAGAGTAACAAAATTTTAAATAGTCAATTAAATATTATTTACACAAACTAACAAAAATGTTATATTAATATATAAATTATATCTTCAGTAGATATAAAAACAACTTTTATATACAATCTTTTAATTTATTTTTTGATAAAAATTCTAATATTTCATGAAAAACTTTTCCATTATGCCCATTAATGCAATTTTTTCCAAGTATAATTTAAATAAGGACGTGCCAATAAAATGTATATTTAAGTTAATGAAGACTTTTAAAAGTCACCTTTCAAGAGATATACAGTACATGACTTAGTCTTGTGTGGTTTATGTGTGTTTACACAGTCTGGTCATTTCTATTTTCGAAATAAAACCAATGATTAGCCCTTTCAATTGTTCATTTCCTGTGACTGTTGTTTACCTCATGCTCTCAGGATTCAACAGGTGCCTCTTTAACCGGGGAAGTTTCCTCAAAACTGCAGTCAGATCAGTCATCTCGGCTATTCTTTTCATAAACTTCACCTAAAATTAAAATAGAAACGTACAGCAATTTATTCTACTCGAAGCTGTCAAAGACCGATCAACACCTCAGCACTCACCTGGTCCATCCCGCTGAAGGTCTCCTGCAGGTCTGCTGTGGGCGTGAGGGTCCGAGCCGCACGCGTCATCGCGTACATGTGACCAGAGTACGAGATGCCATTGGACAGCTCCTGCGCTGACATCATGACCAGCACACGCAGACGCTGCTCGTCATCAAAATGAGGGCTGGAGATGTACACGACAGGTTCAGCATCGCTTACTAATCAACACACTTTATAGAGATTTATTTTTCCTATCTCTTTACAAAAGACTAACCTGTTGAAAATGTCACTCCACAGCTGAAACATGTCGGGTAGATTCCTCTCCAGACAGGAAGATGAGAGGATAATACTCTAAAAATACACAAATAAAGACAAAAGCGTAGATTGCACTCACAAGCTCAATCTTCAGAACAGTTCAGCGTCTCAAACCTACAACCTTCGGGTTACCAGTTCTGAGATTTTAGCTACTATATCAAATCACACCTGCTTTAAAAGTACATATGCATCATATTGATGTGAATTCACATGACGGTGATACCTGCTCATACAGATCTAGATCATCAGTGTCTGGAATGATCTGTGGGGATACAGACATGCCTCCAGTCTTCAGCTCAATACGCTGAGCCTGCTGACGATAATCCAGCTCTCCACAGCCCAACCTGAGATTACATGATCATTACATCATTCTGTGGGGTTGGTGTGTTTTTTCCCCCCTTTTTTTCTTGAAACAAATGAATACTTTTATATAACAAGGATATATTAAACTGATAGGAAGTAACAGTAAAGACAATGCTAAAATAACTGCTATTCTTCTGAACTTTCTATTCATCAAAGAACCCTGAAAAAAGAAACTAGTGTTGTTTCCACATAAATATTAAGCAGCACCATGGTTATTTAACACAGATAATAATAATAAATGTTTCTTAAACAGCAAGTCAGCATATTATGATTTTCTGAAGGATCATGTGACACTAAACACTGGAGTAATGATGCTGAAAATTCATCTTTGCATCACAGAAATAAATCACATTTTAAAATATATTACAATAAATACAGTTACCTTAGAATTGAAAGGTAATATAGGCTTTGGACAATATTTTGTCTTATTAAAACAATACCTCCATAAATACTAGCTAAGAGCTGATTAGACTATAGAAAATGCTTCCAACTCACATACTTACATACATGTATATGTATAAATAACCTTAGCATTACATTTGAAGTCATAGTTTATTAACCATTTAATATATTAAGTATTACTTACTAGATTTGTGATACTATAAATAGTATAACAAACACAGATTTATAATACGAAGCCTCATATCAGCAAGTCATGCATAGTGCAAAAATAAATATCTGCATATGCCAATATTATAGCAAATATGCATAAGGCATAAATACATATACTGAATATATAACTGCATCAGTCCATAATAATGCTGCTGGATGCCACACTAAATATCACATTTCAAACATATTAAATAATCGCCCCGGCCCCAAATTTTGACCTGCAGTGTATATAGAGTATATTTTCACACAGACTTGTCTGATTGTTTGTTGGTGTATAATGGATATTATAGAGTTCATGTTACAGTATGTGGCAGCTATTAACAACAATGGTTTCATACTTGGTAACGACGCTGCAGAACAGAGGAACGTAGATCTTCAGGTCTTCAGGGAGAGAGTTGAGGTTGCACACTGCTCTGAAATACACCATGCCGTTGGTGGGCTGCTCGCAGTACTGTACAGGTACACCACCTACAAAGAGACAGTAACTGTATCAAACGTTTTTTTTGCATCTATAGTTTTAACTTCGAATGTGCTTGTTGTATGTATGCATGTGTGCTTCACCTGCGGTTCCCAGCTGTACAGGTGTGTAGGGAATGATGGGCTCGATGTCAGACACCTTTAATGCAGGTAGACAGGAAGCGTCCTGAATTGTGCTTTGAGCAGCCAGCAGCTGTAAACCTGAAGTAACAACAGTAATGTTAAACTGTCTACACAATTATTGTCATCCTTCCTGTGCTCTCATGATCACACCTTTCTCGTAGATGTCTTTGTGGTCTGCATCGCAGAGGTTCTGTATCTTTTGCTGGAGCTTCTGTTCCTCAGCTTCAGCCTGTTTGTCCAAGAATCTCTCATCAGGACTCATGGTGAGGGTCAGTCGATGGGTGTTATCCTGAAACAAGCACAGACACACATTACTTAATTCAGCAAACACACAAGCATTAAAACTTGCAATTACAAAACAAATGTTGTTTTTCTAAAGCACTCAAACAATGACTAAAACCATTTTTAATTTAGTTTACGGTTTTATTGTATTACTCTGTAATTCTATTTCCTGTTTATGTATTTTTCAGTGTTTTATAGTTTTCATTACCTTAAAGTAGTGCTGGACTTTGTCCTGGAGGTAGCGAGGGTTCTCCTTCAAACACTGCCGGAATCGGGACACATTCTCACTGATCTTCAACAGCTGCACTGGATCACCATCATGATTCCAACAGGATGCAACATACTGACAGACAGACAGACTTAATATTATTATTATTATGCAAATTATATTTTTAAGTGTGAATTTTTTTTTAAATGTTACCCTCAAATATCTATTAAAATCTCCTAAGACCAACTTATTACTATCAAAAATAAAATTAATTAACAAGTTGATAAATGTTCAGAAAATGTTAAATAAAAAAATAATTTAGTTTTTATTCTTCTAATTTAGTTTCTATTCTTCTTATTTTTTATTTTAATTCAGCTTAAATTCAACACTAGTTTACTCACTGAAGCGAGAGCTAGACCAAAGCTGGTGGACTGATGTTTCATCTGAATCTCAATTTTATGCAGCAGAGCTTCAATTTGCTCCTCTTCAAAGCCAGTTCTGAAACAGCAATTCACTTCATTTAAAATTAAAATTAAAATCACCTTACCGCATTGAAACAATGAAAACACTCACGCAATGATGTCATCGATGGTTCGAGCAATGATGTGTTTGACCGTCTCAGTGTCGGCCTCAGCCATGCCCTGAAGACCGATGGTGAAAGATGCTTGTCTAGTGCTGCCATCAAACCTGCAACAATCACACATTCATAAAGCACCACTCTCAATAATCACAGAGATGAACTTATTTTGGTCTTGTCAAAACCATGTACCCCACTGAAGAGGAGAAGTCAGAACCGATTTCGGGTTCGATCAGGGCTTTGTAGAAGGGAGAGTTTGGACCAGAGATCATCAGAGAGGAAAGGAGGCTCAGAATGAATGCCTCAAACGTGTCTGTGATGCTGAAAGACATGCAGACAAGCAGTTAGACAGTTAAACCACAACTGAAATAACATTAATGACAGGAACCACATCAATAGTAGTTCACTCACTCTCCCAGCAGATAGCTCATGCAGAGCGTGTTTTGTTTCATGGGATCAGGAGCAAGAGCGTCAGGCCTGCAAGTCACATGATCCACTCTCTGAACAAAAACAAGAACACATTACAAACCTCACAATGCTGTTTTTCACAGTGTGTTTGGACGGAGTGTATTGCATTTTCTGTAATGATGGGCTCCTCCAAAACATTTAGGAATCACACATTCAGAGCTTGTTTTGAACTTGCCAAGTCACGTGATTCCAGCAAACAAGGCTTCAGTATGCAAAACTATTTTGAACCATATTATTCTAAACATTTCCTAATCTTTTGTTTCAAATCAGTGGTTCGGAGCTCGTTTTTTACACTTGCCGAATCAGTTGATTTTTAGCACAAAAAAATCTTGTCACACTGGTTCGCCTTTCAAATTCAAGTGCTTGAAAAAAGTGAATCATTATGCAATGCAATTGGTTCAACTAAATTAGAGTTTTGAAAAGCTTAATTTCTCCCATCACTAATTCTCTTTATTAAACCGGTCATTCTCATGTGTGTATTGTTTAACGTACAGGTTTGTCCCAGTGTGTCTGAGGTGGAACTGCAGTGTTTGGTTCTGTTCTCTCGAATTTAGACAGAGCCTCTTCTTCTATCTGCTGCAGGTGCTGCTCCAGCGGTAAGTCCCCGTACGTGAAGAACCTGCAAAAAACACACAAACAACCGGCAACAATGAGCATCATCTGCTTTCTGCATACAGTCATTTACTGATTCGGAGAGTTTTGTGTCCATACCGTGCATTGCTGGGGTGGTAATGTGTGGCGTGGAAGTGTTTGAGTTGCTCCCAGGTCAGGTCAGGAATGGCTTGTGGCTCCCCTCCGGACACAACAGAGTATGTGTGATCCGGCAGGAGCTTATTCTGCAGGTGCTGAGCGTACAGACGCTCGTTATCGGACTATACAAACAACACATGAAAGAGTGACAGAAGAGACGCAAATCAATAAAAATGTGGCCTCTAGAAGCATTGCAACTATTTTTAATAGGAGAAAAGTACAAATGCAGTGACATTTAGTATATTTAAGTTTGCAGTATGCATATTTAATAATATTATGCAGATATTTATTTTTACACTATGGCATAATGGCTATGATGTGTACAAAAGAAAAAAAAAAGTAACTGTTTACTACTAATCAATAAATAAATTACTACTAATAAATACATGAATGCATTTTTAATGATATAATAAAACCTACACTATCCTTCAAAAGTTTAGGGTTGGTAAGATATGCATTTATTTGATCCAAAACACAATAAAACTACATAATTGTGGAAAAATTATTACCTATATATATTTATTTATTTATTTTTTTTTCTTTTCTTTTCTTTTTTTTTTTTAAATCAGAAGAGCACACAAGAGTTTCCTTACAAACACTCCCTTCATCTCATTGAACACGACACCCTTGAACACCAGACGACTTGAGGGGTCTGTGGGGGTCTCATGCTCCAGCCTCCAGCCCTCCTGCCTGAAAAAAAACATCAAATCCTTTTTTCTAAACCAAATTATGTGTCATTAATGTCACTATTTGAGTATGTTTCAGAGTCATGGCCTTTTACCAGAAGTCCAGCTCTCTGAGACATGGGAAGAAGACAGCGTCCAGATAGACTGACAGAAGGTTCTGAAAATCTTTGGAATTCTGTGTGGAGAACGGGTACATCGTGTAATCGCTCGCTGGTGGGAGAAATTGACATAATCAGAATTACAAATCACATACACTCATTTAAACACAAACACACTCCAGAAAGTACCTGTGAAGGCATTCATGAAGGTGGAGAGTGAGCGATTGAGCATCTTAAAGAAGGGGTCTCTACAGGGGAAGCGCTGAGAGCCACACAGAACCGTGTGCTCCAGAATGTGAGGAACACCGGTGCTGTCCATCGGCGTGGTACGAAACTGCACACTATAACAACAACACACACTCTAAATAATAGGTACATCATCGGGGCATATAATGGGGTTCAAATTATAATCCTCAGATGTTTTGAAGCATTTGTGTCCAAACACACACACAGTACCTGAAGAGGTTGTTGGAATCGTCTCGGGCTGCATGCAGATACTGAGCTCCAGTGGCATCATGGGAGAGTTTAACGGCCGTTAGGAATAAATCTGGCACCGCTGTTACCTAGAAAAATACAAACATTTCCAGAACTGCTGTAAACGTCTGGATCACTATCACTGGTGTCTTAAATTTTTCCTAGTCTGACAGTTACAGCTTAGCTTCGTATAGCTATAGCTTAATAGCTAAGAACACAATTATTCCTATAAAGCCCACTGTATCATATTTGAAATATAAATTTCTAAAGTCTCTGAATGATCAACGTGATCCAAGATTTGCTGAAGAAACAAAACACTGTTGTACACTATCTAGTGCATGCCTTCTGTTGTCCAATTCATATTTCATACTTCTTTTTTTTTTTTTTTAGCAAGCATCTTTTTAGTTTTGTTTAATTTTACAGATTTTTATGAAGTTAACATAAGAATAACTTTATGCTGTACTATAATATTTCAAGATGAACATTTACTGGACTGAAGCAACTGTACTTCATTATACATTAACCATCACTTTTGACAGAAATCGTTAAAATGTGAGTATCAGATATAATCCAACAGGCTTCATTGTACTGTTTTGTATTATATGTTTTAAAACCCTAAACCTTTAAATATCTTACTAACACATATTATCGGGAAATACAGAGTTATAAAGATCTCACTGATTTACAAGCTATAAGAATTTCATTGTACTTTTTGGTCAAAGAAATAAAAGCAACTGCATACGTTCTGCAAAATTTTGAATTTAAGTCTCTAAATAAAATTGTCGTGTTTTTGTTATTCTCACTATATCATATCTGAGCCATAAAAGCCAAATGTACTATGACGCTCAACAACAACAATAAAAACATACACAAACATTATCAAAAGTTAAAGAAATATTTCCTTTTAAAAATTATTTTTTCTGAATATTATTTCACATGTATGGCTTATACTAATGTTAGAGGTTGTAAAATGCAATGAATTGATCTTGGTTTAATAGAAACTCTCAAAAAGTAAGGTGAACCCCTGCTTCACTATGGCATGAAATATTAACAGCACAGGCATCATGTGCATTTTCATGATGTGTTTACTTTTTTTGTTTTCTTTACCTCTTTAACAGTGAACCCGTGGATCTTCTGTCCTGCTGTGTACTGCAGTGCTCTCTCTACAGCAGAGCTGCCTCTCGACCTCCATGAGCCCTGGAAACTACAAACCCCTCATTCATCAGACTTACAGATCTCACTAATCACCATGACTGGGCTTTTTCATACAAAGTTATACGTATAAAAATTATGTCAATTTATAAACAAAATTAATCCCAATTAAAATACTAACAACAGCCTAAAAAGGATCACGTATATATCTGGTCACCGAAAAACCTAAATTTAATTAAACTAAACTGACAAGTGCAGTGTTGCTCACCTCAAATTCTTGAGTTTCGTAATGAATACCTTGCTATGACGATACATTTCAGATGCTTATATCTACTATCTCTAATAATTACTCTGACTGCCGAACCAATTTAAAAGTTTAAACACATTACATGCGTGAAACGAGATTCATGTTTCCGTTATCATTAAATCTCTGCCCTTGTCCCATGAGGTAAACTGCGCATGCGCACTAGACGAGACCGCGACAGTAAACAACGCTGAATTTCATTGGCTGCAAGGTAAGAAGAGCGTAGCTGATTGATTAATACCGAGTCACTGCTTGTACATAATAAAAGTATGTCCACTTAAAATACATCAATAAAATTAATTTGATCCTATAAAAATATTGTGTTGAAAAATATACGTAATTGTAAAACAAAGGATAAAGAAATGTAGGATGCAGAGTTTTTAAATAATAGACCGCTTATACTTTTTATAATAACCGGCAGGTGTCAGTAAAAACATAGGTCCGAAATAAATAAACCCATGGGGTCAAGTAGTCAGAAATGGAATGAGCGCCTAAATAAACTAATGTTTTTTGTGCATATACAGGGAATTTATATATATATATTAGTGCAGGCTTGTGATGAATTTTGCATTATTTGATCATTAATTATTTTGAATGTTAAAATGACAATTTATGCTAACAGATTCCTAATCTTGTTACTCAATTTATATATTACCTATGTAAGACAAAGTGCATGTGTTATGTTTTGATTTAAATAGTGCCGATTTGTTATGAACCTGCCATTTTCTGCAAATGTCTAAATTAAATGGCTTACAACTGAAATCTACTGACAGTCAGAAGTACTGTTTTAAAGTATCTTTTTCAGGTGGGTTTGTTTAAAATTTCTTTCCCAGTGTTTTTGTGTGTGAGGGTGGGTCCGTAGAACATCATTCATCTCACTGACGTCTGTTTTAGGTTCATGTAGCGGTAAGTCTATAAAACACAGCCATGAACTTGAAGTACTGAACATTTGTTGTAACACTGAACACAGTGCACCATATTTTTGGTCCACACAAGGTTTCAGAAGTCTGTTTAGTTTTTTTTTTTGGAATACAGCATCACAATTTAATCTCTAATGTGTAATGTTTTGCCCACTGTATAATCAAGAGAATAGAAAACAGAGTTTTATATATATTAAAAAAATCTTTTATTATTGTGGTATAAAATGCATTCACAAATATAATAAAATGTTTACAATATACCATTGCTTTTACATATAGATCTGCTTTTAACGAAGAAAATAATAAAAAACACAAACTAAAAGTACCAGTAAAACAGTCCCTTTAGACAAAAAGATTTAAACGTTTACAAATGATCGTGGTGTACAGGTAAAATTCAATATTTCAATTTTGTTTCATAAAACATGTGATATTGTACAGTTCACCACATAAAAAAATCTTGCATGCACATAAAGTGATAATATTGGAGTGCATTTTAAAATTCCCCTAAAGATACTGCAAATTCCAGTTAGACATTAACAGCTTTTATATTATCAATCCCTGAGTGAACATCCTCGTCTCTGTAACATCTGCAGGGCTTTAAACATCTGGACAACAAATGCTAGAGCTTCATCTGAGCAAACATGATGTCAGTCTGTGCTCAGAAAACCAGTGAAATATCCTGATGCATTTTTCAAACTCATATAATTATAGCATACTACACAGTAGCAAATCCAGCTCCTCTCTTTGGGTAATAATCATTCGAGAACAGTTCAGTCATTCCAGTCCTTCTGACACAAAATATACAGTAGCTCATAATTGACTTTTAAAGACCCATTTTAAGGCACTAAATTTATTGGTTAAAAGTACAAGTAATATCAGTATGACTAATGTACCTGTAACTGCTGGACGTAGCAGGTCATTTGTACCTTATTCACTCCTAAATGCAACATATTAGCACATCTGAGATTGTAATAAACAGCAATAAACACTTTATCTCAAATGTGCATTCTTATAAAGCTATAAACATGGACACATCTGCTTTGGATATTAACACGTTAGCTGCGCAATAAAGTTAATGCAAAGTGTTAGTTAGCTAAATATTATTTTTGATTATTACATACATACATATGTACATATGTACATACATAGCAATTTGCAAAGCCTGAAAATGTTAACTGACTTTCTGCATTTTCAATGCTTTTATAGCTTTGCTATGACTTGAACTGAACAAGTCAAATGTCACCAGCATGGCAAAAAATGCTATTACATATGGTTTCTGCTGAAACCATACCTTTAGAAAGGAGGTGCAAAATCTGCAACACTGACATTCAGCAAATACAGAGAACCAGCTGTGACAGGTCTTTGGGAATCTGTACAAGTCTTTGGGATTTGCGTTCAGATGTGTCGCTTCATGTGCAAGGCCAGATGATCAGAACGAGAGAAACACCTGAAAATAAAAAAAGGATTACGTATAGCTTAAAACCTGTTTGAAACACTGTGTCTGATCACACACACACACACACACACACACACACACACACACACTCACCTATCACAATGGCAGCATTTGAAGGGTTTGGCTCCAGTGTGTTTTCTGAAGTGTCTCGTCAGTTCATCACTTCGAGCGAAGCGCCACTCACAGCCATCCCATGAACACCTGTACGGCTTCTCACCTGCAGGCAGCACAACGGCACTCAATATTTAGTTCATCACACTAATTCAGTATTGGCTAAACTGGGGTCTGACAATTAAATAAAAATAAAAACAAGTACAATTAAATAAATAGCTTAACCAACAAAACAAAGTAAGACCCCCAGCTAAAAATGATATTTGTTAACCTACATATCTACACATCTAAAAAGCGACATGAAAGCATGGTGAGAAAGAGATATCAAATTTGGTGCAACATGTTAGAGCACGTTCTGCTGTGATCTGGGTTACTTTATTTATTAGTTTTTAGTAAAGTCAGATCGCAAATATTCCTTAGATTGCATGCAAGATGAATAGCGTGGGAACAGGGTTATGTTCCTAGAGTGTATGACATGAAGAATGAGCATTTCAGGAATGTAGGGAGTCACCAAACTGCATTTACACACACTCTTCAAACATTTGCCTCCAGAGGAGGAGGTCACACAGTCACCTCTGCATGCATGCATTCAAGCAACAAGTGTGATGCAACAGCAACTCTATGGTGTAGTATAGTAATGAATGCATACTGTGCATGTACATACATTTAGACATTTGGCAGACACTTTTAAGCAATTCAAAGAGGCATTCAAAGTACACATTTAAGCAATTCATGCATTCCCTGGGAATAGCTATAGTTCTGTCAGTTCTCGGTCAAACTTGTACAAATTTGTAGCAGCCATTATTGGATGACAGAAGGCATGTAGTAGATTGTGTACAGCAGGTTTTCAGCAATGTTTTGATTATGCTGATAATTGAGAGGTCTTAAAATGTGTAAATATGTGATATGTTATATTACGCATTAAAAATACGAAACAGTAGGTTTATGGGGTCAAAAAAATTTCATAAAAAACTAATATTTCATAAATATCCTTTGTAACACTGATGCATTGAAATTGCATTTACATTTAGTATTTATGCATTAGCAAGCTGAATTGCATTCAAAGAATTGCATGAATGATTTTGTAAAGGCTTTAAGGGTTAGTTCACCCCAAAATCAAAATTCTGTCACTTTTTTACTATGTTTCTGGATCTGGGATAATTTCAGTTGTATTGCTGTCTATGGAGGGTCTGATGGCTCTCTGACATCATCTTAAAAAATATCTTAATTTGTGTTCCAAAGATGAACGAAGGTTTTATGAGTTTGGAAAGACATGAGGGTGAGTAATTAATGACAGAATTTAAAAGTATTAGTGTGAACTAATACTTTAAGAGTGGATTTAAAAAATATGCTTTGTAAAACAGATTACTGAAGCATCGTTCACCATGATCCAAATGGGAGATGTTTTGTTTCCCAAAGCTGAGAGCACTGTTGTGGCAACAGTAAATGAAAATACAGGTAGGACTAGACGCTCACACAGCAACTGCTTACCGGTGTGTGTGCGCTGATGTGCTTTCAGATGAGAGCTCTTGGTGTACACCTTCCTGCAGCCATTGAAGTAACAGCGATGAGCTCTCCTTCGTCCTTCAGGTGACCCCTCACCTTTCCCCTCATCCCCTTTCGCCCCTTCTGCATCTTCTTTAACCTCCATGAGAGGGAGTAAGGGTGAGGAGGGTGGCGTCGGGGGTGTGTGTGTGATTACATGCTGCTGCTCACATACGCTGTGATCTAGTGTGTGTGTGAGCACATCAGCAGAGGCAATGATCTTCTTACAGCTGCCGAACGGCAAATGGGAAGCCACAGAGATCCCGTCCTGCTTGGGGATGGAGGCTTCCGGAGGGGATGAGTTCGGTTCAGTCCCACAACAGCGCAGAAACTGATTCCAAAGATTGTCCGACTCGCATACTGATCTCAGATCAGCTGCAGAGACGTAGGGCTCATTCTGCAGATAGCGCTCAAGCTCCAGACAAGTCTATAAGAGAGAATGAAGGGCAATCAAACACAATCGGAGTACTTTGCATGTAGGAAAAATTCTAAGATGAAATTGAAAATTCTAAAATTAAATAAACAAAGAAGCAAGCCAGACTACATGGAAATATATATATAAAAAAGAAATCATCTTAAGAAGAATCATCTTGACACTGAAAAATTAGCTTAGCCATTATATGAATAAATAAAATGCAAAAAAATACCTTAATAGAAAACTGTTATTTGAAATAGTGATTTCACTACATTACTATTTTAACTGTAGTTTTGATAAAAAAAAATATGATAAACATTAGAAACCTATATATACACACACATACAACTATATATATTTATAGCTGTATCTGTATGTGTGTGTGTGTTTGCTCAAAGTATTTGATTAATAAAGCTGGTAGTTTATATTACCTGTTGCCAATACTCCTCTAGAGATGGTAACGCGGACAGGTATCCCGTGTCAAGGACACTCTGTAGCTCCTGGAAAATACTACACATGGGAATAACATCCATATTCCTCCCACGCGCAGATCTGTCAAACCCAGCTGGAAATCCTGGAGAAGGCGCTTTCCCGCCGTGTCTTCATGCGCGGAGGTAAGGCAACAGTTTGTTTGTCTTCAGCAGACGCTCGGAAGCGCTGCAAACTTCCAATTTCAAAACAAGCGAAACGCGACGAATGACGTCACCAGCGGACAAATCAGAAGCGACCGGCTGGTACCCCGCCCACCGCTCAACTCCACCCAATGGGCGCGTCCATCTCCCGATCTGGTTGAGGATTGGTCATCGGCGTGTTCCTCTGTGTGATGATTGGTGGGTTATAGTTGGCGCTATTTCTGGGGAGGTATATAAACATACCCCCTTCTTCGCAAATGAGGAAGTTGTTGTGCTTGTGCATATTTTTTTTCACCAACATACAGATGGCTGCACTCTTCAGATATATATATATACACACATACACAGAGAGAGAGAGACTTATTTTTCAACGTGTCTTTAATTACAAACCATTAACACAAAACATACACTATTAAACATAATACATTAGTTCATAAATACATACAGATAATTACAACTTAAGTATGGCTTTGTCAGCATGCAACATAAATAAAGTAAAAGCATAAATAAAGTATGAAGTAGCATATAGACTTTATGAGAGGAAGAGATATTCACAGATAATCTTCCCCTCAAATGAACTGGGTAAGACACTAATTCCAATGATTCTCATTGAGTCGTGTGAATTGGATCAGTCTGAATCATGAACAAATCACTGAGACTTGGTCAAGTCGTTCCCTGGAAAGATATGACTCATATCTTCCTAAAAGTTTAAATACAGTGTCACATACACTACATTACTTAATGCGTTTTAATGCAATACTGCGATTTTGCCTTAAAGTGTGATGTTCAGTTACTGTTCATTATCAGGGTAACAGTGGGAAACTAAACAATAATCAGCAGCTAACAGTGAATAAATACATGGAGGACATTTGAGATAAATAAGATCTGAATCAATTTGTGATGTATTTGTGCGTGATTGTGCTTTTTATACCTATAAAAGCCTTGGATTAGAAATACCAAGGAAAGGATTACTTAAAGTAAATACCTGGAAGCATGAACACATACCCATACATTATTTACCTCTTAAAACCACTGAGGCATGTCAGTCTGTTTTACAATCATATACACATACACATACAGTACACATGTACCAACACGCACATACACAGACAGGGGAGTGTGTACAGTGGTGGTGACTCATATTTTCTGTGATTACACACACACTGTTTGTGTTCAAGCTAGCACACATGCTCTCTTTCATTCTGTCTAAGATAATATTTTGCAACATACTTGAAATCACAGAGATTATTTTCATGGTAATTCATGACTACATAGTAGCAGACATCCACACAAACACAAATACTAGATACCTACAAATGCACAATAAAAACAAACACAGAATAAAATGAAAAAAAAAAAAAAAAATCACACAGGCAAGAATAATTTAAACCCAATAACCAGTAAGCCTAAGCCTAAAATTCCCACAAATTGCAGTAGTTACACAAACCCACAAACAAATTAAGTTTGGTTTTGAATACTACAAAGTTGTTTTGGCACATTGTAATTTAAAAAGGAAGTGACAGAAAATGTGTGAAGAAAAAGCTGTATGATGCTAAATATTCACAATCTATTCATAATAATTTTGCAAGCAATATATTTCCCTGAATCAGTTCAAAACAAAATTCATTTCCGGCATCATACACAAATGTTCAAGTTTCCATATGTGGTATTTTTTATACATTACAATTGGTGCTGTCAAAAGATTAATTGTGATTAATCGCATCCAAAATAAAAGTTTTTAATTTACATAATATATGTGTTCTATGTAATTTATATACACAGTACTGTGCAAAAGTCTCAGGCCACTAGTATTTTCACCAAAAAAATGGTTTTAAGTGGGTTATTTCTATCTTTTACAGACAGACTGGATGATGACCAGATCAGATCTCTGTGTGGAGCACTGGCTGTTGTCAGACTCCTTGTGCAGACAATAATTTCACTGCATTATTACAATTAATGACAAACATAATGTTTGGAAATGGAAACTGATATTTCCAACTGACACGATACCGCAAGAGATAGAAATAGCCGACTTAAAACCATTTTTTGTTGGTGAAAATACTAGTGGCCTAAGACTTTTGCACAGTACACATCTTTATATATATCTAGATATCTATATTTATCTATGTCTATATCTACATCTATCTATCTATCTATCTATCTATCTATATCTATATCTATCTATATCTATATATATATATATATACTGTAGTGTATACATATACACACAGTACATATATATTTTTATTATATGTTATACATACTTTGATTTACATGTATATATTTACATAATTTAGCTATATTCTATATTAATATATTTATTATATAATTTTTTTTAATATATGGGCGTGTATTTATATATATATAAATATATATAATAAATATACACCGTACACACATGTAATTAATCGAAATTACTGATTTGACAAAACTAATTACAATGTTAACAATATTATAGCCAAATGTTACTTTTTTGTTACATGTTAAAAAAAAAAAAAATCATTTTTAGTTTGCAAAAAGCAGAATGACAAAATGTTTTGTGGCCTAATGGATAGGGAGTTGGACTTGTAACCATAAGGTTGTGGGTTCGAGTCCCAGGTCCGGCAAGGATTGTGGGTGGTGGGAGTGAATTCCCAGCGCTCTCTCCACCTTCAATACCACGACTGAGGTGAGACCCTTGAGCAAGGCACTGTTCCCCCAACTGCTCCCCGGGTGCCGCAGCCATGGCTGCCCACTGCTCCGGGTGTGTGTTCACAGTGTGTGTGTGTGTGGTTGTTCACTTCTCACTGCTGTGTGTGTGCACGTTGGATGGGTTAAATGCAGAGCACCATACCTGGCCACAAGTCACTTTACTTCACTTCAATGAGAATAGAATGTGAAATTCCAACTCTGACTTATACAGCCACAAGGGACATTGAGAATTCAGCAAAATTTGAGATTAGCTTTAAACCACCCTCATAAATAAAGGTACAAAAGCTGTCACTGGGGCAGTATCTTTAAAAAAGTTACACTTTTGTACCTATAAGATTAAAATATGAACACTTTAAGTAGTAGTATGTACCTTTAAGGTACCAAAATGGACCCTTTTAGCATGTACATGTACATTTTGAAAAGGTACTGCCCCAGTGACAACTTTTATACCTTTATTTCTGAGAGTGTTGAATCCAGCCAGTCCATTATACAGTCACACACTTGATCAGACTTGTTTAAAGGGGGCGTTTTGTACTTTTCTTAGAAGTGCATTCCTTTTTTTGTTTTGTTTTGGGGGTAATTAGGCTGTTCCTAGAAGTACATAGATTTACGCAAACTGTACATACCTAAAGCTTGAGACAATCTCTTGTTCCGTTATTATTCTAGACTTTAGAACATCCACTGTAATAATAAATGTGGTTCCAGTCTGGGCTCGCCATCACATTACACACAGAACCCGCCTTAAGAGAAATACCTCCTTTTGTGATCTGAGGCTCCACATCTAGCGAAAGAAGATAGTGTGGATGTTTGAGAGCTAGACGGGCTGTAATATAGGGACAGCTTAGGAAATGTTCATTTTTTAGATTCTGAACGTGTCTTCAACAACCTGAAGTGACCCATAAATGAGGGCTAAACATTTTTTTACCGGCCTGTGATGTGTGGCCTTCCAACACAGTCTCACAACCAATTCGTACGTATTCATTCGAGGTGGCAAATGCGTGCTAATTCATACAAATTCGTACGACCTCAATTTCAATTTGTCTAAACCCCAGTGATGGGTAGGTTTAGGGGTGAAGTTAGGTATAGGTCATACGTACAAATTTATACGAATAAGCAACTCATAAAATACTTACAATTTAGCAAAAATCATATGAACTGGTACGAGTGAGGTCGTACGAATTTGTAAATTATGTACAAATTACAGTGAGGTCAGGCTCAGCGTTCAGTACGGCCAATGTGTTTCAAAGTTTTAGCTCACTAGTTTTTCACACTTTTAGGTGATTGTCTATTTTTATTCAACAATGTTTTTAATGCATTTTAATAAAGCATCTTCCTATAATTCCCTCCCTGATAAGCTAATTAACACAGTATGACAAGAAGGCCATTACTCTGAGTAATGTCTATGTTAATACTTGTTTAAAACAATCACTTTCCCGCAGGATGCAGTTTGTTGAAAAGATCTTTATCCTCTTTTATTTATTTTTTATGTCCATTAAAAGTGCAATTTTAACTTAAGTAAAGTCTATGTCCACACTGCATTTAACACAGGCAAAAACAAGGCTGCGAAAGATGTAAAGATGTCTCCATGATGTCATATGAGGAAGTAGGCTCTTTTTTTCACAACTCAAAACTTTCAAAACTAAAAGTATTTATCAGAAAGAGGTTTTGTCAGCTGACCAATCAGCTGCTGTTAAACAGTACAATCCATTAAACTCACTGCCTACTTCTATCTCTCACAGCCTTGTTTTCATTCATTACAACATTAAATATGGTGCTACCCAGACTGAAGGCTATAATAAGGCAATTTGTACAAATATACAGTGGGTATGGAAAGTATTTAGACTCCCTTTCATTTTTCACTCTTTGTTATATTGCAGCCATTTGCTGAAATCATTTAAGTTCATTTTTTTCCTCATTAATGTACACACAGCACCCCATATTGACAGAAAAACACAGAATTGT
>JAUCMR010000051.1:19455059-19468665 GCA_032357425.1 Enteromius argenteus | reverse complement strand
TAAACTCAGTTAAACTCATTAGCTTACATGACTGATTTAAAAGGTCTCATACTCACAGGCAACATGATGTCTGGTGGTTGATCCATCAAGTACACAGAATCTTTTGTCAACCAAACATGATAGAAAATTATATATATATATATATATATATATATAAAATGCATCATTACAGTAGCACAAGTACCTCTACGTGACTTTACTGCTATGATGTACTTAGGCTTACAATGCCTAAGGATGGAGGAAATCAGTTAGTCAGGAAGGTATAATGATAATAATAAAACACACAAACCTTTTATATAGTCACTCCTTATACTATATACTTATATTTTCACCTGCAGCCAGGTTATTTTTTCTTCTCTTAAGCTGCTGCTGCGTAAAAGCAATTACTGTTATTCACACACAAACTTTGCAATGTATTATGACACACAATCAATGTTGATAAAGTATTTTAAATAGTGTACACCGCTACTTATGCATTGAGACGATCAGCAAATTCCTGCCATCCTTTCTCTCTTGCTTTGTTTATTGCCGCTGTATTTCCTTTTTTGGTGATTACATGTTTAAATTCTTCATATGTTTCCAATAGCAAACGCTGTTCCGTTGCCGTGAACATCGCTGCTCTTTCTTTCCCTTTCGTTGTCATGGTAGCCCACAGTAAATCGATTGACCCATGCTCGAAGATCAGAAACTCTTTTTAAATCAATCCTTAATCAACCTCTTAAGATAAACTTGACCGCATTTCAGTACGCAAGTAGGAAAACTATGGTGGACATGTCAATATAAATTTATTTAGCACAGATATAATCACGCCCAGAGGTTGGATAGTACTGTGTTTTTTAAAACATGCAAACAGACAAACTAATAAACAATGAATCACTATATGTTGATGGTGCTGAGCAGCAATTTTTGAACAAAAACATATGATATCTAAATCTAGGTTTTTGAGTCTTTGAGATTTAACTTTAGACAAAAAGAAGCCTAATATAGAATATTTTCTCTTGCTTTCTCTCTCACATACACAATAAATAAACAAAATTAGAAATCTCCTTTGTGAACAAAAATCTGTTAACATTGCTGCTCTCCTGGCCAGTCTGTGACAGACCAGTATCAAGGAGGTATGAGTTAGGTATGTTGCATGCTTACAGTGTTAATACAAATTTATCTTCTTCTTCTTACATTCTAAATAACCATTGTTATTTTGCAGTAATTGAATTACAAGCTCCACTTACCATATGTGGCAGTAAATATAGTTATTTTATTTTATTTAAAAAACAAAAAAAACAAAACAGACTTTAGTGTAATGTGCTAAAAAAATAAAACACAAAAAGACTTTGATGCAACTTTTAATAAAACTTATTAATAAAAGTAATATAGTTGCTACAGTGCTTGCTATAAACATTGTACATAAATAAAATATTCATCACTGTTTTCCAGTTAATTATATAAATGCTGTTCCACAGAGCCAGAATCCATTTACGCATTAAATACAACTGGCCATATATATATATATCTCAGAAGGATGAGAAGCTGGAGGTGTCATTAGAAAAAAAAATACTGAAATATCACATAAAATATGATAGCTTTGTAACATGGCAATCATCCTGAGTAGTTTGTAGATGTATGTTTGTGTTAGACAAGTGATAAAGCTTGCTCTTTAGTTAACATTTAGTTAACATCTCTTTAGTTAACATTAGTCCTCATTACTTTCACAATACAGCTTTACAAACACACAAACATCTGCTGACAATTAGTGTGAGGTGGTTGTCAAACAGTGATTATCAGCCTCATTAAGGGGGAGGAGAATCTCATTATCTGTGTTTAGAGTCCTGACGACATAGATTAGTGTTGGGCAGTTTGAATCAACCCTCTCCCCTCAAACACACACACAAACACAGACCACACAGAGGGGTAATGAGCCCTGAATACACAACTCACTTGACCAATACTTCATTCAATCAAACTCTTAAACAAACACCAATACCCTTCCAATGACATGATAGGCTAATTTCATTATTCTAATGTCTTCAAATGCTATTTCACTTTTTATTTGGGTAGGCCCTAGTAGATTTTTATTTATTTTTTACTAACATTAAGATTTTATTTTAACATTTTTTATGCATATGTTTATACATAAGACATATTTTAGTATCACCATTTAAATTTTCATCCCCACTAGTTTATTTTAAATCATGCAGTGTGACAAATGGATTTTTTTAAAGAATACCTATTTTCTGTAGCCTGTAAATTAATTTGATCTCATTAAATAATATGCAAACAAAACTATAAAAGACTGAGCGAATGCAGTTTAAAATAGTTTGGAATGTACAATGAGAAGCTGCAAGACTTGTCAAGTTTTCAGATTTGTAAATAAATGTAAAATTGTAAAGCTGATTCCATAATAAACAGTGTGTCAAACACCATTTCTTCTGATTCTTCAAACAAGTAGAAAATAAATGGATTTATTTTGGATTATTTATGCTTCTGCACATTACTAGAACTGTACTCCCTACATTACATCCCACTACTATACTATACATATTTAGACCTCTTAAAGTCTTATATAAGTAACTTTACCTCAAGTTTCTCAAATTACATTAGCCTACCAGTGCACTGTACACAGTAATAGTTTTAAAAAGGTTAATACAGGTACACTGGTACATAACGCGATTATGATATAAATGCATGAATGTAAACAACAACATAATGCTAATACATTGGTGGTTTTGGGTACTTTGTAGTGGTGTTTTTGATCGTTAAGTGTCTTTACTTTCAGATGCCTCACAGATAGGTGTTGATTCAAAATACTTTCTTCATTCCTAGCAAACTAGAGGAGTTTTTCTTTCACTTGTCCGCTTAATCTAACACTCTCGTTTTATGTGTTCTAAAGTGTCCAGTTTCTGTTTGAAAGATTGAGAAACCTCGACAATAAATTCAGGGCGTGATCTGCCCTAAATGACTCAGACTGAACGACGAATCGACTCTTTAACCATTAACCGTTTGTTAACCCCATTTTCCGATTCAAAGAGAAGAACCGACTCGTTCACGAATTGAACATCTGATTACAAACAGTCAATATGACATGGGCATTAATATTGACAGAGGAAAATCAACCTAATTTTATATTTTTGTAATTTTACTTTTACTCGTGCTCCTTCCTCAGTAAATAGTGACACGTTTGGCTGGTTGGTGACATTACATTTGTTGTGAAAATTGTATCTATTTATCTACCTATCTATGCTATCTGCACTTATCTTAAGATCCGCCTACTTTTGTTTAGTTAAAGACAATTTTCATAGTTTAGGAAAATATTGCTGAACAATTGTGATAGTTTAATAGTTGTTTTTTTAATTGTAAATGTTTGTATGAGTAAAGGAGTGTAGCCTATGTGTGTGGCAGGGTGAAGGAGTATGTTTTGACTGACCTTTTGATGTTTAGTTTTCCTCAAAACAGTATAAAATTACCCTGTCCAACTTAAGGACACACACACAAACCTGAGACCAAACGTTGCACTCTTCTTGGTAATTCCCAATGTCCCAACTCAACTGACTGAGATGAGTTTAATAACATATATTAGCACAATTATGTGATACAGATACAGAACATGGACGTACATTTTAAACAAGCATGATTTTCGAAGCTATATGCTAAACCTATTGCAAAACAGACACCGTCTCAGTGTGTCTGGGCAGAGTGCCAGCGAGAAGCTATTGACCTGGGGCCAAAAATAACCTAACACTTGTTATACCTTCAAATGACTGTTAGTTTTCAATCAATAAAGCACAAGACATGGAACATTTACTTTAACTGTTGGTTTGTCAACATTTGCATTTGACAGATGCTTTTATCCGAAGCAATTAGGGAACTATCTCAGCTGCATGCCCAATTTATATGTTGACATCAATCAAAAGAAGCCAAAAGATCAATCATTCAGTCCGAATAAATTCTCATGAGTCCACATCAAGAACAATCAATAGCCATTCACAGGTCAAGGTTATGCAGGCTGATGTTCTACATTTGCTGACATGCAAATTGCACTTGGTATTGTTTCCTACAATGCAATACACTTTCCATTTTCATAAAGGATGCAAATAAATATTTAAGATTGACAAATCAGTTAAAAAGAATATTGATTAAACAATGAGGGGCAAGACTTGTCCCCATATGTGTATAATGGTTAAGCCCTTTTTTTCTCATAATCTTTTTCTTGCTACATTATTTGAAATGCCAAAACTTAACATGAATTTGGATTTATTTATTTTTTTAATCCAAACAACATGACACACTCATAACAGTACATAAGCGATATTCTAGAATAAACCTGACAAGGCTATCTCTGTCACCCTGAAATGGTTTACATAGATATTTTTGCATATTTTAAAAACCAGTTATATTATATAAAATATTACATCCAGAACTAGTATTAAGATTTTTCCACTATAAAGAAACTTTTATGCAATCGAAAGATTCCATGGATGTTAAAGGTTCTTCATAGAAACATGACAAACCTTATTTTTAAGAGCATAGTTAGAAAACATTTTAAAAACATTCCTCCACACAATGTCCTGTAGCACAGAGATCCTTCCTAATACATTTCCTCTCTCTTCTTTTGGAAGAGTCAATCATGAAGGAAGATGTTTATTGCTCTAATTAAGCAGACACATTCACAGATTCTTATTCCATGCCATTTAACAGGCTTTAGAAAGGCAGCGAGAGATGGAGAGAAGGCTATTGTGGAGACATAAATGTGTCTGTCTGAATATGCTGCCTAATTATGTCCTTTGAGACCAGGACAAGAGGAGAGGGGAAGGAGAGAATGAAGAGGGGGAAACGCAGGATGAGGAAGAGGGAGAGAGAGAATAGAGGGGGAGGAGAGATGCAAGTGCCTCGAGGAGTCTGGGAGACAGAGGTCTTAAGCCACAGATGAATGGAAGAAGACAAACTAAACAGACGTAAGAATGATGGAGAGAGAGTTGGGGGAGGGCCAGAGAGACAAAAAGAAAAAGCTGTTGAGAGGAAGTAAAGAACACTAGATACACAATAGAAAAACAAGAGCAATACTTTCAGTCAGCCTTTCTATTATAATGTGGAGGACTGTATACAAGAGACTTAATGACAAAGATGCACACACACACTCACGTCATTTAGAAATTCACGTTGAGTGCAACATTTATTTTTGAGGTATTAAATATATTTTTTGTGCTGAATCACGATCGAAAATGATCATCCAAAATAAAAGTTGTTGTTTACATAATACATGTGTTTAATGTGTATATTTATTATGTATATATAAATACACACGCAATGTTACATTTATATTTTAAATGTTTATGCATAATGTAGATTACATGAATATACATATGTACATGTAAATATTTTCAATATATATATACCGTATAAATACACACAAATATTATGTAAACAAAAACTTCAGGATTATTTGTTTGAGATCCCAGGTGTTTTACAGTAAGCACGATTTTACATTTTCTGTCTTAAGATGAGCACATTTAGCTTTATTTTCACTATACAGCTGACATGCAGTAGGCCTACCAGCACTTTTTATCACAGCTGTCTCAAAAACAGGAAACTTGGAAACAGATTTACTTACATTTCTATTAGTCTTTAAATATAAAAAAACAATGTGTAGGATTCATTTTGAAACAATTTTCACAAAGATTTACAAAATGAAAGATAATATTTCTTGATATCCCTTTATTTACTGTATAATATGAGGCCAAAATAGTTCACCAAAAAGGACAATTTCTTTTCTGCTGAATATCAAATATTATTAATATATTAATATTAATATCAATATTAATAAATGTCTCAATGTTTTTGTTCTTCATACTCTTTTGAATCTCATACAGGTTTGGAACTACTTAAGTGTGAGTACGTTTTTGGGTGAACTCATTAGGACATTTTCATAAGAACTAACCCATTTTTTCAGCAGAAAATTGAATTTAAAAGGCAAAAAACAATATGGCATACTATTTAAATATCTGCATATTGTGCACTTCACATACTTACTACCTGTCTTGTCTTCAAATAGTAAGTAATATTCAGAATTCCAAACATAGCCTCTCAAATTCTCTCTTGGCATTAAAGGTTACAACTGCATTGTTTCTTGGTTGATTGGATTTCTTCATTGGACCATGTCATGCTTTCTCGGCCGAGGATGAACTGGGGCCCTGGTGGTTA
Organism: Enteromius argenteus; assembly: GCA_032357425.1. Lineage (NCBI taxonomy): Eukaryota > Metazoa > Chordata > Actinopteri > Cypriniformes > Cyprinidae > Enteromius > Enteromius argenteus. The sequence goes on along the minus strand of JAUCMR010000051.1, from coordinate 19,462,470 downwards.
ATGGTGAAGTGAGATTTTTTTATTTGCATTGCTATTATTTACTGACCTCATGTTGTTCCAAACTAGAATAACCTTCATCTTTAAAAAAAAAAAAAATTTAACACTTTATTTTAAGGTTACGTTACATGTAACATGTACTTACTATTACACAATACCAATTAATTAAGCATAAATACATGCAAGTAACCCAAAACCAAACCCTAATTCTAAGCCTTAGAGTAAGTACGTTATTAATTTAATGTAGTAAATGGATAAATACACTGTAATAATGATACCTTGAAATAAAGTGTAACTTTTTTTTAAATGTTCAAAGAAATATTCTTGCCAATTAATTTAACAAAATGAAAAGACAGATCTGGTTCTGAAAAGCTGCAAAGTGACAAATTAAAGTTGTCCATATGAGTTATGCACATAGTCCACAAGTGATCTCTCTCTCATTTTAAATAGAGATGTCAGGGTAATGCATTTTTTTGTTTGGAAATCCCATAACAGTGTGCATGTGTGTCTCAGACTAGACTGCCAGGTGCCATCTAGGTGGGCTTTTTGCCATGGTGAGGAATCTGGTGAAGGCATTTGAGAAAGGTAGAAAGGTGAAAAGGACAGAGAAGATGTAGGAAGACTTTGACAGGAGCAAACATAACAGTGGATCACTGCTGCTTAATGTGGAATTGAGCCAGAGTTTGTGTGTGTGTGAAATTTATGGTCATTTTGCAGTTTAAAATAGATGTGTTGTGTAGGTGTCATTTAGCCCTGTTTTATTAGTGCTTATTCTGGGGTCAAACTTGTTATTTTAAGTAATTTTGAGTAAATATTGATATATATATATATATATATATATATATATATATATATACATTCTGTGGGTGTTTTGTGACACAATTCTATCTTGCTTCTTTATTGGCATCATGGCTACTAGAATACATTGCCCTGGAACCTTTCATTTGCACAAAAGGTCCTTTAGAGTAGAAAAGCTTCTTCAGAATATTATGTTCTTCAAAAATGGTTCTTTTAAGAATTGTTCACTGAAAGGTTATTTGAGAAACCCAAAATAGTTCTTCAGTGGCATTGGTGTTAAACCCACATTTTGGAACTTTTATTTTTAAGTGTTTTTAAGATCAATTTTCAAACTTTGTTGTAGTATTCTTCATGCTTCTTCATCTGCGATGTAAATGAATGCATCTAAAGATGGTCACACTTTGTTCAGCTAATCAAAGGCTGTATGTTTACAAGGTACTAAGTTCCCATCCAGACAAACACATTCACAGTGTGACAGACAACGAGTCGATGAGATTAATGACTTGTCATACACATCACATGAATAAATGAATAGATTTTCTTAAAGTGTCACTATATTTAAGTGTCATTAAATATTCTGCATCAAGTACAAACATGCCAGTTATTCTGTAAATGCTTCCTGTGTGTGTGTGTAAGCCTGTCAGATTCTGACAGGATTGTCAGAAAAACTGAACGCAGTGGCACTGGAGGCCAGTGTGAGCCTATCTGTGTTATTCAGTACAGGCCCTTTTAGGCTGCAAGACTTTAAAATGTCCAAAATAACAGAGTACCAATAAAACCACTGAGGTTATACTTGGGAAACCCCCATTATAACAATATAATGATATGCACTGGAATTTACCTCACACAAGTGTGCCAAAATATCTTACATCAGCTATACTCTCTGCAATAATGGCTTCTTTGGAACCAAATATGTAAGGTTTGTGGCTACAGAAAAAATTAACCAGTACTAATATTCACTGAAGAAAAAGTGTTCAACTTCGTAAACTAGCACTCTCCCCTAGTTTTCTTTATAAATAATTCAATTTGTTCTGGTCTTGTACCAACTAATTAGCAGACTTAAACGTGTGTTTGTATGCATTGTATCCGCAGTCTGTTACAGGAAAACCAGTGCATTCACGCTTGCACCACCCAGTTTGTCCCGGCTTGTACGGTAATTGCCCCCCACCGAGGCGCTAAACGGAACATCAGCGACGCAATTAGAGCGAACAAGAAGCTAGCAGCGCGCGACAGCCCTCCCCCCGCGCGCGCGCTGTCAACAAGTGCACTTCCAACTTCACGCGCTGAGGAGTCGCTCCAAAAGTTGTTGGACGCTTAATCACACATTAAATAAATTAAAGTGTAATAAATTTCAATTCATTCATTGAAATAATCAGTTTATTGTTTAAAATGTAACACAAAAAAACCTTTCCCAAAATATTTCACTTAAAAGAGGAAAAGTGTGGGAATGGTATTTAGTTCTGAAAAGTTGCATAAGTGTCCAAACAGATTTTGAGGGCTCTGTATAAATGTCAATTGTAAAACCCTACAGGAATTTGGGCATTTTTGTCCTGGCACGAAAGGTGCATTTTATTGTTTGGTGTGCCAGATTTGTCTCTTTAGTACAGCTCTTGCTTTTCAGTCTCCTTTTAAATCTAATTAATGTAGACTAAATGCTAGTTCAGCTATGCAATAATTACATTTTGCGGGGGATACACATTCTGGAGAGATTAGGAACAACCTAAACATGCCATGAGACTTGTTTACAATCCCAATTTCAGTGTTTGGACATCGGGTGGGATGTAAACAGACCTAAACCAATTTAAGACATACAAACCGTTGGTAGTTCAAACATTTACTCAAAACTCTCCGGGGATGCTTGATTAAATTATCGTGAGGTTCCACCCCTGGAGTTCTACGATTGGGCGCCGAGATAAGGAGGCGTGTCACGGCTATCCTTTGTATAAATGGACACACGCTTCACTATTTGACAGCCAAAACAAACTAGACGCGGTAGTGGACTGCACATGCTCTCGGCTTATTCAACTGTAAATCTGAATACATTTGATTTGTTTAATTAAGTGTTGCAATTAGGTGACCAGACGACATAGCTCACATGCAAGCGCATCCTTTGTATAGACGACCGGGAGCGGGTGCGTGCAACTGACCGAGGATGGGTTCGCCTATGCAGGGGTCCCACTGGCCCCCACTCGCGCTCTGCGTCCTGCTATTGTGGAGTTCCGTGTGTGCTCGCGAGCCGGTCTGTCAGGAGATTTCGGTGCCGTTGTGCAAAGGGATTGGTTACAACTACACCTACATGCCCAACCAATTCAACCACGACACCCAGGATGAAGCCGGGCTCGAGGTGCACCAGTTCTGGCCCCTCGTGGAGATCCAGTGTTCCCCGGACTTGCGCTTCTTTCTTTGCAGTCTGTACACGCCCATTTGCCTCGAGGACTATAAGAAGCCTTTGCCGCCGTGCAGGAGCGTGTGTGAACGGGCGAAAGCGGGATGCGCGCCTCTCATGAGGCAGTACGGTTTCCCGTGGCCGGACCGAATGAGATGCGATATTCTCCCGGTGCAGGGAGATCCAAACACTCTGTGTATGGACTACAACAGGACTGATGCTACAGCCTCACCAGCTGCTCCAAAACCAACCAGCCGACCGGGGAAGCCATACAACCGGAAAAATAAAAGCAGTCACGGATCTTCTTCATGTGAACCGGAGTGTCACTGTCGCGCGCCTATGGTGACCGTAAGCGGCGACCGTCATCCGCTGTATAACCGGGTAAAGACTGGGCAGATCCCCAATTGCGCAATGCCATGCCACAACCCCTATCTTTCTCAGGAGGAAAGGACGTTTGCCACATTTTGGATCGGAGTTTGGTCGGTTTTGTGTTTCTTGTCCACTTTCGCCACCGTTGCCACTTTCCTCATTGACATTGAGAGGTTTAAATACCCCGAGCGCCCGATTATTTTCCTGTCCGCCTGCTATATGTTTGTGTCCCTGGGGTACATCATCAGACTCATCGCGGGCCACGAAAGAGTCGCGTGCAATCGGGATAACGAGGTGGACCACATCCACTACGAAACTACGGGTCCCGCGCTTTGCACGCTTGTGTTTCTACTCATCTATTTTTTTGGGATGGCGAGCGCCATCTGGTGGGTGATTCTGACGTTTACGTGGTTCCTTGCGGCTGGGATGAAGTGGGGAAATGAAGCGATCGCACGATACTCGCAGTATTTTCACCTGGCCGCTTGGCTCATTCCGAGCGTCAAATCTATCGCCGCGCTCGCGCTGAGCTCGGTGGACGGGGACTCGGTGGCGGGAATCTGCTACGTTGGCAACCAAAACTTGGATAACCTGCGGGGATTCGTGGTCGCGCCACTGGTAATTTATCTTTTTATCGGAACGGTATTTTTATTCGCGGGCTTCGTGTCTTTGTTTCGGATACGGAGCGTCATTAAACAAGGAGGAACGAAAACGGACAAACTCGAGAGGCTGATGATTCGCATCGGGGTGTTTACAGTCCTGCACACGGTGGTTGCCATGGTGATTGTGGCTTGTTACGTTTACGAACAGCACAATCGCGAAGCGTGGGAAGTCGCGCACGCGTGTAACTGCTCGTCGGATAAAAAAGCTCAGAAGCCGGATTACGCTGTGTTTATGCTCAAGTATTTCATGTGTCTTTTGGTGGGGATCACGTCGGGTGCGTGGACGTGGTCCGGTAAAACTTTGGACTCGTGGCGAGCCGTTTGCACGCGCCGCTGCTGCATCTGGGGTAGTAAAGGCACGAGCGGTTCGGTTTACAGCGACGCGAGCACGGGACTGACGTGGAGGTCCGGTACAGCAAGTTCGGTTTTGTGCGCTCCAAAACAAATGCCACTGTCCCGAGTGTGATAAAAGACTTTGCAAACTGATTAAGTGCTGCTTTCCTGAGAGATGCATATTACCAGTATTAGATGAGACCGGGGATAGTTGTCACACAAAGAAGCTGTCACTGTATTAAAAAGCCTGCTGTGACGAATGGACTGGAGTAGGCTTTCACTGGAGTAAAGAAAGTGTGACGACCAGTCCCGATCTCTTCAACAAAACTAAATGCCAGTCATTAAATCACAGCTCAAGCTTGTGTTTGAGGTTCTGAATGTGCCATTAATAGTGTTCATACGGGTTTTTATATTTTCTAATATATTTATATTAAGATATTGTTAGAACGACGACATAGAATGTTTAACATTTATACAAGATTGTCTGTATTTATCATTTACTTTGACAGAAAACTATTTTGACAATAAAACACTATGTGAAATATTACCAAAGCACGTGCTTATTTCATGTTCACAGAGAGCTTTCTGTCGCTCACAAACATACTTGTGTGAAAGTGGCAGAGCATCTGTCTATTGCAACAACAGCTAGAAGGATATTTGGCTTTGCTTAAAAATAATAGCAAATTGTTATATAAAAATAAAAACAACATTAATTAAAAATCATCAAACTAATAAAGAAAGATTTAAAAAAAAAATCACACTTGTAAGATGAAGAAATCAATGTGCTTTTAATCTTTGATATTAATGTGATTTATATAACAACATGCCAAGTTCATGTGCTGATATAATTTGTCTGTGGGATTATAAGGAAAAAAATAATGCACAGAAGCAAGTTCAAAATATAATACAGAGTTGATATGGCGCAATACTGGAAGAAGAAAAATGAAAATGACATTCTGTATATTACAAGTTGACAAAATTATATGCGGTAGCCAGGGCCGGATTAACATGGCCAGGGGCCCAAAGGCTACAGGTTGCTGTAGGCCCCCCTCCCCCACGTAATTGTAATTACATTCTATTATTTATAAATTACAATTGTAGCCCTAGTCAGAAACTAGCCTATAAGATTTTATTAATAGGCTACAGTGTGGTTGATTTTATGGTCTTAAGCATTCAGAAATCACACAAAATAAAACGTCCACGTTTTTGTTGAATAAATTAAATAGGCTGTAGCATTTCTATTACAAAAAGGTGGCCAAATTAAAAAATAAATTATAATAAATTAAGTGGATATTTGTATTAAATCTTTGGTCAATATTAAACCAAGATTGAATCGTCGATTATCAGGCCTCTGGTGCCCTTTGCAGGCATTGTATTACATTATGTATTTTTACAGTGTTATTCAATGAAACCATAATTAAACCATATACCATATATTGCCTCGTTTTTATATAATAAATTTTACGTCATGGCAACTGCAATGTTAAGTTAAATGCGTTGTTGTTGGTGGTGAAATCACAGACAATAAAACACATTAGTCTACTAACGTCAGTCAAAAATGTTTCACAGGATTATAAACGTATTACCTGAAAATGAAGCAACGGCTTCATCTCGGGCTTTTTTATTTTTCCTTTCTCTGCGCTGATGTCTTTTCCCTGATATAGCCTAGTTGATTATGATTATTTGTATTGAGCCGCAAACATAGGTGAGAGCGAGCTAGTGTGCCGGCGTAGTTGCGGGAACGTGTGTCACGTGTGCTTATACTGCACTGCGTTCATCATATAAAACATTATTATTTTTTATAATTAGCCTATATTTAGCTTATATATATAATATCCATGTTCATGTTTAGATTTTTATTTTTATGTATACATTTTTAATAATATAGAACGAAAGTTTTTTTTCTGAGAAACTGGGATGGTGCCTCCTGGGAGCTGGTGCCCTACGCAGACTGCGTACTCTGCGTATAGGGAGTGACGGTACTGGGGAGAGAAAGCACAAAAATCAGTGTTAGGACTGTGACAATAGTACTTAGATACTTAGTTTGGTGAGTACCAACAATTAATGGCGAGTAGGCCAAAGCACCTGTTATCTCAGCTGTGAATGTCAAGGTGTGTCTAATTGTTGTGGGAGCACCGGAAAGGATCTAACTTAGGATTGTTGACAGCATGACCGTCTAAAGACTTTGGAAGCTTGGGTCGTCAATCTATTACTTTGCCTTCCCTGATGATTCTCAAAGGTTTGGTTTCTAATCAAACAAAACAGAAACAAAATGAAAACAAGCAAACAAATACACAAAACACAGAGGAGAGATATAGAAGAGAGCAGAATAAGCTTTTCACATAAAATGACAGGGTTAACCAAGAAAACCAACCTACTGAGAATGGCCACAAGGTGGCGTGGGTGAGCCACCAAGGGTTAGAAGAGAGGGGGTAGAGTTGAAATTGGGAAGTGTTAGACACTTAACTAGTCTGCCCTCTAGTGTTAGTCAAAGGTACTGTGATTAAATCAGAGCATTGCTCTAGCGGCCGATTTACTGCAAGGTCGCAAGTACAATGTAATTAGACTTTTAGAGTTTGTGCAAATTAGCTGCACAAAGATGTGTGTGGCAGAGTTTCTTCGCTGCCTGTTACACACTAACAATTACAAACAGGATTTATTCACTGTTTTTACACAAATTATCACTTAATCAAGGTTTTAGAACTCTCATTGACATACCAATTAGATAGAAATGATTAGATTTGAACCAGTCACCCATTAGCACGTTAATGGGTAACCTAAGAGAGTAACAATCATCTAGTCGGAAGAAATTTGCAGCACAAATAACTCCAATCTAGTGATATAATCACATAAAGCCTTTAAAAGATGA
>JAUCMR010000051.1:19443144-19454959 GCA_032357425.1 Enteromius argenteus | reverse complement strand
CGTCCGCTTATTTAAATGTTTATTTTAATCCAATGGATATTAAGTTTTTTCTTTCTTTTGACCAATTGGGGGCCCCCAGGGAGGCGGGGGCCCCTAGGCTGAAGCCATATAAAGCCTGTGCATTGATCCGTGGCGGTAGCGGAAAAATCCGCCAAAAAAGAGACACTACGTAATACGGTATACACACACACACACAAACACTCCGGGGTTGGTTTAACGCCGGTGTAAACGAGGATCGTTTTCATTCTAAAATGCTGTTTTAAGACGAAAACGCACTGGTGTAAACGGGGCCTAATTTAACATGCAAGCACAACTATTGTCATTATCTTATGTGACGCCTGTTTGATTTTATCAGATGACGATTCGATTATAAATCTGAATTTCTGTGTGGATTAACATCTTGGAAGGTAGAGCTGGTTATGTAGTTTTAATAAGTCACTATTCAGTCACTGTTTCATATTCATCCCGTTTTATGACAACAGAAACAGTATCAATGAAAACAGATTTATTAAGAATTTAGCTGCATCAAAATACAGTATGTGCACACAGAGAAGCGAAAATGTAGCCTTAACAGGGTTGTTTCATTAAATATAATAAGTAATAATAATTTTATACTTCTGTTCTTGCGTCTCAACTGTAAATCAATTGCTATTTCGTGGTCTGCAACATGAAAGAATAAAAGTGTCTGCTAAATGAATAAATGTGAATGTTAATGAAAGTAAATAATATGTACATAAAAATGTAGAAACACTGGACATAACTATGTGGCACCATTGTGCAGCAGCAAATAACAGTAAATGTGTGCAAAAATAGGGCCCCATTCCTATATTTGCCTGAGGCCCCAAATTCACTAAATCCGCCCCTGAGGTTAGGAGAACATTCTGGGAACCCTCAGAGAACTTTCTAGGAACTTATATATAACCCTCCCTTTTGGTTAGCCAGGAAAGTTTTCTTGACGTAAATAGAACGTTCCCTGCAGGTTAAATGAAACTTTGCACACGTCTCTCAAACCAGGAAACACACCAGGAACATTTTCATTTCAGGGAAACTGAAACCTAAACAAGTCACTGTAGATATCTGTGTGTGCTTGCAGTAAAATGGAAGAAAACAGTATTTCATGGACTCAGGATCAGTTCAGCTGTTCAATCTGTCTGGATCTACTGAAGGATCCGGTGACCATCCCCTGTGGACACAGCTACTGTATGAACTGCATTACAGACTGCTGGAATCAAGATGATCAGAAGAGAGTTTACAGCTGCCCTCAGTGCAGACAGACCTTCACTTCAAAACCTGCTTTAAATAAAAATGTGGTGTTTGCTGAAATGGTGGAGAAACTGAAGAAGACAAAAGTCGAAACAGCTCGTTCTCTCTGCAGTTACGCTGGACCTGAAGATGTTGAGTGTGATGTTTGTACTGGAAGGAAACGTAAAGCTATCAAGTCCTGTCTGCTGTGTCTAGAGTCTTACTGTCAAACTCACTTTGAGCGCCATGAGGAATTTCACTCAGGTAGACGACACAAGATAACTGGTGCCACGGGACGACTGCTGGAGATGATCTGCTCTAAACATGACAAACAACTAGAAATCTTTTGTCGTTCTGATCAGCAATGTATTTGTTATCTGTGTGCAATGGATGAACATAAAAACCATGACACTGTATCGTCTGTATCAGAGAGGATAAAGAAACAGGTAGGAAAAAAAAAATTAAAAATACATCTTATAGAAATACAAGTTATCTTATAGAGAGCTGAAATAACGTTTCTTAAATTAATTCCAGCCTGGTCTCATAAAAATATGTACCTCTGTGCACTTTTTGTGCAACAGTTTTTACCTGCCTTACCAACACAGTCTCATGACCAATTCGTACATATTCATACGAGGTGCCAAATTTGTGCCAATTCGTACTAATTCGTACGATCTCACTCGTACGATTTTGTACGATTTGTCTAAAACCACGTGATGGGTAGGTTTAGGGGCGGGGTTAAGTTTAGGTCCTTCGTACAAATTCATACGAATTGGCATCTCGTAAAATACGTACGATTTAGAATATATCGTATGAATTTGTACGAGTGAGGTCGTACAAATTCGTATGAATTAGCCACCTCGTAAAATATGTACGAATTGCCATGTTTCGCCGCAGTTTCAAAGAGAAATATCCACTGAGTAGCGCTGAAACAGTTTTTTTTTGTATTTGTTTTATACCTTTTTAATTACGTTGATAAGTATGAGTATATATGAGTATACAAGTATATTGAGGCGGTTCATAATAGAAATAACCGTGGACCTTTGCTAAAAGTTAATGCTCTATCATGTTGGAAATATGCCCTATACTGTCTTTAAACTTAAAAAAAAAAAAAAAACTCTCAAAAGGGGCGGGGAAGTCACTAATCTAGCTGCAAAATAGCTAAATTGGCAACATTATCCCTACTATACCAACCCTAAACCTACCCGATTGTGTTAACAAATGCACAACTAATATAAAAACCAATTGGTTGGTGCAACCGTGCAATTTCACAGATTACCTTTTACACAGAGTTGAACTGTTTTGTCAAACCGTAGTTACACGTGATTCTAACCGGAGCTCCGGCTCTCCGTACTCCGTGATACCGAACAAACCTATCATCTATGAAAACCCATAGATATGACGCTGGATATGTGTCATGCTAACGTTCAAAAGCACCAGTTTTCAAATATCCCAGCATATTTATATTGTTTTGAAGTCATAAAAGGAAACTCTTGTGTGGAAATTACGCTTTATGAATAGAAACTGTAAACTTGCATGAAAAGGAATAAAAGGTGTCGGTGTTTTACTGCCTCTAGTGTTGTTACTTAAAAGTTTATTAAGGTGCGTTTATACCACGAGACCATCTAGATTCATTCAAGTGTCTTATAATGAAACAAATTAAAGCTATGTAATAAATCATGTTTTATTTTGGATGGAACAATTTATAATTAAAAATTATGTGGCAGCTTTGGCTCTTTATATTTATCGACCCTCATTTGTTCAACAGAAACAGTTAGAAGACACACAGAGAACATTACATCATAGAATTCAGGAGAGAGAGAAAGAGCTTCATGAGCTAAAAGGAGCTGTGAAGACACACAAGGTGAGTTTTTAGATGGGGACAAACATAAATGCTGGAAAGTTTCAGAATTAGTGCCATGCACCTAACAAATTAAGAATGTTGTTTTAGGCAAGTTCAAGTTTAGTTTATTTATAGAACACATTTAAAAAGGCCAAAGGCCGACCAAAGTGCTCTACAGGTAGGAATAAAGAGAGAGAGAGAGAGAGAGAGAGAGAGAGAAGTTAGGTACACTAAAAGCAGAAAAATAACTAAAACCGTTCTAATGTAGAGCGCTTGTTCCACAGTGTTGGGCTGGCTTCAAAGGCTTAGTTACCCCTCAATTTTAGCCAAGTTTGAGGTAGCTATCTGAAGGAGGAGTTCCTGAAGGAGGCCACTTGGTGGAGTAAATCAGATAAATTAGAAGAACCTAAAACATTTTAAGCCAGTGAAGGGATCTCAGAAGTGAAATAGCATGGTCAAATTTCCTCTTTTCCTTCAGGTCTCTCGCCACAGCATTTTGAACAACTTATATGAAGAACAACATAGGTGGTTGGTTCCAAGGTGCTCTTTGGAAGACAAGATTTGCATTTAGATAGAGAACAGAGAAAGAAAAAACTAAACCCAATGTCTGCACTAATCTGCTTGTCGAATTTGAGGCAACTATCTACCAACACACCTAGATTCTGTTCTTGGGAAATTAGTTGATTTAAAGATCCAAGGTCAGGTTGATGTCTTGTCCTCAAATGTGAGGGGTTACAGACAGAAAAAAGACAAAATTCTTCGCAAGCCAAGCTTTCACATTCTCAAGACAAGCTTTTAGGCTGCCTATGTTTACAGAGAAATGGTTAGAAACAATTGAAACCAACTTAAAACAGCCCCCCTTAGCCCAATGTAACAATTCAGCCGAGAAATAAGGATTGCATGGTTGATTGTATCAAAAGCAGAGGACAGATCAAACATTACTAAAATGACAGAATCTCTCAAGTCAGTTGCTATATAGATATCATTTAGATCTCTTGCAAAGAGCGGTTACGAGAGTAGTCCTATTAAAGCCGACTGTGGCTAACAGGCTTATCCAAGTGAACATACTGATTCTCTGTATTTTAACAGCTCTCCGCCCATGCAGCAGTGAGGGACAGTGAGAGGATCTTCACTGAACTGATACATTCCATTGAGAGAAGACGCTCTGAGGTGATACAGATGATCAGAGATCAGGAAAAGGATGAAGTGAATCGAGCTGAAGGACTCTTGAAACAACTGGAGCAGGAGATTGATGATCTGAGAAGGAGAGACGCTGAGCTAAAGCAGCTTTTACATTCAGATGATCACATCCATTTCCTACAGGTAACAGAGATCTGAACAACAGGACTGTCATTAAAAGTGTTTTGTCACTAAAGTGAGGTAAAGTGACTTTCCTTATTTTTACCTAGTAAACTAAAAACAATCCAAAATACATTTAACGAGATAATAATGCTGTAGCTGGTAGCTGCTTTGCAGACAGAAAGATTTATTTGTCAGACCCTACATAATTAATTCATCCTTACTGTGAATTAAAGTGTCTCCCTCAGTCAGAGTCTTTGGAAGTTTTGTTCCTGCTGTAGGTTAGTGGAAGAATGAGCTTACAAGTTTTTGTCTTTTTATGTTTATTTGCTCTAGAGTTTTCAGTCTCTCTCTGCCCCAGCTGGAAATAGACAGAGTGTTAGTGCTGGTTCTCTGCTGTCTTATGATGATGTGGGAAAGTTTGTCTCTCAACTCAAAGAAGAGACTGAAAAAATATTTGACACAGGTAAAGTTTTTTTTTGGAGAAATAAGCAATATTTAAGAAGAAACTTAGTGAAACAAATATGGATGTACATTTTTTGTAATAATTTCTTGTATTTATTTCTTAGATACATACATCAACATTATTCCCATCATTGAACCCAAGACTAGGGAGGAGTTCCTACAATGTAAGACAATAAGGAAAAGCAAACACATATGCAGACACAGACGTTGGTTTTGTGGTTTACGGGAACTCTCCATAGGCGTAATGGTTTTTATACTGTACTGTTAAAAAAGACACCGTTTAGTATGTTTTTTTAAGAATTACGGGGACATGTGTCCTCATAAACTACCTTCAAATTGTAATACCTCTGTCATACCCATGTCATTAAACAGATTTTGGCCTCTGTAAACCACAAAAAATAACACACACACACAGGTGTTATGAAAACTGTAAAGAGGATTTTTAGTTGTTAACATAAGTTATGAGACAGTGCAAAAAACGTTTTACAATAATAAAACAGCAAAGTATAGTTTGAAAGAAAACGTGGAAAATGCAAGCCATGCCATGTTCCTCTATCTTGGCTTCGAAAGGGTAAAACTGGTTCTTGTCACATGACCATTTTGTGTTTTTCTCTCCATCAGATTTCCGTCAGTTTACTTTGAATGCAAACACAGTGAACAAATATATTCAACTGTCTGAGGAGAACAGAGTGGCAACTTGCAGCAAAGAAGTCCAGTCATATCCTGATCATCCAGACAGATTTGATAAATTGTATGAGGTGTTGTGTAGTGAAAGTTTGAGTGAACGATGTTACTGGGAGGTTAAATGGAGTGGTACTGAAAGTGTGGGTATATCAGTGTCATATAAGAGCATCAAGAGGCAGGGAGAGAGATGTGAGTGTGGATTTGGATTGAATGATCAGTCCTGGAGATTGTCCTGCACTCCAACCAGTTGTCAATTCTGGCACAATAACAAACATACTAAACTCGATGAATTTTCCAGCACTCGTAGAATAGGAGTGTATGTGGATCACAGAGCAGGGATTCTGTCTTTCTACAGCGTCTCTGACACAATGACCCTCATCCACAGAGTCCAGACCACATTCACTCAACCTCTCTATCCGGGGTTTTTGTTAAAACGAGGTTTGACAGTGAAAGTTCATCCTTTGACAAAATAGATGATGTGGAGATATTACAAATAATATTAAAAATGTGGAGCTGAGGTTTGATTCTGTGCATTAGTTGTTGATTGGATTTTGAGGTGTGGGTATTGTACTCAATTAACGGAGGCAGATGAATGCAGGGTTTAAGCGAACTAAATAACTGAGTAAGCTCAGCATATGTTAGATATACTCAAATATATTGTCTGCACTTAAACAAAAAGTAGACAAGAAAAAGAGAAAAAAGAATATTTGCTGTAATAAATAATTAGTTCAATTTATGTAATTCAGCTTTTGTTTGCTCATATACATTTACATGACCTACATTGTACAGATTGCCATACGTCATTGCCTGTAGTGTGAAATATTAATACATTTGAGTATCATTTTTCTTTATTGAAACAAATTAATTCAGCATGATTTAATTTGTTGGTTCACAGTGAATCCTAGAAGATAATAAATCTCACTTGAGAACAGATAACAAAGTGAGCTTTTCCTACTGCACAGTGCGTAATGAATTCCGTGGTGATGACTGCTCTGATTTCTGCCATTTATTTTACCTGTGAAAATGCTCGCAGTAGAATTTGCATGCCTGGGTGGAAAGGCAAATATTTTGCAGAGAGTAAATGCTTTTTTTGTTGTGCATTCATGTTAAAAATAAATGTTGGAATTCATATCAAGTGTTTTCCTGGTTAAGTGTTTTCATTTATAATGGCCTGCTGTAGGGGAGAAACCATGAAATCACATTTAAAAAAAATTGCCCATTTCTTTGTATTATGGTGTCTTATTAACAAAAGACAATGTTTTTGCCATTAAAGAAAATTAAGAAGCACAAATTGTGTGCATTTTTTTTCTTTAACTACTTTTTTTTTAATGAAAGATTTTCTTTCATTTCCCTGAATACCTGAATAAATTGGTACCCACATGATTGAGACATCCATTGCCTAACTGCTCTTGTACAAATAAACAATATTTCAAAATTATTCATTGTATCAACTCATTCACATTCCTAACAACTGTCTTCCATGCTGTCACTATCCATTTCCATCTCCCTCCCTATCATGTTGTTTGAAATTGTTACGAAACTTGTAACAATATTATTCCAGACCTAAACAGGTCATCAGTCAATATTCCCAAAGGTTCTCCATAATACTCAGTCTACCTGTTATTATGACTGAAATCCTGATTGGCGTTTACCAAGGGTCCACATTCAAAGTTTGAGGCATAAAATACCGGAAATGCATAACTCCGTTCCTTCTGGAAGTGTAGGGTGCAACAGGGCTATAGGCACCCCGGGGTAAAAGACGCCTTTGATGTTATTTTCATCTAAACCACTAGATCGTGCCAAACTTTCCAAACCAACATCTTTTCAAGATGCACTTGCAGTGCAAAGTTGATTTTATGCTTGCTTTATCTAATATTTTATGTTTTGTTTTTTTTTTACAATGTTGTAGATTTAAGTAGCAAATGAGAATCAATAAAATGAATGCATATATACATAACACAAAGGTCTTTATGATTAATATAATTAAAGCAACAGTTTTTAAATAACGAAAGAATATGTAAAAGTACGGTAATTAGGGGGTAAAGGCGCTGTGATTATCATTATAATTATAATAGATTATTTATTATAAATTATGATAATAGCTGACTTTTTTTTCCATTTGTTGACATGATTAGATTCAGATGGTATATATCATATATTATGTTGGGTGTCATTAGAGACAATCACCATGTTTACAATGAAACCTTTATATTCAAAAACAAGATATTAATCATATCATTTAATAAAATGTCATTTGTTGTTACTACTTTAAATATATATAAAATTATTATTGGATCTCCTTCAAAACTTTCAAACTTTCTCTTGCCAATTCATACATTTCTAAGAAATAAAAAAATAAACAACTGATTTATTGATTTAAAAAATAAATGATTTATTTTCACACAAAATCTGGTGCTCCATTAATGTTCAATACAAACTATACATTTTTTTTCTACAATTATACATTTAAGGCTTAGTGAATAGCATATTTTTTCTAAAGGTGGGCTTTTAGTACTTTTTGGTACTTTTCCCCCAATTTTTTTACCTCCAAAACTGTCTAGGTGTGAGATCTTCAACACAATCTCCAATTGTTACAAATTCACGTTATCTATGATATTTGATGTTAAATGACACATAAATATCCAAACTGATACACAGTCAACCATGTTGCTGTCATTAGCTGTACACTACAATTAGTATATTTGTAGAAAGTCTACTTCATCTATACTGCTAAAGGACACACTTTCACTGATGAGTCCTGAGTTATGCCGAACCCCGGATAGAGAGGTTGAGTGAATGTGGTCTGGACTCTGTGGATGAGGGTCATTGTGTCAGAGACGCTGTGGAAGGACAGAGTTCCTGCTCTGTGATCCACATACACTCCTATTTTAGACGAGCTGGAGAGTACAGGGAGTTCAGACTTTTTGTTATTGTGACTAAATAAACACCCAGAGGGAAAGCAGAACAATCTCCAGGACTGATCATTACATCCAAATTTACACTCATTCCCCTTTCCCTTCCTGCTGAGGCTCTTATATGACACTGATATTCCCACACCCTGAGTCCCGCTCCACTCCACCTCCCAGTAACAGCGTCCACTCACACTCTCTCTACACAGCACCTGAGGCCAAACATCAAATCTGTCTGGATGATCAGGATACTGCTGCAGTGTAGCAGTGCAAGCAGCCGCTCTGTTGTCCTCAGAGAGAAACAGGTGTTTATGCACTGAATCTAAATCCAGAGTAAACTGATGGTAATCTGATGGAGGAAAACAGACAATCTGCATTTTAATAATAAATCTTAACTGTCTAAACATTAAGTGATGCAACAAAGATATGAAGGTGGTAAGAAGTAGCAACAATAGATCACTGATCTATTACACAAGTTTTCAGGTGAAACTGAGAAATTGTAAGTAAAATTTGACACTAGTGGGAAAGAATTGCTAAATAAAAAGAAAATATCAAACATTCCCATTGTCAGCCACTGTTTGGAGTTTGCTGTCAGACAACTCAAACAATCCTAATGCAATACTGTTAGTAAAGTTAGTACAGAAATTAAAAACTTTAAATGTGTATAAATTTGTCTAGCATTTGTTTTAATTGAATTATCATTTATAACACTTACATTGTAAGAAATGCTCTCTTGTTCTGGGTTCAGTGATGGGTGTAAGGATTTTGATATTCGCTATACAGACACAAACAGATATTTAATAAAGTTATCAGTAATATTAAACTATTAATATGTGAACATGAACCACAAAACCAGTCCTAAGGGTCATTTTTAAAAAAAATTGGGATTAAGCTAGAAAATGTACAAAATTTCTTAAAGGAACAAGGTCTTTACTTAATATCCTAATGACTTTTGGCATAAAAAACTTTGACCTATACAGTGATTAGTTGGCTATTGCAACAAATATATCTGACTGGTTTTGTGCTCCAGGGCCACATATTACTATTAATACTAAAAACTGAAAACTAATCAATACTAATAACAGTAAGGCATAATATTATTAACAATTTATTAAAATATTATTTCTTATTCATATCCACACAATATTTATTCATTCATTAACTCTATTTCACAAGATCACAAGTCGGTACATTACCTCCACCAGATATGTTTTCTATCTCCTCTCCACAGAAATTCTCAAATTTTTTTCTTATTTTAGAGACAGAGGTTCTCACATCATCATAAGAGAGTAGAGAACCGACAGTGGTGCTGTCTGAAGATGCAGGAGGTACAAAGGGATGCTGAAAATTCTAAAAAGACAACAAGCAAAAATGTAAATTATCATGTAAACAAGAATTATCACAGTCCAAGAAAGTTAAAAGATCTCATTGGTGAAAGTACAATTCATTAACCCAATCTTGACAGCAATTGCACTGATCCGAACAACTGGTAATTATACAGTAAGCCTCAAAGGCATATCAAATCAAATGTCAGCAGTACGAGCTCTATAAATCTTTACAAACCTGTAGGAAACGGATGTGGTTTTCTGTTTGTAAAAGCTGCATCAGCTCATCGTCTTTCCTCTTCAGATCATCAATCTCCTGCTCCAGATGCCTTAAGAGTTCTTCAGCTCGACTCACTTCAGCCTTTTCTCGATCTCCTATTATCTGTATCATCTCAGAGCGTCTTTTCTTAACGTAGCGGATCAGTTCAGTGAAGATCCTCTCACTGTCTTCCACTGCCGCCTGTGCAAAGAGCTGTTCCGACATAAAAGAGAGAACCATTAGAATCAGTCCACTTAACTGTTGTATTTTTCTCTTATACTCACCTTGCGTGTCTGCACAGAGTCTTTCAGCTTCTGAAGCTCTGTTTGCCTCTCTTGAAGTTTCTTCTGTATAATCATTAGCGTCTCTTCAACTTGTTTCTGATGAACAAAATAATTGTAAACAGAAGCCTTTGGTTTTCTGCAAGGAGCTCAAAATCACTCTACATCTTTGTTTGATATATCACTGTTAACTAGCCTACCCAACAGCTTGACACAACAACAGTTTATTAATATGTGTTTTCACTTCATACCTGTTTCTCTGTCCTCTCTGCTTCAGCTGAAACAGTATCGTGATTTTTGTGTTCATTCAGCACACACATCAAACAAATATACGTCTGGTCAGAACGACAAAAAACCTCCAGTAGTCTGTCATGTTCAGAGCAGGTCATCTCCTGGATTCGTCCAGTAGCATCGGTCACTTTGTATCGTTTCCTGGAATAAGATTCCTCATGACACTCAAAGTGAGTTTGACAGTATGATTCCAGACACATCAAACAAGACTTTACAGCTTTACGTTTTCTTCCATTACAAACATCACACTCCACATCTCCAGGTCCAGCGTAACTGAGAGCAGATATTGTCTTCTTCAGGCTGTCCACCATTTCATTAAACATCACATTTATATTTAAAGCAGGTCTTGGAGTGAAGGTCTGTGTGCACTGAGGGCAGCTGTAAACTTCCTCCAGATCATCTTGATTCCAGCGGTCTGTGATGCAGTTCATACAGTAGCTGTGTCCACAGGGGATGGTCACTGGATCCTTCAGTAGATTCAGACAGATCGAACAGCTTAACTGATCCTCGCCCAATGAAATACTGCCTTCTGCCATGTTTCTTCACCTACATAATAATACAGACAACTCAACACAGACTGCGGTTTCTCTTCCTGTTTTGAGACGTGTGCAAAAAAGGTGATCGTGTTTGTCAAAGATGCGTGTATGTCTGCATTTAATAACTTTTTTACACTGATTTGTATCTTATTTTACGTTAACTCAATTAGTTGCAATCAAAATACCGAAAATATTCAACGCAACGACACAAACCTGACTAAAATTATTCAATTATACAAACATTTCAAACATGCCAATTATGTACACGTCCTGAAGTTTATTTTATGTGGCACAGTTGGGCCGATATGTGGCGCTCTCACGAAGCGCTTTTCAATGGCCATACTGCCAGTTTTAATTTGGAAAAAGAATGTAAAATCATACACTAAAACCACTAAACTGTTTAATTTTGATGCATTTAATTTGAAATTTTAACACTGAATAATAGCTAATAAAAAAAAACAAAACATTTAAATACATTTCTTCTTTATTTATATTATGCACGTCAGACCAACATTTAAATAAAAAACAACAGCAAAACACATGCCAAAATTGTTAATATGTGTAATATGTGTAACTAATGAATATCTCTTAGCAGTCCATCATTCGAGAATGAGGTCTCTGCAGAGCAAAAGTGGGCGTTTATCAATTTGTGGGCGTTTTTAAACTGCTGGGTGTTTCTCA
>JAUCMR010000051.1:19416824-19429223 GCA_032357425.1 Enteromius argenteus | reverse complement strand
ATGTATTTTTGGCTATTACTACAAATATACCCCAGCGACTTAAGACTGGTTTTGTGGTCCAGGGTCACATATTATCATGAAGCCTGCTGGTAAATGTCGGAACTACATCATCTGACAGCAAAGAGCATCTTTCTCCATTGACAGACTATTTGGAATTATCTATGTAGTCTGATTGTGTTTTTGCAAGCAACATATGGATCATGAAGATAAAAGTGGATATTTCACTTTTAATATACAAGATGCTCCACCAGTGAACATTTTTGAGGGCTTCTAAGAGTATAAAACAGCTTTTGATTGAGTGTCTTCTTCCCTATGGAATCTTTCAGTAATTTAAATAATTGTTAAAACGACACTTTAATTCTATGCAAGAATTTACTTACTCAGCATCAAATGACATACAATTTAAAAATGACAAAATGAAACAAAATGTATATTTTTTGTTTTATTCTATGCATGTTTTGTTGGAGAGTTACAATAGTGGAAAAATGACTACACTTTCTTTATATATTTCCCTTATTTTTATTTTGAAAGCAAGAGGCCACAAATTTAATATGAAAAACTATATGAAAACTACAGATACACACACAAAGCAAATGGCTTAACAAGACCAATTATCAAGACACCAATGGTCAATCAATGAGGATGAGAACAAAGAAATGGAATTTCAAAATGATTAATGAGATTTTAACAACAAAAAGGCACGTGGAGTTCAATATCAAGAAAATAAATTTTGCAACTATAAATCTTTTAAGCAAAAAACATACATAAATATGAACTTGCATTTACGAAGAAAAGAACACAAACCACACAAACACCTTTTGAGCAAATCCATTTTGTTTTATTAAGATTTTTTTTTTACTCATAACAGTAAGAGTCAATTCTAACAATAATAAATGTGCATAAAACAAGTCTTTTAGAATGCAGCACAATATCTTACAGCAACTATAAGCAAAGGGCAGGTGTAAGATTCAATGGAGGGCGTTAAGCATCCGAGCAAGTGCTTTCAGCAGGCAGGACCACCTATGGTTTCGCCGTCTGCAACGGCCCACCAGCTTTTAGGCATTGCGTTTAGTGAAGGAAAGTGATGCTTTGGTTTAATAGCTCTTGTGCAGCAACCTCAAATGAGTAAAACGCTGACCTCAGCAGAGGATTTGACAGTTACATTCATTTTGTTTTTTTTTTGTTTTTTGTGTGTGGTTGGTGTCCTTTTCCTGCTGAAGGCACGTTACCAAGTAACAAAGCAACTCTTCTGTCGTCGTGTGTTAAGTGGACGTCTTTTGCTAGCATCTAGAGTGGGTTTGAAGGCCTTCTTAATAATTGTACTGTTCTTATGGTTATACTCAGATGGATTATCGTGAACGTGCCTTAATTCAGGCTCAGATATCGATCGAGATACTTGATTTACACTATGCTGTGGCAATGACAGTTACGGTACTGTGAGAAATTAACTTATCTACGTACTTATCTATTATGAAAATTTTACTCGGTTAATTTTTCTTCTTCATGCAGTTATTTATGTCCATCATAATATGACAAATACTGTGTTTTTGAAGGTGTAGTATCTATTTGTAAACAAAACCAATTCCCCACAGTGGAAATCATGACGAGGCGGAGTGTACTGCCAATTTTTGAGACTCTCGGTATGTGTCGGTACTGTATGCAGGCAACGCGGAGCTTTATTTTTTATTATTATTTTTTTTTTCTGAACGTGATGGCCGGAAATCATAATAAAAGAGCTGTGCCATATTTCTGCAAGCATCATTTGTTAGCTGGACTATTACTCTAATTCTTAAATTATCCTAAGAAAATTTCTCATAGTTATAGAATCTTTTATTATTCAAAATAAGATCTCAATATTATACATGTTCCTTTTCTTTTCTTTATATTGACTATGTACAGAAGTGCAAAAAGTCAACCTTCGTCCCTTAAGTTATGGCTCTCTCTCTCGTTTGCAGCTCGAGGCCCGACCCTGTGACCTCCCTCCTTTGTTTTACATCTTTAAATATTCAGAAATCTCTGGAGACAAGTTGCTGCTCATTTTGGCCTGACATAGAGGGATTTTTTTTTTTTTTGTTTGAAATATTACAAGACAATTTTTTTTAAATTCTGAAATGCATACAGTAGAAAATAACTTCTTTTACTCTAGCATGTACAATTGATACTTTAACCAGCTAATTGTAGACACGGTCTTGATTCGACACAAAATAAAGGGTTAAAATATCAACCTTGCCATGGCTACAAATAAACTCTCCTTCTGTCGTTTTCGCTCTGTTTTAAGACAAGATAAAAGACTTTGTTCAACAAATTCCAAACCAAAATCCTTGAAATTTCAAACATTCTATCATGAAAACTAACATGAAGAATTAAGAATACAACACTACTAGATAAACATTATGAACTTAACATGATGTAAAAGAAAGTGACAGTAAGAAAAACAGTTCATTTCCTACATTCTAAAACAGTTCTATGACAATAGTCAAATACAAAAAAAAATCTTTATATGCAAACAACACAATATATTTCTAACGAAGGCTTTGAAACAGAGTGAACGTTAAGTGTAACATGATTAATATACACATAAAATAAGAGTGAAGAATAAAATCTCATCCGCTGCAATTTCCCATTTGTGATTGAGAGAATGTTTGTGTGGGTTCAAACACTGAAATATAAGGCTTTAGTGAGGAAACGGCAATGGCGTGCATCCTTTCAAGTCTGTGCACCTAAACCAGGCTGAAATCCAGACTCAAGTGAACTCGGATTCATTTCCTCTTGAGTCTGGTTGTGATGCTAAAACCCTCGCGAGTAACTTGGGTACCTTGATGTGAACGTCTGTTTCCTGGTCTACAAGCAGCCTTGTACGTAAAACGAAGCTATACAAATTATACGCCTTCCGTGATCAGTATACCCAGTCGAAACACATTTAAATAAAAAAAATTAAAAGAGGAGAAAAGACTTTGGCACAACTTAATCTTAAAAACAACATCTCATTATATTCTCCGTTCCTCTTTTACGATGCTAAATATTCGAAAAACAACTCAAAATCAACACAGATGAGAACTGAAGACAAACCCTGACCCCACACTAACCTCATCTTTCCGTGTACCTAGTCTCAAACTCGCAATCTGTAACGAAATACTCAAGCAGTGCTTTTCCAGCATGAATTTTAGAGTCCTCAGTGAAGACTGGAACGCAGACGCCCGTTTCCACGCGCGACTGTCGCATCTACGCTACCTTGACGTTCTTCTTATGTGACTCCCGATTACCTTCTAACGCCACATTCTCTCGATCAAGGCAATATAAAGAAACAGGGCATTAGGAACAAGGCAACCCTGTTCTCAAAAAGGCTTCATAGTTCTACAAGGCCTAATGGATGATCGACAAATAAAAATGGCACGTTTCATAAAAAACCCACACACTTGTGAAATTATGTATAAAAACAAGCGCTGTAAAAAACATTAATCTCTGGTAAACATAATAACACTGTTGATATAACACTCTAGATCGGTGTCTGGTATTCAGCCGGTGGTTATGGTACATAAAGCTTGCAAGAATGTGCTTTTGAAAGGTCTCAGGTGATTGGTTTCTACCCAAAACATTCATCCGTCAATCTCCAACTCTGTGCTTACGATCTAGTTGGACCAGAAGCCAGAACTAAAGATAGAGAAAACTACATACATTGAATTATTTTGCTGGATGTTTTGTGCCGTATCGACGTTTGATTTGCTTTTCAATTCAAGGTGCACCTTTTGTAAACCTTCGGACAAATTTCGAGGAAAGAAAATCAAGGTGTGAATCATAAAAAAAAAATATCTCTTGGTCTACTAACATGCCAAAAACGGTGTCGAGTCAGACGTGAAAAGAACTTTTCTTTTACTAATCTGAGTTAAAATGCCGCCCTGTCTGACATAACGATGTAGTTCACTCAATTTCTACACATCATGTGGGAGGACATTCAGTTTCACCCCAGTAAAACCCTACCATCATGTATGACCAAATTCTAATCTTTATACTATATTCTATCCGGCGGTGATCTTGACGTTAAAATTTTACATTTTGTCCAGGGCAACAGCACATTCCTTTGATCTGCGGAAAAGTAGAAAAAGGGCACATTTAGAACACTTGAGAAGAATTACAGTATTTACTGTCATTATTGAAATTATTTAGAATTTTTTGTTTTGAAAATGTTAAAATTTTGGAAAGCTCTTTTTCATACAGTGACAGTTACTATCTTCAAATAAATAAAAGTGTTTCATGCGTTTTGTAATCAAACTGTCACAGGTTTTGGAGCTTGACAAACGTTTGATAACAGAATTTTCCTTTTATGTTCTTTTAAACACACATTGTTTGGAATGGCATGAGAGCAAATAATGGGCAAAATTGGGTGAGGTTTTGCTTTAAATCAAACATATTACATTTACATTTCTCAGACAGGCAGGACACAAATCCCGCATGTTTCTGGAAAATTTCAATAAAAATCACTTACTGTTGTGGGCTGGAACTACATCTGCGTCAAGTACTTGTGACTAGTCAGATGCTCTGCAGATATTATTGGAATCTGAAGTTGAACAGAGAGAAAAAAATGCATGAAACGAGATTACAACAGATTTTTTTTTACAAAAATAATTTCAAAAACTAAAATATTCTCCCTCACCCTCACTCCCTCCCCATGACAGTTAAGAAGAGAATGAGTCAAACACAACACAAATTAAGAAATGCCATTCAAGAAAATGATGAACCATCGCTTATTAGTATAAATCTTTCTCAAGTGAGGCAGGGAGAAGTCAGTGAATTCCCATGCACATTCCATTTTTCCATCTTGTTGACCTTCACTTTTTATTTCGATAACTTGAAGATATTCGAAAAGCTGCTTTATAGTCTCTACTAACGTCTAATGTTTCAAACCATAGAGAACTTCACCCATTTTTTTTTTTTTGAAAAACTGTATAATTTAGAACAGACTATTTTGTTATTGCGACCTGTAACGCTGGTCTGTACTGATTACAAAGACATGTGATATGAACAGTATTTAAAGGCTTAGTTCACCCCAAAATATAAATTCTGTCATTAATTACTCATCCTCATGTCTTTCTAAACCCTGAAGACGTTCGTTTTGGTTTTCTCTGCGCAAAAAAGGTATGGACTGCTTTACCAATGTTTCTGGACCTGGGTACATTTCAGTTCTATTGCTGTCAATGGAGGGTCAGATAGCTCTCCAATTTCATCAAAAACATCTTAATTTGTGTTCCGAAGATGAACGAAGGTCTTAAGGGTTTGGAACGACACGACAGAATTTTCATTCTGGGGTGAACTAACTCTTTAAGCTGATGGCTATTCTTTTTGTTTCTTGATCAGCAAAACAACAATGTGAAGCGAGGAAAGAAATGAAATAATTTATCCTTCACAGCCGGCAAAGATGTACCTGAAGCAAAAGACTAAGAAAAACTACCTCATACATACCAATTGCATGTATTCGTTGGTAGTCAGCTTTGATAGAGAAGAGTCCTCAAAATAAAAAAAGGACAAAAAAACAGTATTACAATGCTATTTATAACTGTCAAATATAACAAGAAATGCTACTGTAACAGTGCTTTAATAGCAATTTCAGTTTTTTCTTGCGCTTCAGTAACATTTTTACACCATTTTCACAGCGCTCAGGCAATTTCAGCCTAGTTTTTAGTGCATAAAACCTGCACAGAAGATACTTCAAACAACTCAGTTTACTTAAAGCATAGCTTTGTCTTCATAGTGCATTCTCCTGTTGTCGCAACCAATGTATGCAGTGAGAAAATTACAGGTTAAATACATGTTTTCAATGGAAATGTGTTGTTTGAAGTACCACAAAAAAGTGTCAAAAACTTGTGTAGGCCAACAAGGGGGAGAGATCACTGTAAAGTGCCCCCGGCACTCAGAAACATCCATCATACAGAAAGAGAAAAGGTAGAGAGGGTGTGTGCATGTGTGTGTGAAAGAGAGATAGATAGAGAGAGAGAGAGAGAAAAGGCCATAAAAGAGCAAACCTGATTGGCTGATGCAGATGCGAAGGGAACACTTGTGGCAGATGTGGTTGCTGCGGATACAGCGGCCGGGGAAGCGCCGTGCATCATGGGAACTTTTCAGAGGGAAAATGGTATAAGCACACATACAGGGAGTGTGGCCAACAGGTGCACAAACATGATGAATGAGTGGACACAGAGGGGTATGGAAAGAAAAGTGAGCATTGAAGGTGACATCAGCAAACGGCAAACCAAAAGTGGTGGCAAGAGAGATTGTTCTAAAGAAGACATAAGGGCAGGTAAAGTGTCATATGAGCCAACACATCAAGAGCTACAAGGAGAAGGAAACAAAGGCATGGCATCTCATAAACTTTGCATTTAGGTTTCAGCCTCCATGTACTACTTTAACACTGAACCCTTCTCGTATTTTCTGTAACTTGAACATCATGCTCAACACTGGTTATCTGAGCACAAAACAACTGCAGTGAAAAACAGTATCAACTACAAACTGTTCAATTCAGTGTGAGGAGTTAAAGGGATAGTTCACCCAAAAATGGAAATTCCAGAGTTACAAACCTAAATATCACAATATGTTATATATATGTGTGTGTGTGTGTGTGTGTGCATACACACACAAATACACACAGAATTTCTATAGGTTATTAAAACATTGACACATGGAACTGTTAATTACATTTTTTATATTAATAATGATCAAATATTAATTTTATTTTACTTTACAAAAGTACATATACAAATGCATACATATATAAACTGTACGGTAATTGTTATCTATAATATTTATATATAATACAATATTTATAATATATAATACTAATAAGAAAATATTATTAAAAGTGGATTAATATTTAATATTATATAATATTTCTTATTATTGTTATATACATTATTATATTATTATATAAGATAAAATATTATATATATATATATATATTAGTTGTATATATTAAAAACACTCAAATTTCATTCTCATTTATTCCACACTTTTTAAATTGCGTGAATAAACTACAGAATTTTCATTTTTAGGTGAAATACCTCTTTAAAAAGCCACCAAAACCCACAAAACGATGCACACAAATGCTATATTACAAATTACAGTGAAAGAAAACCATATTTGATTGTATTTAAAGTCAACATGAAATCAAAACATAATAATATACAATAATCTAATTTGCATAATGCTTTGGTGCGTGTTAACGCAAAGATACTTTTTCAGCCTCTTCCTCCAACTTGACAACTTTCATGTGCCTGAAAGCCACTTTTCAAAATCCAGCGTAATTCCTGATAAATCAAATCAATGTTCTTGTCACTTGGAAGCGTGTCATATTACTGAAGTGAACTGCTCTGCAGATGCCGTTTCATGTTGACTTTAATTTCAAATCACAGATGCTTCGTAAGTGAAGCGCTCACAGAGATGCCCGCTTATCAATGCCAGTTTGTTGGCCATGTGGATTTTGAAGGCGTGAGAACAACTAAGAGGAGGAAGTCTAGAAACCTACCCACGCTCGCTGCAGGGGTCATGCACAATATTGAGCCTGCCCATCATGCATTGCAACAGGAAGTGGATTGGAAAGGGAGAAGAATCACAACAGCCCATCACAAGGTTGGTTAGAGTGAAGAAATCATAATTAAAGGAAGACAATAATCATTACAGTGATACAGCATGATGTCCATAAGAGACCGATTAGTTGATAAAACCGTGGACTCAGGAAGGGAGCACATGTATTTGTGAGCTCACAGAAATTTGTGTATGTGTGACAATCATCATAGCAGACGTTAGTATGACTGAGGGGCATCCCAGGGTTATTGGCAACTGTATTTTGCAGTGAAAGCCATGAGCTCAACTACAGGTATGTTCCAGAGTAGAAATGTGATACAATGATGAGGTGAAACAGAGAAACTGACAGACAGCCCCATTTCTTATTGTTCATTTTACTGTGTGTAAATTGCAAGGTTCCCACGCCTTTTGACCAAATGTTTTTTTTCTATGTTTTTTCCATTGAATATACATTTTTAGAATTTAATGGAGTGACTACTAGCAGGTATAAACAACGCTCCATCCCACTAGTTTGATGGAACCGGAAAATTTCTGTCAGTCATATGGTATAATAGCATGTATAGTATGGAATAATATACTATACTCTATATTCATATGATATACTGTATTAGAACATTTATAGTTCTTTATTATTTCGTTATCTATTTTATATAAATAGTACATCATTGTCATAATATTATATTATAATTATTGTATAATGTACATATATACAGTATATACTATACATAAATGTGTGCGTGTTTATAAAGTAAAGTAGAAAATTTGAACAATTTAAAGAAATATTTAGGTTATACATAACTGTATTTATTTTATGTATTATTTGTATTATGCTAAATTTTTACTATACTGTGTTATACTGTATTTATAAAAAAATCTACATTATTACTACAAATTATATACTATGAGATATTTATATATATATAATTTGTTCAATTGTAAATTATAAATATTTATATTGTTATTATAAATTATAGCATGCTATACTATTTAAAATTATTAGTTAGGGGTGAGTAATAACACATATTACTTTATATATATATATATATATATATATATATATATATAATAGTATGTAATATGTGTAATATATGCAATATATAGTAGTAAACATTTAAGTGGATCAAAACCTTTCACCAAAGTTGCCCTAAAAGCTAAAACCAAAATGCGTTCTTGTCTTAGGACAAATTTTATTAACTTTTTTTCCCCCCACTTTAAATGTTGACTACTATATATATATATATATATATATACAGTAAAGTAATTGGTAATTATCTAGTATTAGAATATTCTATGTTAAAAGATTATTATAATAAATTATACTATACTACACTGTTATGTCTATAATTAAATTATATATACTACATACTTATATTATTTTTAATATTGTAAATTACTAAACAAAAATCAACCTACTCTGTTACTACTTTGCTATTGTTTTTTTTGGTATGGCTGTGGGAACCCTCTCTTTAAAAAAAAAAGTTATCCCATGTCTTTGTGCATCACTTATGGTTTAGAAAGGTCAAAGGTGAGATCAAGCAGTGGTCAGGGTTGACGAGAAGCCCTACCTGACGGAATAAAGGCAGCTTGCTGCTGAAACTGCATGTTGGCCAAAGCCTGCTGGTACTGGAGCATGCCAGCACTGAACATGCTCGTGGCACCGTTGGCTTTCTCAAGCGCAGGTCGCTTTGGTAAAGGTGGCATGACACTGTGAGGAATTCCCTGCTCCGATAAGACCACAGGGAAGGGAGAAGGGTGGAGGAAATGGGGAACAGGTAGGGACATGTAGAAGAGAGTAAAGACAGGAAAGGAACAAGAAAAAGACAGAATTATCATCAGAGGGCAAAACATCACAGGGCTCGATTCTGACAAACAAGCAAGCAAGCGGCAGCTAATACATGTCTACGGCACAAGCAAAAGCCAAAGAGCCAGTTTCTCTCGCTATAAAACTAAAATTAGCACTGAGCATCTGTGATTTATATTATTAGTTTAACATCAGGAGAGTATTAATTCATTAACATTACAACATCCATACCGCTAACTCAATGCAAATGAAGCAAGCGTAGCACTACTCAAATGTATTGCAGACAAAAGTGACCAAAAAAAACTTGTTTAAAAAAAAAAAACAAGAAAAAGAAAAAAAGGAAAATAAACTGCACTGCTCACTCCATGATAAGTGTGAGAAAGAGACTAGATCTTTTCTGTTGCTTTAATGGTGGAGCTTTAGTATTCTTCTGCTGCTACCCCTCCCATAGACACATGCACTACACAGAGATACTAAACATGCATACTGAACATAAACACATAGAAGCCATGTCACTAGAGTTTAGAACATCTGGCCCTGTCCTCACGCCCTGGAATAACACACGTGTGATGATCTGATTGCGGCAGACGGGCACATCTGTTCAATATGCTCGCCGCAGTCAGCTGATCACACGACATGGTAACACAGAACACAACAGAGGCATTAAATAAACAGATAACAAAAGGACTATGCTTGCAAATTATCTTTCTTCTGTTGTTAAGACACTACAATAAAGCAACATGCCAAGCAAAAAGGTGAAAGGTCATAGTACCAGGTCAAAGGTGGCTTCGAGGGGTCGCTTCAGTGATTTGACAGCCGACTGAGTCTTAATTAGCAGGCAGCGAGCACATGATGGCAATGGGCCAATGGGGTTCAAGCGCATTAACATAAACAGCAAGCAGAGGTGCATCATGGGGGCAGCAGTGCATTTTGGGTAGGTGAGAAAAAAAACAAATAAAAACAAATCATTGGAATGCAGTATACAGGGGGATATCAGGACTAAGGCATGCAGAAATACAGTCCAATCTGTTTTAGAAAACTGTACTGAGATTCAATTAACAAGTACATCAATTATGGTAATATTAACAGGGTTTCATTGACAGTAAACATACTTGTAATACATCAACAGTGGATAACATTGCGCTGGATTGCAAACATACATTTAATGTGGAGAAATGTTACATAAAAATAACTAGGACGCTGCCCTCTGCTCGACAGGATGATGAAATTATGTATTTGTGCAGTTTAAATGGGAATGGCAATGACTTGTAGGTATATAATATCTTATACAAAACTCTATCCAAGATATATTCCGTAAGAAACATTCATAAACGTATTGTTAAAACCACCTGAAACTTTTGTTTTAGAAACCTGAGATCAAATATAAAGTGTTCATTTTACACTATTTCTATCTTATTTAAAGATACCTTTTTTTTCCAAGTTAAAACTTTTTCTTTAAAGGAATAGTCCAACCAAAAAATGAAGTTTTCTTAAATATACATATAAATATCAGAACAGATTTGGAGAAATTTAGCATTACATCACTTGCTCCCCAATGGATCCTCTGCAGTGAATGGGTGCCGTCAGAATGAAAGTCCAAACAGCTGATAAAAACATCACAATAATTCACAACATGACTCTAGTCCAGCAATTATTGTCTTAAGAAGTTAAAGTAAAAGTTGTGTGTTTGTAATATACAAATCCATTATTATTTTTCTATAAATCATAATAATGCTTCCTCAAGGGAAAAAGTTAATCACCTATTGCCCTCTCCAATCAAAACAACCCTTTATGACTGTGCTTGATCTATGCATGCTTCTCTTCTGATTCAGACAAGATAACATTTTTACTGGAAAAAGCAATATTGTGGATCGGTTTGATGTTAAAATGTCTTAATCATGTTTTTGTTTCTTACAAACATGCAGCTTTTCACTTTACAAGATGTTCATTGATGGACTGGAGCAGTGTGGATTACTTGTGGATTATTGTGATGTTTTTATCAGCTGTTTGAACTCTCATTCTGACGGCACCCATTCACTGCAGAGGATCCATTGGTGAGCAAATAATGTAATATACTATACTTTCTCCACATTTGTTCTGATGAAGAAACATTTTCATTTATGTGTGAACAATTCCTTTAAATGCATGGTTTAAAATGGCACAGAAATGTCAGTGTTAACCCAAGGTCAAATATATAGCATCTAAGAAAGTGTTAATTTCACAAACAGTATGATGCATGAGAACAGTATTACATGACTTTGTGTGTGTGATGTGCAGCAGAGAACGTGCTCACCATGGCAGCGGCGGCCGTGGCCTGATTGACCTGGTGCTGGGCCGCTTTGATCTTGGCCTGCAGGTGCGCAGGAGGGTGGAAGTATTTGCACTTGTCTCTGGAGCAGCGG
The DNA here is from genome assembly GCA_032357425.1 of Enteromius argenteus. Lineage (NCBI taxonomy): Eukaryota > Metazoa > Chordata > Actinopteri > Cypriniformes > Cyprinidae > Enteromius > Enteromius argenteus. The sequence continues at coordinate 19,417,448 of JAUCMR010000051.1, read as the reverse complement.
CCCTTTATGTAATCCATACACACCGTCACTGTGTTATCACTGGGGTCGATCATTGTGCTGTCGGCAGGGTGGGCAAACCTGCAGTCCGTCTCTCCACGAGAGCAGTTGCCACGCTGGTACTCACGACACACCTGAAAACAAACACACACACAGCTGTAATGCATTGCGTGGCATACTGAGAGACTGCAACGTTTGGGTTTGTGTAAAAACAACATTTTTGCTGAATTGTGCAGCCAAGGTTTCACTAATGAAGAAATCCTGCAAACTTTAATTTAAAGCTGCAGTCCGTAACTTTTGGCGCTCTAGCGGTTAATAAACAGAACTGTGTGCGTCTTGCAGAAGAATATTGTAGCCGGAGCTATTTTTCTCGGTGTATGTCTTTGACTGGGCTACTCTGCAGTGGTACCTACCCGAACCAGTCTAAATAGTCTGAATATAAACACAAATATAGAAAATAATACAATATGATAAAAATGTTATAATGAATTACAATTTATTATATCGATAACAAATGACATTAATAATTATAATTATAATAATTGTTAAAAATATTTCACCTATATTTTATACCAACCAAAATTAAAAAATACATTATACACTCTTCCCTACAACGCTCTTCCGATC
>JAUCMR010000051.1:19380227-19416724 GCA_032357425.1 Enteromius argenteus | reverse complement strand
TTCCAGAATAATTAAGTAATATCAGCCTTAATTTGTACTGTATTTCCCATCTGTGTGTTGTTTGATTAATTGCATTAAAAAAAAAATTACTATAATAAACCCATAAATAAAACCATATTTATTCCCAACAGGTGTGGTAGCATAGCATACTACAGATTAAAATACTACACATAATATATATATATATAAATATATATATTTTTTAAATGAAACAGTTAGCAGTATATATAGTACACACCGTGCATTGTAACATTATTTAATTGAACACATGGCCAGTATTGTAGCACTTTCTCAGATGAGGAGATGTGTTTTTCCTTTCGGTGGTCAGCAGAGGGCAGCAGCCCCTTTGTTTTTTTACTTGCTAGCGCAGCCCCTTTGTTTTTTTTCTTGCTAGCAACTTGCATGCACATAAAGATTAAGATTTAAATGTGTATATGTGTGAAAGAAAGATATTGGCAGTGTGTAATGACGTAATTGGCTCTCTGGTGACCTCATACCTCCAGTCGGTCTGTTCTGAGGAGTTTCTGGGCGGCCGCTGCTGAAGCAGCAGCAGCTGCGGCGTTGGCAGCGGACGGCACGGATGCCACAGCAGGGTTGCCCGCCATCAGCACAGGTGCGCTGGGCAGGATCTCTGCGGACATCAGCCCAGGAGACACTGGGCCCAGGTACGGATTAAACGCAGCCGCGGCAGCTGCTGCAGCAGCTGCACTGGCATTGGTTGCAAGGCTTGGCGTGACCGAAAACATAGGCTGAAACAGACCGAAAATAACAAGAAATGAAACTGATATAGTGACACTGCTATAAATCCACTGTTTTCTGTTTCTGTGACTTATGCAAATTATATAGTCAAGGTTAAAAAAAAATAAGCACTGTTATTTGACTATTTGACAGTTACAAAAAGTACCACTGCAGTACATAATTTTGTGTTATTAATTATTATTATGATCATTTTCATTGTTTTTAATAAGTGCATGGTCACAGTAGTTCACACATATGTTAATATAACTACTTTTTTGGGCCATTGTATATATATATATATATATACATATATATATATATATAACAAAAACCTAATTAAGTAAATAATAATAAGAGTGACAATTAACAAATATTAGACTAACATTTACAGAAATGGCCTCTTGAGGTCACAAGAATGGAGCCTCACCATTGGCTGAAGCTGACTTCCTGGCATGATGGCATTGGCTAGCTGCATCTGCTGGGCGAGCATTGCCATGTTCTTCTGCTGGATCAGATTGTTACGGCCATTAATCTCCAGCTGAGTCTTCAGGTGAGGAGGAGGGTGCAGGTACTTACAGTTCTCTCTGGAACAACGACCCTGAGAATAATAGAGAGAGAGGAAGAAAGAGGAAATTCATGTTTTAAACCTCATGTCTTATTGAGATTTTACTGTTTTATGTTAGATTCATGTACAAAAATAGTGATTTAATTCAAGTAAATGATTCATTTGTGATTTACTAAAACACACAAAATTACCCGAAAACACTATTAATCACATACAAAATAAAAGTAAAAGTAGCAAAGTAGATGTGCACTTTTCACAAAATTGCAAAACACACTGTAGAAAAGTATAGACCAACATAAACACCTAGTATGGGTGTACACCAATCATATAATGTTTGCAAAATGAACTGCATTAAGACAACTGGCACCTCCAGTTCTGGTTGATAATCTCAGTTTAACAACAGATAGAGGGAACACCCTGTTCTCATTCCAGCCGACAGTATTGAGTGCACGGGAAAGCCCTCTGCTCTAATGCATCTGACCGTAACCCGCAGCTGCTTTCAGCCCATGTGGAATCGGCCCTGACAGGCTGTCACTCAATCGATTAGTTGAGTATTGATTAACAAGTCACATCAGCGCGAGAGAAATTCATCTGACGAGTTTATGGATCTACAGTAACCCGTGTGACCCCCCCGTCCACATACACTCAGATGATGAGTGTCTTTATCTGGGCTGCATAGGCGAGTGTGTCAGGACACCGGCCATTCCAGCGCAGCCAGTCATTAACCTGCTGACGCCTGTCGTCATGTCTGTCTGCTGTGACCAAAATAAAGCCTTTTTGACAATTTCTGTGGTTAGATGTTCAATTATCTCTGCAGCCAGCACTTTAGGAGAGTGTTATGCAGTTGTGATCAGTAGATGGATTTGGATGGTCATGCAGGGCTAAAATGTTTTTCGGAAAGTGAAATGACTTCCAAAAAATGCTTTTATGCAAAGCATTTACAATCGCTAGAAGAGAATGCAGTTAACTGGAACTAGGTTTGCATAAACTAATAGCAAACACAAAATTATTGCAACAAAGCAGCATTTATAACTCCAATAATATATATCGGAGTATACAATAATGTATTAATAAGCATCCAAAATAATTTGTTTATATAATATATGTGTGTGTACTGTATTTATTTATTATGTTTATAAATATAAACAAATGCGTGTATATATTTTTTTGGGAGGGGGTGGTAATCATTTGAAAGCACTAATAAAAATGATAAATTTTAATTACGTTCTATGAATTAAATGATACTATTAAATGATTTTTATACTATTAAAGTAATTTTCTATTTGTGGCATCCAATAATACTTTTTTATGTATTTATGTATTTCACAGCAGGTAAAATTTGAATTATATAACAATAATAATAATTATTAAATAATAATGAAAAGTTTTGAATACAGAATTTGAAGGGGGGGGGGTATGTTACTGTTATGACTGTAGCAGATGCATATAGAAAAAATATAGACAATAAAAGGCTATGTTTTTTGCTGTGCTGCTTAATATTTTTGCAGAAATCATTATACTTTTTTTCTGGATTCTTTGATGAACAGAAAGTTCAAAAGAACAGCATTAATTTTTTGTAACATGCTTACATTCTTGCTGAATAAACATAGCCTAATTTCTTACAATACACACACACCAACACCCACACACATAAAGACTCCAATGCCAATGATATAAATGTGTAGCACCAAGTCCATAATAAGTGCGGGCTCTGTTAGACAAACATCGTGAGCACGAGGTCAGGTCAGTCAATTCGAGGGGAAAATAGCAGGGAGTCAGATGTCCCTCAGCAGTATCACACACACAAACACACCCCTAAATGTTAAACCCTCTCTGGGTTTGTCTTCCTCTGCTATCAAACGCTGACAGACATCATCGCTTCATCCTGGTCACTGATGATGTAAAAAGTGAAGATCTCCACCAGCTGCAAGTACTATTGATGTGGTTTCCCCAACACAAATAAACTAGGAACTTATCTATTACAAGTCTTGATTTGACTAAACAGCTGTCCAACAATCACATTTACACAACGCATTAGCAGTTTGATAGCATATGCATTCCAAAATAACATGCCAGAGAAACTGAATTAACTTTGTTTAACTGCTCAGTGCCATAGACACAGAGGCTAAAGCAGATAGCAGAACCTTCTGGAAGTGTGACGTCAGTTTGCACTCCTATCTACGCAGCATGTAGAAGATAAATAAAATACACACATACTCGGCCATGAGCCGGCCAATCAAAGAGTGTTTGGCTGGTATTCTGTGAGCTGAAGTTTCTACCATCTGTTTGAGACATTAGTGAAGCTGGCCTCTGTGAAATAACACTGAGAAGATTAAGACTCTCAAAACTCTCTGTCTTTAGTTCTTTAGTTAATTCTGCAAACGTGCAAACCTGATTCATGCAAATGTCTCACACTCAAAAATATAGGTCCTCGCTAAATATCTTTGAATGTTACTACCTTAGAAACTGTAGCTGTTTTTTATTTTACTTTTTTTAAATTTCATTTTACAGACAACTCAAAAAAATAAGGCAAAAATGTTTTACTTACAATTATAACACTCAACTTGTGTTAAATCTAAAACATCAAATTAAAATGCTGTGCAATATTAAATATATATATTTAAAATATATTTCATTTTAATTCGCAAACATTATAATAATTAATTATAATAATTCTACATCATTTTAATGCATTATTTCATAAATTATGTAATGATGGTTTTAATTACAATTTGTTTTTCACACATTTAGACAATGATCAAATAATAAAGTTAATGATCAAAGTTAATAATGCTATAAAGATCATTTATTATTATTTTATTTAATACAAATCTGAATAATGTTGTATTTAATTATTACAATTTATTTCCCATGCTTTAGAAAATGAAACACTAATTGATTTTACCAGCTTGTCAAAATTTTATTTTTTAATTATTATTATAATTATTATTATTATTATCATTATTTTTATATTTAAAAAGTATTTTGGAAATGCTTCTAATTATTACAATTTGTTTAAAACCCATTAAGACAATAACCCACTAATCAGCATCACCAGCCTGTTAACAAATATTATAAAACGTTTTATTATTATTTAACAAATAATTTAATAATGCTTTTAAATCATAATTTGTGTTTGTAAATGATATATATATATATATATATATATACATGTATGCATATGCACGCACACACACACACACACACACACACACATATATATCACACATGTAGTTACTAACACTTTATATTTGTCAGCACAGTCTTGACAAAATCTTTGAAGGAATGTGCGCAATGAAAATGTTGAAAGGATCTGTGTTGTGTGTTTTATGCGGGCCTGTGCATGTTGAAGGGTGTGTGGGTGAGAACGTTTTGTGAAAGGTGTAACACGGCTCTACTGAGCGTGTGCGAGAGATATCCTGTAAAGAGGAAGAGGAAAAGAGGAGGCAGGAGGGGAAAGAATGAGCAGAGAATCAAGTTGAAGGATAAAAGAAAGACGTGTTTATGGGAAGTGGGTGAAATGGGGCGAGCCGTACGTGTGAGGGCTACCGGAGTCGAGTTACACTCACCCCATCTAACCCCACTCACCCCATCCATAACCTCCAGCAGCACAGCAGCACAGGGGCTCAGGTCACATGACACACACATGTAAGGACACGATTCAGAGGCAGAAAATGTTAGATCTAGAATATAGTGTGATCTGGAGCAATGAAGTTCTTAACCAAACATTTAACTGTTACAGTTTTATGTGTCATTTTGTACTTCCCTGTACTTCTGACTAGGTTTACATTTCCCTACAAGTTGTATTTTGTATATAACTGTGTGTGCAGCAAATTAAAATCTTAAATTATGAATTACATTTAACTCCTAATTACAGATTTTGACCAAATTATATGTTCCTTTTATCGTTGCAAACACTTGAAACAATAGAAAACGTGAAACAATGATGAAAAGGAAAATATAAACACTTTACAATAAAGTTTATTAGTTAACTACATTAGTTTGCATTAACTAAAATTTAACAATACTTCTACAACATTTATTAATTTTAGTTAATGTTAAGTTCAGCTTTTACTAATGCATTATTAAAATCACAAGTCGTATTTGTTAACATTAGTTAATGCACTCTGAATTAACGTGAACTAACAATGAATGATTGTATTCTTATTAACTAACATTAACAAAAATGAAAAGACTGTAATAAATGTGGTGATGTGGTGAAATGTGGTGATCATCACTTTTAATATTAATATGAATAATGTATTCTTTTGTTGCAATGCAAATGCAAGATTCAAGCAATATGCAACATTATCCTGATAAAGTACAACAAATCATAATTTATTTATTGACTTGGAATAGCTATCTATTTACTTTATTTTGTTTAAATTCAATCAGTGATTTTTGTCGCTTGCATTGTTTTTATAAGCTGCTGACTGGACTGAGACATACGCAATTTTGGTACAATGATCTAATCAAATTTTTTTTAAAGACTGATCCATTTTTTAAAACGTCAAATTATTCTGGCCTTGGTTGCATATACACAATAGAGAAAGAAAGAAAAAACATTATTAAAAAATCCACTATAACACTATAATTCGAGTGAATATAGCTCTGTCTGGCAAGTTCATGAAGCACCTATCATAAGTGCTAATATTCCTTTTCATGTTTTTTTTCTTTTTGCATGTGCTGTTTGTAGTTTTTTTATTACTGAGGTGAAAAACTTTCAGATGCGTATGGCAGGAAACACATTTGAAACAGGATCCTCAGTCAGAGTGCACTACAGACAGCCCTGTCAGTGAAATCAGAGAGGCTGGAGAGAAAGTCATTCCTGATCGTCACCCTGCTTTCTGACAGCTGATGGAGAAGGAGAAAGAGAGAGAGAGAGAGGATGCAGTTTTTCCAGCATTGCTATGGCAGGTCATTTAGGTCACTGCTTGCATACGGCAACATATAAGCGCTGAGCCAAACAAAAATTCTTTGCTCCAATCACCTCAGGTGCGATTTCTAAGCATATGCATAATTTTAGAACATATAAAAAGTGCAGCTGAACGCATCTCAATCAACCCATTTCAGGCAGACACACTTGTAGCATTTCTCATCTCTGAAATCCACTTAGTCAAACATCAGTCTCGGTAAAAGTTTCTTGCACCAAAATTGATTTGACTTTCTGTGACCCTGTGAATTGAACAAGAAACAAGAAGCGTCCTCTCATCCTTGTAAACTGGCTGCGTTCCCTTTTAAAGCTGGACTAAAATTCCACAAAAAAAAAGTCTGAACTCAGCCCATCTCAAGTTACAAAAGGTTTAGCTGACTGAACAAGGATAGGAAAGAATTTTAGTCTAAAAGCCTCCTTTAAACCTCTCTTAAATCACCAGTCTATACTGTCATTAAATTAGCTTAGTTATTTAGTTGTTGATTATAACAGGAAGATTTTAGTTTTGTGTTGCATCATTCACTTCTGAACTTCGCAACTTTGAGTTGTCCAAAATGTATCTATATGCTGTAGCATCAGTGATGGATACAATTCCTAGCACAGATTAAATGTGTGTATGTGTGTGTGATTTTAAGGGGATAGAGGAAGGTCTCATCCTCGTGTATAGTGTCAGCCGCTGATGTCCCGCAGCAACAGAGTCCCTTTGTACTTGCGCTGACTTACAGTTTACAGACGGACGTGTTTTACAATGTGTGTGTGTCTAAGTGCTCAATAGTGATCTAACTATTTTCCCCTCATTCTGACCCTGTATATTACTGAAATAAGTCCTACTCTTCATTTGCACTAATGAAGAGAATTCATTCTTATGGAAGCCCATTTCCTCCACCTAGTAAAAAGAAATCATGCTACGGTAGATCACAATTGAGACAAAAAAAAGTCTAAATTATGACATAAAAAAAATTAATTCTGAGATAAAAAGTCAATTATGTGATGAAAATCTCAAAATCAATATTTTTATCTTTTTTGTTTCAACTACTTATGTACAAATTGTGGTTTATCTCAATTATGATGCAGTGTCATAATTTTGAGTTTTATCTCATAATTGACTTAGCATCTTAGATTTTTACTTTTCAATTCATTTCTTGTCAGTTTCAACTTTTTGCGATACTTGTTTTTCATCTCATAATTTAAACTTTGCATGTCATAATTTGGACTTTTTATCTCATAATTGACTTAGTATCTTATAATCTTGCTTTCTCATTTAATTAGAACTTTTATCTCATAATTTCAACTTTCTGTCATAATATTGACTTTTCATCTTAAAATTTACTACATAATTTTGACTTTGATCTCATAATTAACTTAGAATCTTGCAGTTTCGCTTTGCCATTTATTGTCAATTTCAACTTTTGGTCACAACAGTTTTTTATTTTTTGTCATGATTTGTGATGAATTTTGTCTTATCGTTTTTACTTTTTATCTCATAATTTATTTATTATCTTATAATCTTGCTTTATCATTTAAGTATGATTTTAACTCATAATTTTAACTTTTTGCCAATTTTGACTTTTAATATCATAATTATAAAAAAAGACATAATTTAGAGTTTTTATGACAAAATTTTTGTCTATATTTTGTCTATATCTCACTATTGACTTTGTATATCAATCTTGACTTGTACCGTCATTTTAAGTATTTTAAACTTTTCTTCTGTGATAATAATTTTTTTTTTTTTTTTTTTTTTTTTTTACCAAAGCATGATTTTTTTTTCTTATTTGGTCCAACTGAGCTTTTTGTTTAGTGGTGTATGCTATTATTATTGCTCATACTTAGACCCTTAGACACTTACTATTACATCTTGTCATAAAACTAAATTATCTAATCTTGTGCTAAGGATATAAATGATATCTCAAATCATGCACCTTGCTAAAGGAAAACGTGCTACTGCTTTGCATTTGTATCATCTCACCATCGCAACCACACGGCAACACACAGCAACACTCAAATCACTTTAGCAACACTCTAGCATCAAGTTTTACACCACAATTCTTAGAAAAGCGTAGCTCTCTTTTTCTGCGCAATGTTCATCTATTGCTTCAGTTTTGTGGTTGACGGGGAAAGAAAGAGAGAAGCAGAGAGAGAGAGAGTCAGATCTTGGTCAGCTGTCATGTTAGCTGTCGCTGGCTCTGCCAACTCTTTTCTCGTTAACGGTTTCTTTGCCTCTTTATATATTCTCGCTGCACACCCCTCCTCTGACACTGCCAAGGTTCTCACGGCACACGTTTGTTGTCATTGTCTCACGCCTGTCAAGATTTCCTTACACATTTCTCATGCGACCACATGCATGGCTCAACCGGAGCGAAAGGGTGGGGTCAAAGGTCACAGGGCTGTCTGCAGTTATTAATGTCATTCGGATATGTGTACATCTCCACTCACAGATGTTTGCTTTCCATCATGGTGGGGGACTTCTATTGAGATAATCTTTTCCTAAAACAGGTTTGTGGGAGGGTTTCACACATAAGCATTTTAACACATGAAGATTGTTGGCTGGCCCACATGTAGGCATACAAATGGACATTTAACTCTCTGTATGATTACCTTATCAGCGTGAGATTACGTAGATCTCAGTAACAGGATTAACAGTGTTCACAGTGGCTTTAGGGCGCTACAGCCGATTAGCAGCAATGTGAGCTGTCCAGTGTGACATAGGATTAGGATTATAATCCCCGGATTATCCGTATAGTCTACATGGGATTATCCGACCCTTCCTCCTTTACCCTCAAAGTCGGGGTGATCTCTTTCAGGTCCTGTGTAGGGTTCTCCCACAGACACTCATCTGATAACATCTCAAATTCAGTTGTGGTCTGTCTTCTAAATACTTTTTATAGCTAATATTATTAGAGATGGTGCATAAAAGGTATATATATATATTTAAGTACAAGTTCAACAAACTTGAACTTGAACAAAAAAATATATATTTATTTTTAGATTATAAATATATACATACACACTACTGGTCAAATAAGTTTATTAAATGATTTCTGAATAATCATGTGACACTCAAGACTATAATGGCTGCTTTTATCAACTTATGCAAAATGTGAAGCAAATTTAGGTCATACTGAGAATCATATTAAAGTTTTATTGTTGTATACTGCATACAATTTCACATGCTATTTTAATAGTATGTTATATAAACAGATGTTAGACAGTATGAACTGCTAAGTATGCAGTAAACAGTGTTGCGTTTCAATCATAGCTCCTATGAGACAACGTGCGGTCCAATGGGCATTACTGCAAAATAAACTACCAAAGAGATCCTGTTTCACTCCAAAGGGGTTTATTTTTGGACCAGCTGACTATATATTATCCTGTGTCTTCTTAGTAAATAAATGAAATATTGATTTGAAATGATTTTATACAGCCATGTGAAAACTAGCAAAAATCACTCAAATATAACTTCTGACAGACATACATTTTTTTTGTGCAGAATGACTGACCCATTAAAATCAGTAGCTATATTCACTTTTACAGGTGTATATTATCAGATTCATAAACATTTAAAAAACAGACAAAAGTATGTCAAAAAGCATTTCTTTCCCCACTCTTTCATCACTATTCCAGGGCTTTGATAATTGAATTCAGTGTGTTTTCGATCCTTTTTTCATAAATACACATCAGAATGAGCTGGGCTCACATGGAGTGCTCTGTTGCTAGGATACCATGACCACGACAGACACAAGGTTTGAGCAAACAGTCTGTGGAGGGCTAGTCACATCTGTACCATTGCTTATGAGTGCTTGTTTTGAAATGCAACCTCAGAAATATATGTAATTATATGCATTTCACCTAATAATGCGATTCCTCAAAAACGCAAAATGCACATAAAATGCTCACAAACATAATTTTGCCTGATAATGTGATGTGTGTGTGTTGCGCTCACTGCGCTAATGAATAATGCATTTTGGTGACCCCTCCCTCTTAAAGATTAATGTGTCGAGGTTGTTGATGCATTTCCTGTCAGTGAGAGCTTTGATGACTCAGCCCATTTTGCTCTACAGGAAGTGCAGGGTCCACTCCCAGAGTTCACTAGAAGCTGAGTCACACAGAGATGAAATCGCTCTCTCACAGCGACACACAGGGCTGGGTGACCAGCGCACACACACACATACTCGTAGAAATACTGAAGTAGGTCAAGGTCAGGCTGTTCCTGATAAGCGGTCTAACTCTTTCAGGGGCCAATTTAGGTTTAAAACTAATATGCATGTCCTCCAGTCCTCCCAGACTGCATTGCAGTTGAGGAAACTTTATTTAAGCAATGCACTTGTGTGTGCTGTAGTACTTTTTAGTGTAAATATTTTAATAATACAAAAAAGAAAAAAATGAGAGAGAGAAAGAGGGAGCAGGAATTAGATGATTTTGTTATGACACACTGGGACAGTATGTCAGATAGGCCTAAACAGTTTCTCCGGTCTGCTGGTCGGGTTCATGCTGTGTGTGTGTGTGTGTGTTAGATCCCAGTGCTGGCTTGTTTCTATGGCGTGATCCAGGAATGAAAACGTCCTCTGTGGATTTACTGCGCTCATGTTTATGCTTTCAAACAGTCATTTATTCTCTAATGAATGCCCAGTGTGTCTGTGTTTTCTGTGAGTGTACATTCCATGAGCGTGTTACTAACAGTGGTTGGGTTGCTGTAGGGCATTGGCTGCTCTGTCTCCATACATGGTGAGACTGCTTCAGTCCTGGTCTCTGGTGCTTCTTGAGTGTGTTGGGTTGGATCACATTTGTTGAATGTTACAACACTCACAGGACCACTCATCCATCCATCTATCCATCTACCTATCTATCGTATGATTCTTAATCTAAAGGATAGATAAAATATAGATAGCTAAAATGATAGAATGGACAATAGCATGATAAATAGAAGGATAGATAGAAGGATAGACATAGAGAACAAAAGAATTATAGTTAGAACAACAGATTGGCTTTTATCTATCTATTTATATAGACAAAACTATAGATGATGATGAATAATATAGAGGACAATAGACAGAATAGTAGAAAGATAGATAGATGGATAGATAGACTATCTATCCATCTACCCATCCATCCATCCCTACCTACCCATTGTTATATCGTCCTATCATCATTCCATTCATCCATCGTATTGTAGTTTATTCATTTTTTAACCATATCATAAAAAAGGATATAATAATAACAGACAGGTTAACATGATAAATAGAATGACAGAATAGATAGAGCAAGGTTTCTATCTAGACATAATTTTATCTATCAATCAATCTGTCCATCCATCCATCATTTTAAGTATGAACTTTCCTCAGATGTTTCTCTATTCTTTTATTTAAAAAAAACACACACGAGAGAACAGAGTTTTTAGTGTAGCAGAGATTATATAGTTAGATTTTGTAAGAAGCTGATACGAAATGTTTGAGTTGCAATGTTTCATGTTGAAATCTCAGAATTTGGTACCATGCCAAATCTGAGCAAGTCTGAGATATAATGATCACTTTTCAAATACTACCTCAAATAATAAAAAAAAACTCCATGAAAGGTTGCACTAAATCTGTTTGCTGTCTGGGAGAAAAAACTGAGATGTTAAAGAGATCTCATTAACTTCATGACTGATTAATCTAACAGCCAGAGCCAAATATTAGTATCTCAGAGCAATAAAGTGACTTCAGAGTTCAGTAGCAGGATAATGTTTAGCTTCAGGTTTAATAGGTATTTAGCTTAGTAAAACCCTGATGAGAGGGTTGTGTGTTTGCCATTACCTAACAAAATGTAAACAGAGCGAGTCACACACAACTGAAAAGACCCTCAGAGTCTCAGACTATGGAATGTAAGCTTGGTGTCAAAAATAGCCATATACAGAGAGAGTGAGCAGACACACACACACACACTCGAGTTGATATGGGGTCAGAGATGACGTGAGCTTTAAAAGCTGTGAGTGTGTGAGACGTGAGCAACATGACATTGACCCGGCAGCCATAATGGCTTCTGTAGAAGCTGACAGAGTTTGGCTGAGCGCTGGAGCTGTATTCCAAAGCGCTGAGGTCTTCAGACGCAGAAGATCAGTTCCTATAAACAGGTGGATGATGGTATTTGGATCCCAGGCTACAATTTCCCTTAAGAAACTTACACACTAACTGAACAGTCCAAAACAAGACAAGAACAACAATTTATTACCGAATGTTGATCCGCAAGAAAACACAGAGGAAAACTTTTTATTGCTCAGTGGTTGCTCGCTCTAATCTCAGGACTAGATTTTTGTTTCAGTATCAAGTTTTCCATAAAGTTTCTCAGGGAAAAACTAAAACAGACAAATTTTTACCAAATAATGCAGTATAAGGATTTGACATAAATGTAGAAAATTGTAAAAATATAGCTAATTTTTGTAGGGAATAAATTATACTAATTTTTACATTATTTATTCACATTTTTTATTCGTATATTTTGTCATATTTTCAGTTCACTTTAAAGTTTTAGTAATTTTATTTATAGATAGCTTTAATTTATTTTAATTTATTTTTTATTAAGTATTTTATTATTTTAACTTTTTCAGACAACACTTGAATTGAATTGACATTTTAATCATTTTATGTTGTTAGACTTATGTTTTTATGACACTTCAAATCAACAGGCTCTTTAAACTAGGTTCCGTTAACCTACAAAACATAATGCAATTGCACAGAAATGGGCTAGCAACCATTTTTTGTTCAGAAAAAGATATTACCATTGTAAGTGAAACAATTAAGATATTAAATAGGCGTTGTTTGTCATTTTTCTTTCCTAGGTGTATCAAGCCTGTGGGAGAGAACATATTAAATGTATACAGAAATAATCACAGGTGCTAAGTCAATTTGAAAAGAGGGCAAACAGGAACATTTAGCCATGTGTCTCTGCTATATAATCAAAGCTGCCTTCATTTAATGGAAAAAAATGTGTAAAAACCATTGAGGAAAAAAATCTCTGAATTAGTTACCATTTGGCATCTTTAGTCAAGAAAATCCAGATTAAATCATTTGCTGCCAAACATTAAGTCCATCAGCTGAGAGAAATCTTTGTTAATGGATTTTGAAGCTGGTATAGTAATACATAATGCAAAGCACTTAAAAGGCAATTAACATATGCTTTAAGTCAAAAAATGTCAGTGACATCACCACATACAGTAGATTCACCAGAGATTCAGGCTTCCACACCTCAAAATTAAAAACAAATCCAAAATAACCTCACTTCTCAGCACCTAGCCTTTGAAATTTCATTCTTCTGAAGTCCTCATGCTATGCCTTGATCTGTTTGTCTTTTCTTTGGACGAGGATCAGTTTTTAAGGGCAGGGCAGGTTCATGCTTGATGAATGAATGCGAAGGCAAACCTCAAATTTTCTTACAGCTAAATAGGTCCAAGTTTAAAGCTGAAGGGAGTTGTTTTTTCGCAGCTCCATGCAGCAATATGAGCTCGACCAATGATGTGAGGTTAGGGAGGGACTATTTGTCAGTTTAACCAATAGCAAATGGGAAAAAGTTTAAAAAAACCTGTTTGAAAACAATTATTTTAACAAGTTTTGTGATACTAGTGCCACAAAATGACACACTTGACACAAATATTATCATGTGGCATTCTAGTATGCTGATTTTCACTCAAGAAACATGTATCATTATTATTTTATAATTATCAATGTTAAACACTTGATTTATATTTCAGTATATTTAGAATATTTGATGAATAGAAAGTTCAAATAACCACATTTATTTATTTAGATATCTTTGTTAACAATCTAAATGTTTTACTATCATTTTTGATCAAATTAATGCATCCATCCTGAATAAAAGTATTAATTTTAGTTAGAATTTTCTTTTACTTAAAACATGAATAATATTACATTATATTAGTTGCATTACATTATATACTTTAATTAAAATAGCTAAAAATAAAGAAAATATACAATTCAAATACCTTCAATTCAAATTAGAACCTTCGGACTAAATTACATTTATTAATTATAATTATCGCAATAATTAAATCTACCGTTATGTAATTCAGTTTATTAGACTAAATGTTGTCTGTAGGCAACAAATAAACCAGAATTCAATTGAAGCGCGGTTGCAGGTGTACAAATATTGTCTATTTTCCCTAGGCTTTGAACATCCTGTTTAGCATTCAGATTTGTTGTGTGTGACCGAACAAGGTCAAAAGAGCATTCGTTACCAGCAAACAGCACCATTAAACTGGGAAGATCCCTCTGGTACGTTGCATAATTGCAGTAACTCGAGCCAAAATGGAGAGATAAGCGTTAAATGGGAGTGCTGGTCCTCCCTTCTACTGGTTGATCTCCACTTCACCTCTGTCTGGTCGGATTGGAGCTCATGAGGGCTACTGGGAAGGGACAGCATATTTGACTATATTCAGTCAAATGATTTGCATGATATGCAAATGCACTGTTGAAAGCATAGATACTTATTTGTGTTGTGTTTCTGGATGAGTGTGTGTGTGTGTCTGCACCAGTGTTTTAGATGCCTGGTCATGTGATACCTGTTCTAATTATATCATCTAAAAGAAGGCCATCCACGGTCTGCTCTATAATTGTTATGCTGTGAGCTGCCCTCATAAAGCAGTGACATACATAAAACCACTATATGAAATAGATTTGACATTTATAATTTGAGGGTTGTCTGTATGGCAGAAATTATGATATTAAATATTACAAACCCTTTTTTTTTTCACTTCAAAGTTACAAAGGCATTGGGACACTTACATAAAGTCACATGTTTTTTGGCCTCACGACGAGGTGTTTTCATGGAGGAAGGTGCACCTATTTGGTCCGTTATGACCTACACTTAAATCTTCCTGTTTCTCTGTTCCCGCCCAAACCTGTGCAGTGGCCATCTCTGTGAGCCATATGGCTGGTCTGTTTCTCATTAGAGATGAGGAAACTGGCCAGCCGGCTCAAACATCTCTCACCCACGTCAGCTTCACTCACAAGCCACTTTTCCACTCTATGATCTTCCATTTTGCTCGGAGCAAAAATGTAAAACAACACCAAATTCATAGCTGTTCCACTTTCTCTCTTTTTTCTCTCTCTCTGAAAAATCACTGTTAATTTTTTTTACAGGTTGCTTTTTCCTTCATATTAAAGCTCTTCTTTTCTGCTGGCTTTATTTACTTCATTTGTTGTCGCATTCGCTAGCTCTCTCTGTCAGTCTGGCAATATTTATACAGGCAGAGATAACAGATCTATCATTCTGTCAGATGGAGGGATGATAGATAAAGCTGAGCAGTGAATGTGTGTGTGTGTGTCTGGACTTTGGCCCATGGCAGTCAGCGTCAGCAGCCTCACAGTGTGCTTTTCATCCAGCCAGCACGATTCAACATGGCCAAAAGAGCTGTTACACACACACACACACTAGACAATGTTCTTCTGTCCACATCTGCACTGAAACAATTTCTTTAGATCTTTACCTCTCTTTCTCTCTCTAACACACACCAAGCACTAGATTCATGACTCTCACTGGCCTTTATTCACAGTAGATCTTCTCATACGACTCCAGTCGTCTGACGCAAAACACGTGTTCATAGTTCATCTGTTTTTCCCTCTTCCTTCTTTAGAAAACAGTATACTGTGGCTCTATCAGAGCTGTAGGGTATGATGGTATGTGTTATTAATCATAACAAATGATCTTACCCTTTAGTTTGCATTTATTCATTTAAAAACAGAAGGTCAATAAATTAATGTTTAATATATTTGATATATAAACCATTTTTAAATGAAATTAACAGAGGAAATCATTATGTACATGATTACGGTGATATAAAATCTATGTGATTTATTTTATAAAATAAATTAAATACTATAAATAGCTATAATATAATAAAATTAAATGTATCATTGTATATTACATTAAAACAAAATACAAGATAAATATAAGATACTTAAGTAAATACAATGCTATCCAAATGTTTAGGATCAGTATGATTTTTTTGGCAACATGGAAGACATTTATAATGTTACAAAAGGTTTCTATTTAAAAGCAAAAATGCTGTTATTTTATACTCCATAGTTGTCAAAGAATCCTGAAACAATGTATCATGGTTTAAACAAAAATTATATTTTATATATTTCCGTAACAATTTGGTTTGTTATCACAGGAAGAAATTCGATTTTAAAATATTTTAAAACAGAAAACAGTACATTTAAATTGTAATAATATTTCACAAAACAGCCTTGTTGAGCATAAAGAAACTTACCCCCAATTTTTGAACAGTAATGTATAATATAATATAATATAATATAAAATTGATATTTACTATGGTTTGGTATTACTCCTATTCATTTACTGTTGTACTTACCTTTCGATAAAAAATAACTAAATAAAATAATACTAATAATGAATGAATGCGTGATAAAAACATATGGTATTTTTTTCATGGTAATGTCCAAAAACCTATAGTACATTTTTGAAAATGCTGCATATTTTTTGAAAGCGTCTTGACTACTGCATGTGTCCAATATATACAAATGTCTGTGTGTGTATGTATGTGTGAATGAGTGAGTGTGTGTCTTTGGAGGGGAACACCTAAAACATTGCCAAGGTTTCCCAGCAGACCTGAGATTTAGCTTGAACCCCCCTGCCAGTGTGTGTGTGTGTGTATTTGCTTTTCTCCTGCCGTGTAAAAATAGATGGAAAATTACAAAGTGGCATTCCCTACTGCTCTGGAAGGAAGTGGTCATGCGCGCGCGCGCACACACACACACACACTTGCAGTACGTGGAGTTGTTTGAAAAGTTCTGGCGCTACAAATTAACACCTAATAAACTCATAACTGATGTTTTTAATATTTCAGCAAAGTTAAACATTTTAATAATTCAGCACATGTGGTCCTTTTAATATTTAAATATATTTAGTTATATGAATAATTTAGCAGCTCCACACTAAGCCAAACACTGGACGACATGAAGCAGAGTAATGGATTAGTGGAACTTCACAGAGCCTCATTCTGGACAGATGTGACATAGGCCATAATTCATTTATCAAAGCATAGGCGTAAACGGGAAAAACCTTTTAGACATGCTTGCTAAGACGAATCACTATTATTATTGCTCACATGTTGGGTTAGATGGTTTGCAAAACTCATTTCATTTGCTCTGTGTACATGAATGATACGTCAGATTATGTGGATTATTGAGGTAAAGTGTGCTAAATAAGTCTGTGATGGAAGATTAAAGGGGTGGAAAAAACCCACAGAGGACGGACTTCACAAATACAATAACAGACAACTAGAGGTGGGAAAGCACCCATAAAAACGTAGCAACCAACTAACAATACCCTAGCAACCACACAGCACACCGTAACAATACTCTAAAAATGATGTAAATAATGTTGTAAAGAGTAGAAAAAAAGTAAAAAAAAGTAAAATAAATGTAAAAAAAATAATATATATATATATATATATATATATATATATATATGTTTGTGTGTGTTTGTATGTTTTACAATGTAATTTATTTATATAATTTTTATTTATTTTAAATGCATTTTTTTTATAGTTATACATTATATGTAATGTTTTAAGATGCTTGTTTTACTTGATAAAAATAGCATATTTATAAACATAAAATACAAAAATGTTAATTGGCTTATTATATTTAATGCTATCAATTAATCAAAATAGCAACACTTATAAAACTCAAATTAGCAGAATATTTTTTTTTGTTAGAACACTGTAACTTTCAGATACATAAATTAACAATTGTCCATCGCTTAAAATCTCTCGTCATAGCACAACAATGTTTTCCCTCTATAAACACCAAACAATTAATCAATCCAAATGGCAGAAAGTTGTTAGAACCCTAGTTTCTTCTGCTAGGCATTACAGACTTCTCTGTCTTTGTTGACTGAGACTTTCTGAGAGGGCCAGTCTTGGGGTCTGCACTGATGGATGTGATTTTTGGTGTTATTAGAGGGAAAAGCAGAGGGCTCATGGAGGAGGATCAGATCTTTGTGGAGTTACTGGCTGGTATCAGGCTGTTCATCATGAAGGATTTGGATCAGAAGAGAGCAAATACTCTGCTCAGACCTCAGGGCGGGAAACGGGAATGACAGAAACACACACATTAGCTTCTGCAAGCGGCCTCTCTTTGTATATGCTACCTCATATTTTTGGGATTTGTACTATTTCCAGTGGCTTTGTGCTGAATAGTCATACGGTTTAAAAATACAATATAGCCATATAATTATCAACAGTAAATAAAAAGCATTATTGTGAATGCCATATCACCAAAACCTTCATTTTTTAGAGCTTAATGTCCTCTTAACTCAACCAGGCTCGGGTTCTGGTGGTTTCAGAGTGCTTAAGCTATACCGAGCTTCTCTTTGACTCGACCAAATGAGGAACCGAACCAAAACTGCAGAAAAGAGCGGAGCCCTAAGCTTGCCTTGTCCAAACATCAGAGATTCAGTGTGTTATTACAAGGCAGCAAAGCACAGAATAATCAGTTTATGTTTAGTCTTCTCCTGTGAGAGACCTGGATTTGAACACTGTCGAAATGTTTTGAAACTTTGAGGGTTTGCAGGAACTTCTCTATGCAAAACATTTAGGATTCCTATTATATAATATAGGTCAAGGCTTGTTCTTTTTGTGACAATGATCATCGGTTTCGATAACAGTCACGACAGCATTGCTTGTGTGTTGCCATGGTCCTCCCATAAGTACTGTGGTCTAGACTACTACGCTTGTAAAAGAAATTCCCATATAAAAGTCCCTGCGCTTTACAGTGAAGTTGATTTACATTTTTATATAGTGTGTGGAATGCTCATGTTAGCATCCAAAAGTAGGAAGAAGGAATTTACTGCTATAACCTATTCTGTGTCACTCTGAGCTAAAACACTGAGCCATTTATACAACCTGATAATATGGAAACTAATCCTGCTTATTTTCATGCTCATAAAAGTGCTATTTGACTAGTAAAATAAGCAAACTAGTAAAACCTGGTAAAAATCTATAATTAATGAATGAATAATTCTGAATATTCACATTTAAAGGAAACATTTCTTAAAACCAAAAATGGCCATTTGTGTCCTTCCTCAACCACGGTCATAAAAAGAATGTCTAAAATATTTATATAAAAAACAAATAATAAATATAGCAAAGTATAAAAAAAACATAAAAAAAAAATAAAATAAAATAATAATAAAAAGTCAGAAATAAAATGTTAAATATATAAATAATAAATAATACAAAATAATTTGAAAAATATGTAAAAAATAATTCATTAAAATTTACAAAATTAACCAATAAAAATAAAGTATTAAAATGTAAAAAAATGTAATAAAATAGAAATGGAGATTAACGGCAGTAACTTTCGTGTCCGACATATTTCTTACCTTCAGTGAGTCAAAGCATGCGATGACTCTCCCGTTCTCCACCTGGCAGCTCTTGGCGGGATGTGCAAACTTGCACTCAGCATCGGAGCGAGCGCACGTTCCCCGCTGAAACTCTCGACACACCTCCAGCGTCAGCCATTTTGTGTCCCGCATGTGAGCCACATTCATCGCCATCTCAACACACTTTAGCGCAAGCGAACTTCAATTCCTTAATATCCCAAAGTGCTTTGGGTGTGCTTTTGTTTGTCCTTTTAAGAATGTTTCTCTCCTTAGATCATTAAGTTCCTCCTTCCTTGTAGATGCACACCAGGCCAAAGCAAAAAGGACAAAAAAAATGTTGCTGCTAGGAAAAAGAGAACTGCAGTAATGGATCCCAAAGCAAAAATCCTTGAATCTGATTGGCTGATTCAATAGTGCCCACTTCAGCTCTGTGTGTTTGTGTAGGGGTGTCTGGGTCACAGGGATTGTGGGGTTGTGCGGGCAGTCCTTTCACTGATTTGGGCAGCAAGCAGGCAGAAAAGCTGAGGCTGGTACTATAAGCAGGTCCAAGCAGCGGCAGACGCAAGAGAGGGCACGATACTCAGTACCCACCTGCAACACACAAAACCACAGAACAGCTTTAAAAACCCTTTCTATAGGACTCTTCATCAAACAAATTCATCAAGCAAGTCTATGATTAAATAAGAGATGCCTGAAATCTTGAAAAAAATAAAAATAAGCTGGACTTTAAAACACTATATATATATATTTATATATATATACACACCATAATATGAAACATGAAATATATTAAAAAATGCAATCTGTTCATAAAGGATGCATTTAAAACAATTTTTTTTATATATAATACTTACACACACACACACACACACATTGTATATATATATATATATATATATATAAATTTTTAATATAAAAACTTGAGTCAATCAATTAGTAAATAAAAACTAAGTACAAAAACAAATACATAAATTATAAAATTATAAAATAAAATAAATTGTAAAATACATTAACATGTAATAATTATAAAATACAATTATAATTTTATAAATATTTATAAAACTATAAAATAAACCACCTAATAAAGTTACATATTAGAAATATAAATACAAATAAATATCTAATTAATTTAGCAAAAGGTGCAAAGAAGAATTTTCCTGGTTTTAAATAGAAATTTAATTTTAAAAAGTCTGGGTACTGGAATTAATTTAAAATGATTAAAAACAAAGAAAACAATAAAAGTTAAATTAAAGTTAAACTGAAAAAGCAAATAAAGCTAAAACAACATCAACAACAAAAACAAATATAGATAATATAATTTATCCTTTAAATGTATCATTTAAAACCATAGCATTTTTTAATCATCTTATGGGACAGAAAAGATTGCCTAACTGAAGAATCATCCATATATTGTTTAATTCTTAATATTTCTTAGCATATGAAATGGAATGCATTTTGCAACAATAAGCAGTTCAAACTATATCATGCCACATGAACTCCTCATCATGAGGCTATCACATGACATGTTTACTTCATCTAGCAATGTCCGGTTAGCATCTCAGAAATAAACATATTTTGCTTTTTGTATCAAGTTTTATGTAGGTTTCATGGGAGATAAGAGATTCAATATTCAATGCACATTATACTGTATATTTTATCAGATGAAGCAGATTATTCAGGTATTCCATGCATACCGAAAATGCGCAATTCACTGGAATTGTACTAATCTTGCATACTATTTAGGCCAGACAGCATGAGTAGAATTGGAACGCAGCCCATCCTCCACTTTATCACACTATCTCTCTATGTCACTCGCCCTCGCTCTGTTTCTCACTTTTTCTCTATTAGACTCTCACTAGCTGCATAAATCCTTCACACTCCTAAAAATGCCAGAAATGCACTGAAGTCTGCAGAATACTGTCGGTCCGAGCAAATAAAACATTGTCACACACATTCCTGGTCTAACACACACCTCACTGACACACACACACACACACACACACACACACACACACACTGAGTTCTTTCTTTAAACAAACAAACACGCACAAAGCAGCCCTTCACAATTTGAAGTTTCAGTCCAGATTGAGGAAAACCGACCCAAATAGAACATCGCAGTTGCAGCTAAGAGCAGTGACGTATCGTTTAACAGAGACTGAGAAGGTGGAAAGTCAACGGCGAGGTCATTTCCTGTTTCTCTGAAGTATTGCACGACTCGTGGTGAGCCAATCATAGGAAGAGATGTAGCAATGTTCTCGGCCACATGCCAGTTAAGAACCAGCAGCCTAGTCTAAGAGAGGGTAAGAGAAAACACCTTAAAAAAAATAAAACAAATCACCAAAACTTAGTGCAGTTAGTGTTGTTAAAACTGTGCTAGCTTGGTATTGGTCACCAGTTCCATTTGAAAAAGATATGAAATGGAAAGAAATGACAAAGTTTCTTACACACCGAGTCATATCTAGAGACTTGAAAGTGGCCTCTTTTAAAAAGTAACTAACAGACTGCTAAAACTAATACCGAGTAGCAAGGAACCCATATGCATAAAATGTAAATAAATAAATAAAAAAATGGAATTAGTATTTTTCAGCAGGAAAAATTAACAATTTAAAATCATAATTATATAATATAAATAAATACATGCTAAAATAAATAGCCTAATAAATGAAACAGAACCATATTTATATTTATGCAATATTTATTTATTTAGAATATATTACAGAATTACACATTTTTAAAATTTAATATATTATATATAAATAAAAAACTAATAATAAAAAACAGTTTCTAATAACTACTCATTATAATTAATTCTAATAATTTAAATAGTTTAAGACAAACAAATAATATATAATAAATATAAATATTTATTTTTCTATTTATATGATTTTTTAAACATGCATTGAATTATAATATATTAAAAACAAATAAATAAATAAATACAATTAAATATATCATTATAACTTAATAGTTCACAATAAATGTTACAAACAAACAATCTTAGTTCTTAAGCAGAAATATGGTTATCATGGAAGTACACTAAAAAACAAAAAAAACAAAACAAAGAGCTTTAAGAGAAGCACATGTCTACAAAACACATACACACACACACACACAAAACACAGCCCTGTTTATGGAATGACATATTTTAATCCGATAAGACTGCAAACTTGATCCTGGGAACGCTGAATAGTACTGCAAACAGGCTAAATGATTTTGTGAAATGAAAAGAAAGTGATCGCTCTGGATAATGTGAATCCATGAGCCTTGCAGCATGATTCTGATCTCGCATTAAACAGGCTCATGCCTGCGTTATCTGTGTTTACTGGGAAGAGGAATAATCACTGTGACAATTAAAGCAAATTCATGCTCAGACTTGGATTCTTCTTTAAGATCCTCGTCTTCACTTGAACCTAACAATGCTGTTTCTTGGGTCCCGTTTTATTCTTTTGGTTAAATGATTTGGCTATTATGTCACCGTATATCTCCCACAATCCTTTGCAGTGGAATAACAATTCTTAGAAGTTGCTGCAAGGTCAAACAAGGAGAGAAAATAAGACCGATAGCGAGGGAGAGGGAGAATGATCTGGAAGTGTGCCATTCAAAGCCCATTAAAAAGTCAAACATTTTTGCCACTGGGAGGAGAACTGGATGTTATGTTCTCTTTTCAGAAATGGAAACTATTTCAATGATTCACACGAATGAGATATTAAGCGTTTCATTCTTTTTGCACTTTGGCTTATGGCTTTATTTACGTCTGTACTGATCTCTAATACGCTCCTGCCCATGAGAAATGCTTGATTGAACATTTGATTTCCTGTGGCTCTGTTTGCAATTCGACAGCCACGCAATATTAAAGACCAGCTTTTTAAATGCAGGAATTATAATGAAAGGTTAAAATCAGTCTAGAGTTTAGCCTGTGTCTAGGAAACAGAAAACAGACTCTCCCTGCAGAGTTCTGACACTTCAAATATGCAGAGTATTAATATATAAAAAAAAAGTTTGATGGAGATTTTTAAATCACTTCTGTAAACAAACTAGCCACACGCTAAGCATTTGGGAAATTGTTACCATTTAAGGCTGCAAAAGTGTGTCATTAACGAGCTGCACCAACACTTTTATAAGTCGAAGGATACAGAACTGCAAAACTAACCAAGAAGGATCTTCAGAGTATGATGTCACAGAACTTTTATAAGTTCCAAAAAGAACTTTATGCAGTTTGTTATATATGATATATATAGCTTTTGTTGCTTGAAAGAACCCATTTTGCTGATTTTCAACTTCTTCAAATCTCCAAAGAATTAAACGGCAACCCAAGTAGTGCTGACAATTTATCGTGATTAATCACATCCAAAATAAAAGTTTTTGTTTACATACATACATATATATATATATATATGTGTGTGTGTGTGTGTGTGTTCTTATAAATAAATATATACCCATACAGTATTGTTGAATACTGTATATATCTTTTGAAATATATCAATATTCATAAAATTTATATTAATTTAATTTATATAAATTGATATTACACATATATATACATGCATTAGGGGTGTGACGAGATCTCGTGGCACTACATCTCACGAGAACTTGGCGATATCCTCGCGATAGTGACTTGCTGTAGACAAGTTTGTTTTGGTATTCGGCCCGACTCTATTTCCTTAAGCTTTTTTGAAAAATCGCTTACCCTGCTTTTAAAGGTATATTTGTGTTATTTGTTTTTTTATTTATTTATATTGTTTATACTTTTTGTGTAATTACTTGCCTGTCAGTTTGTGGCAATATTTAACAGTGTTCACATGTTATTCACACATAATTCATTAAAATAGTTTAATTTCAAAAAGTTGATTACAAAATGCACCTACATTTTTGGAATGTTTTTGTTGAATAAAATACTATTTTTCCCAATATATTTTATCATTGAGGATTTATTTTAAAAAGTCTAAAAATCTTGTCTCGTCTCATTCTCGTGGGATAAATGTCTCGTCACACCCCTAACATGCATGTTTGTTTATTTATATATACATAATAAATATTCACAGTACACACACACACACATATATACATATATATATATATATAATGTAAAAAAAAACAAAAACACAATTATGATTAATCGTTTGACAGCATTACTTACAAGCCAACTTTGTAAGAACTAAAAAATAAAGGTTACATGACGCACATCACATTTCTATAATCAAACCATAACACTAAACTTTCATGAACAAATCTGTTCATTTATTTCTGAAAAATCCCAAAACCATAACCTTATAAGTACATTTTGAAGAATGTTTGTAACCAAGTAGTTGACGGTAGCTACTGACTTCCATATTATTTTTTCCCCCATACTATGGAAGTCAACGGCTACCGTAAACTGTCTGGCTACCCACATTCTTCAAAATATCTTTTTTTTTTTTTTTGCTCAACATAAGAAATAAACGAACAACATGAGTAAATGATAACAGGATTTTTATTTTTGGGTAAACTATCCCTTTAAGGCATACCTTGAGAATTTAACTTATTAGACAGTCGAGGGCAAAACATTGATTTTATGAAGTCAAAATGCTTCTGATCTGGAATCAGGCACCATGTGGATGCTCTAAAGCGCTGATACAATTTCACCAAGTTCAGCTAAACCCAAATCAGCGTTTCCTCCCCCCAGCTTTAATGCATGAAGGAACTGGCCTGAACCTGGGTGGAGTGCTTGATCAGAAAGGTGAGCGGGCAGCGGAGATGGTTATCTAAACCACAGCCTTCCATCGTTTGACTCAGATGTGTGTAGGTGATGATTGCCATGTTGGAAAGGGTTGAAAATAGTATCATCACCATGGTTACACAGCACAAAGCTTCAAGCAAAAGCCCTTCTACCCAGTAACTCAGAAACATGCACAGCTCTAAATGCGCTACAAAGCTGCATGAATTGAAGGGGTCAAAGGTTAATGATTATTAGCAAACCATTTATAATCTATAAAGATAACGGTTAGCAATGCGGTAATTCAGTTTTAAAAGAGTTAGGAATTTAACCAAAACAATAAGTCTTTTTTCAACGACGCCCTCTAGATGTTGAACGTGCAAATCTTGACACGTTCAACACATGGCCGTCATCAAGTATATTTTTATTAGTGACATTAAAGACAACAGGCATAGTTTGCATGCAAAAACACCCCAAATACAATGTGCGAAGACAACAAAAATGCAAGAATGTTACTGAGACAAAAATCTAGAAAAATCGAGGATAAGACGAGAAGATGAACCACCAGATGTGCGATATCTAATGCAGGTGCGACACATTTATCATCTCAATAGTTGTTTAAAAGCTAGCATATGGGATTAAACCAACAATTAATTTACGAGAATCTTCATACATTAACTTTACAATCTATGATAATTCAGTTATAAATCAGCGATTCAGATCTAACCTAAACAGAATCAGATGTGAAATATACTGAAGTGTGCTTGCATGTGCTTATTCTCGCAACACTTTCACTTTCTCAACTACAGCACGCAGTCGACAAAAACCTAAAGACTTGGCGGCAGACCACCCTGACGGATCATTTGTTTATTTTTCCTTTTCCCCCCCCACCACCAACCCCTACAAAAAAAGAATCTTCAAACAAGTGGAACAATTGCTTTAATCGTACGCCACCAATCAGCAGCGACGACATTCGTTTCTAAATACTCTGCAGCACGGTGAAACAATAACCTGCGTAAGTGCGCTAAAAGTCAGCATAACCTGTTCTCAAAGCAATCCTTCCTAACATGTTTCAGTGCAGTCGCCTAGCAGACCTGCGAAGGCTCAAATCCATATGTTTCTCTCTGCAGTGAGAGCGTGTTCAGCGTTTACTTACATGACTGCACGGAAGAGTGACGCACTCAGACAGAAGTGAAAACCTGCGTCAACATCTCTCTCCCCTCTCTTTTCCCTCTCGCAGACAGTTACGCTCTCGCACACACACGCCCCTGTGCAGTCCCAGGGTGCCTGGCTGGGTCCTACCGCTCTGAAATCTAGCACGAGCCATATTAGGAAACAGCAGTTAAACATGTCACACGTAATTTACATGCAGGGGGAGTGGAGAGCGCGGCTCTGTCGTAAGAGGGAAAAAAAAAGAAAGAGAGAGAGATACAAAAAAAAACCCTGCACGCGCTGGTACGTGCATAAAACAAACAGAAGGGAAGTGAGACCCGAGAGGGGGGTTTAAAAAAGGAGAAGTGCTCTCAGGTTCAACAGTTAACCAATCGCACGCCCGCCACTGTCTAAACAAGTAGCCGGTCGTGCGGGGTGGGGGAGTTTCCTGCCAAACGCACACGCAGCCGCGCAACTTTTCCCAACGCAGCTGAGATTGGTGCCTTGCTGTTTGCGATCGCCTAGACATAACAAACTGCAGTTCACCACAAAGGCACCCTATAAAGTCAAAATGAGCCCACACACACACACTGAACAACCCCCAATCCTGTGCAAAAGTGGTGCAGTGCTGTTAGAACTGCGAAAGACAGACAGACAGGAGAGCGAGACCGTACAGAAAAGCAGTTCTTACCTCTCACATCATGATTAGTATTGAGTGCGCGTATGTGTGTGAGAGATCAGACGCGGGCGGCAGGCCGCGACAGCAGAGCCTCAGGCACCGGGTGGACCATTCTCAGAGAGGAGGAGAAAGAGAGAGAGAGACAGATAGAGAGAGACAGAGCGCTTAGGCTGCGCGTTTGGCTGCTGGTTGCGCCACTGTGTGTGTGTATGTGTGAGCCGAGAGCCTGTGAGAAACAGCAGCACTGCGCAGAGCGCTGAAGTCGAGCGCCAATCACGCCGGCTGGAACCGCCCACCGACACAACCAGGAAGTGCTGCTGCCTCTACCCTGTGAGAAGAAAATGAGAAGGGGAGGGGACAAAAGGAAGGAAAGGGAGGTAAAGAAAAGAAAACGAGTGTGCTTGTGAGATTACATCGTGCTTTCCCAGGAGTCTGTCTGCGTTGGGCACCAGACTGCAGTGGGACACGCGCACACACACACAGCTGCACACCTGGTGCATTGTGCGGCAGCCTTATCTGCTGCTGGGAAAGGCAGGATTTGGTCTTAATTCGACTTTGAATCATCACTATCTGGGTCACGGCCATTTCGAGAGGGAAGTATATCATCGAAACGAAGCCTCTTCCCAATAATCCGCTTTGAAATGCATGATATATTTACACCATGAGCTATTCATTAAACGACATGTAGGAGAACTGGGTTGTGTTCATTTGTCTCCCCGATGTTAATACTAACAAACTCCCACATGGTCGAGAATTTAGAGTCCCTTTAAACTACACAATACTTTCCTGGGCGGCAATAAAGCCTTGAAACTGGGACATTAATTCATTATCTTTTGGGGAAAAAATGCTTTATTGCATTATTTGCATACTTGAGCCTCGCCCAGCTATGACTGCGGTTGTGACTCTATCTGACTGCTGGAAAAATGACACGCAACTCAGGATGGAATAATCGTAATATTAAAAGTCAACAGAAAAAGGAAATCATAAGTCTGCTGTTGTTCGCACGCCCTTCGACACAAGGAATTTTGTTTTGGAGAGAATTGTTTAAAGATTCACTTATGCGGGTAAGGGAAGGGCAGTGTGAAAAGCTCAATGTGTGTGGGGTCAGAAGAGCTGTCGTATTGATGGGCTCTTTTAAGTCTACAGCTCAAGGGCCTAAAATGTCAACAGCATGTGCATAAGAGGAAACTGCTAACAAGAGCTACAAACCAGTGTTATTTTAGTATTATTTATATAGTATTTATTAATATTTTCAATGAGCCTTTGTTTTTCTTTTTAATTTTAGTTTAGGTTTAAGTCATTTTACGTGCTTTTGCGATTTAGTACCTCAACCTAAAATTATTTGAGCTAGTGGCCAATACAAAATTTGTTTTTGTTTTTTTAGGTTTTCAATTTTTTTTTTTGTCTTTTATTTTATTTAAGATAAAATCCATCCATTTTAAAAAAAGGAAGAAATCCTCTATTTGGAAAGACCAACCAGAGATGGAATGCAACACTTGGTCAATTTATCTAAAAAAAAAGAAAAGCTGATAAAAGTTTATCTGTAACAGCTGATATACTCTTGTGGCGAAAAGAAAATATATAATTAATGCAGAGAAACACCATACAACCAAGACATTAGCCAAAAACATCAAAAATGTTTGTAGAGGTCAATCAAATGCACGTCAATCCAATTTATATAATTTGAGTAATTAAACAGAATGCCGAATATACCATCTAAAAACATTTGTTATGCACATTTATTCCATATATAATAACATCTTTTATAAACTATGCCTATTTTAGCATCTACCATCATTTAGGCTTTGTGCTTATATCTTTTGGTTAAATAATAAAACATAACCTTACTTGAATATAAATGGAAATATCTTTTGACATCATATAATGAATTCTTGTTAAAAGTGCAACTGTAAAGTCGATTTCCCCATGTCTAGACATCAGGGTGGTTCATGTGGCCATTTAAACACCTAATAAACACAATTTTAGTCATACACACTAGTGTACTACTTTTGTTTTAAATTAAAACATTAGTGTGAACTAAAGTAGGCCCGATATCAAAATGTTTAGCCTGATTAGGTATTCTCTGGCAGGAATCAGTGATACATTTATGATAATTTATGCAGCTGACACCAAGACTGCAACTCTGGTTTATATTAACAACCACACAAACACACACATACACCCTCATTTCACTCTGACTGCCTCTTTCCTCATTACCTTCAACTGACCGATTCATTCAGATATTACACATAAGGGAAAATATGTCTTATCCAATAGTTCCTGTCTTTTTCCTTTACGCTCATACTTTAGTGTCCTCATACTTCTAAAAGCTTGTTCTGGAATTAAGAGTGATGAAAGTGGCAGAAATAGTCACACAAGAAGGGAAGACGGTCATATTTTCCACTGAAACAACTCTCGCTCGCTCTCTAGTTAAATGGAAATCTATTAGCAGACTGCTAAAATGGCCTAATACTTAAGTTTTGCATCCCTAGAATTTTATATGCGCATCTCTCTAAATGTCTGGGACAAAACTAGCTAACTGTTAAAACTTATTAACTTTTTTTTTTCAGTAACATCACCTTGTTCAGCCGGTTTCAAAACAGTCTAGCATTGAATTTTGTCGAGCTGGGAAGTCTGATTCATTTCAATGAATTAGTCTGTTCATGGTTATTTATATAAATAATGATTCAGTGACTAAGTAAATAATACGCTGATTCATTTTAAACTCTGAACCTTTTTATTTAAAACTTTTCATCGCTATGCTTTTAACTTTGGTTATTTAAATGAGTGAATTTTCTCATTTTATCAGCTGCATTTAATGTACTATAATTGAGTTAGGTTATATAATTAAGTTCAAGTCCATTTTTTTTAATGTTTGAAAGAAGTTTCTTATGTTACCACGGCGACATTTATTCTTTGTTAATGGATTCAACATTTATATAAAATCTTTTAGTAACATTCTATATGTCTTTAATGTCACTTTTGATCATATTAATGCACCCTTGCTAAATAAAAATATTAATTTCTTTAAAAATAATCATAATAAAATATTTTGGACTGTAGTGTACATTGATACAATATAGTTTTTGAAGCTAGCTACTCTTTCAAAAGGGCAGCCTGACTATACTATATATTTAAATTAGCTTGTAGTCTGTTCGTTTTAACAGTTTGACAGTTTCGAAGTAACTTCTGGTGTGCAAACACAAATACATATTCATGTGGACTGTTTATGTATTCTATCAATGCATTACAATGGATACAGAAGTGAGTCAAAGCACAAGCTGACTGGGGTGACTTGATTTATGTCAGTCTGGCCTTGTGACATCAGAACTCTTCAGAGTTTTCTTGACCTCTCTACGCCAAACTCACTGACTCACCAAACGGAAATCTGGAAATCTAGATGCAGACATGATTGTCAAACTGAATATTCTAGCTACGATCACAACGTACCTCTCTTTCTCAAAACCTCATACCATCTCTCACTGGTCTCTCTTCAATGCTTCACCATTTATAGCTTAGACGTGTCTGAATGAACAAGTTGAAAAGAAAGGAGTGAAAGTGATTGGGTGTGGCTGTTTACACAGTTAGTCAAAGTCACTGGACTCAGAAAATTTACAGAAAGAGAGGCTGGCTGAGAATTCTGAGTCTTACCCAGGCAAATGTTTAACTAACAGCATAAAGTCTGGTCCTCAATGTCTAATTTTGACAAGAAGAGATTGTCTAAACAACACTATCATTCAAATTTGGGGTCTGTAAAATTTATTAGAATTTTTCAAAACCCAGCAAACACTGTGTGAAATATTATTATTACTGAAAATAACTCTATTTTTATATTTTTTAAAATGTAATTTACTCCTGTGACACAAAACTCAATTTTAAGCTTTATTACTCCAGTCTTAAGTGTCACGTGATCCCTCAGAAGTCATTCTAATATGATTTTCCGCCCAAGAATCATTTATTACTAGTAATAATTTTGAAAACATCTGTGCTGCTAATATTTTAATGACTGGGAATTTGTGTTTTTAACTTTTTTTCAGAATGCTTGAATGAACAGAAATCTTTTGTATCATTCGGGTGGGGTCAGGCTGCCATTATTTTAGGGCAGCCTGACCCCACCTGAAAGGTCAAGTTAATTTTACTTTCTCTATAGCGCCAAATCACAACAGAAGTCCTTTAAAGTTTCCTTTCCTATAAAACAGGTCTGTACCCTGTTCTTTTATTAAACAAACTAAATAGCCTTTTGTTATTTATCTTATTTACACGACAGCATCTCATTTCGGAGTTCCGCCCCGGTGCGCGCGCGCACGCTCTCACACACACATAAACGTGCGCACAAACACAAGTGAGCACACTCCCACTCTTATTTGTAAGAGTGTACTAACTTACTGTACTGAAGCGTGTGTGACATTAGCATCTGCCGTCTCACTATGACGACATATATGGCGGCAAATCTATGCCATTAATAAGCGAGCGCACCACTGATGCCGGCGCGCGTGGTAAATCATTTCCGCGAGAGGAAAACAGATCTACATGCGAAGAAACGGGAGCCCGCGAGCTCATTTCAAACCCTCGCGTGTGTGTAATTACGAGTCTTTAAAAAGTCTATTAATAAAGTAGCTGAAAAAGATCTACTCTATGAACAATACATTAAATTACATTAACTAAAGACAAAATAAATAATAAATAAATAAAACAAGCAAATAAAAGTCATCATTCCTGCGCTCGATAAGTGTTAAAGTGTTAAAAATGCTTTTGAATGGTAGTGTGCCTACAGTTTATTTTGTTTTAACATGTCAAATATTAATGGTGGGATAATAAATAATACCACAACATGGAAAAAAGGTTTTCAAATAAGAGTTTTACAAATAATATCTGTGTATATTGTATGTGAAATAGCACACTTGTAAAAACAACAGAATTTCTGCCTGTCAAAAGGTTTCAAGATCCTGTCTCCAAATTAAGAACGTGATCATCAGATATTTTTAGGATCCGGATATTTTGGTTAATCATTTTCATAGTTTAGAGAAGTACTGATCATTTTACAGAAACTCAAAACTTGCATAACAAACCACAAATTAGAAAAATTAAATAAAGTATTATGTATCTAAGTATCTATCTACCAAAAATTTGCTGCCACTAACCTTTTAAATTTAGTGACTAGTTCTTCAACTGTATACCTCAAATGTATTGATGTATACAGATGATATTTCCATCAGACACTTTATTTATTTATTTTTTTGGTTTATTTCAGATAAACCAATGCCTAAAACTACATCCACTGCCTCCACGGTGTGGAGAAAAAGTCCCTTCTGGTGTTAAAACCCTTTTGGAGATCACATAGTTAATCATGCGGCTTATGTGAACCCGGGGCCATTTTGAATCATGCAAAATATGAAAGTCACACCTGAACATGGAGCGGAGACAGGAAGTTCGCATTCAGAACAGGAAATAAAAACCATAAGGTGGCAAAGACAACTGTCAGCACTGTGTTTATCAAAGATCTCTGCATGATGCCTTCGTTTTGAGCTCCCAAATCTGAGCCAGATACACTGAACGAGGCAGAATTTTTTTTACTGCACACAAAAAAGCCTCAGTCTTAGTCTCAGTCCTCTCTCTCTTTCTCTCGTCTCAGCACCGGTATGTGTCAGGACGCTGTAAATTGTGCTGGCTGGTGGATGTGAACTCTTGCTGGGTTAGAGAATATTCTCGTTACTCAGTAAGTCCGGACACCTCTCGCCGTCCAATAACCTCATTTAAACCCTGCAAACCACACCCTTTTTCTCTTGCACGGTCCCACATATCTTTTATATTTTATTGCATTATCCGAGCAGAGCTACTCGAAGCTAAATGATCTATTAAATTATTCAGTAAAATCCCTGCTTTTCGGAATATTACGCCTTCTCTCTGAGCACGGTTTGCTAAGACGATGCTTACAGACAACAGCTATCGTCTGACTAGCGTAAATGCGACTCAGGGGTTCGGCGCTGGGCATAGGTGT
The DNA here is from genome assembly GCA_032357425.1 of Enteromius argenteus. NCBI lineage: Eukaryota > Metazoa > Chordata > Actinopteri > Cypriniformes > Cyprinidae > Enteromius > Enteromius argenteus. The sequence continues at coordinate 19,383,566 of JAUCMR010000051.1, read as the reverse complement.
CTAGCTGCATTGCTGAAAGTCACCGGCGATGTTTCAAATGCCCTTGATAAAAGCAGCATCGTGCTGGCCTACTTTACTGATTTATCGAAGGCATTCAGGCCTTGAGTTACTACAGTACCCAAACTAAAGCGCTGCCCTACATCACAATGCTACAACCACTTTTCTAGCAGAATTACCTTTGATGATACAATAATCGGTTTGCAAATACTATTAAATGATTTCTGAGCTACTCTTCAGTCTTTGTGACGTCGACTCATTATTTAGCCCCAAAATAATCTAAAGCTAAACACACACACACACAAGCCTCATTATATATCATAAAGTCATTATTTGACATTAAAAGTTAGTACAGAGCCCAAAAACTATTCATAATATTAAACATATAAATAATATTGTAATAAATAAAATTGAAAGGATATTGCAATGTAATGAAAACACATTTTATTTGTGCAAAATACATAAAAAATATATATAAAATGTTATGTCTTCATTAAATAATAATTAATTTATTAAATGTGTCATTCTTTAAACCCGTGCAGTGCTACAACATACATTGATGTTAAATGTTGGTCCAGGGACTCTATACCCACTAAATTAGGAAACTAGTTTTACTTGTCGAAACAGTTAAAACAGTGAGAAAACAGGAAGTTTATCAGTAACATTGAGTGAGTAGTTCTCAGTTTGCAAATGTCCTCTTTTGGAGCAAGATCTTACAAAACCTAACAAAGCCTAAGAGTGTTTGACCCAAAGCGTGTTGAGAAAGCAGCATTTCACTTCAGTTTGCTAAGACAAACAGGAAGAAATGACAACAGCTCTGAATGACTAAACAGAATGGCTGTTTATCTCCTCCCGCCAAATATTATCACCGGCTACAGATGCAACAAACAAATGAACGTCACACCTAACATTAACACCTTACAAGAGTGTCTTAGAGGAAAAAAAACAACAGCTTAATGTACTAATAACAAATCGTCTTTTGAACATGCATTCATAAGCGATGTCGCAGATGTATTTTACACGGCCAATGGCGCTTGGCAGCAGATTTACATCACTGATTCTTCAAACTGACTTTTGAATACAGTCAAATAAGTTGTGTAGCCACGTCAGAAGAGAGAGAGAAAATGATCAATAGCTACTATGACACTTCAGCAAAGTCCAACAACTTCATGAAATGGAAATTTACAAAGTGATACATACGTAAAAGGCCATGTAAACGGCTTGCATACCAGAACTTGAGCGTTCACGAGACAAAGAGACACAAGAGGAAGTGATCAAGTGTGTTAGAATATACACACACACACAAAAAAAAGTTAGTCATTTCAAGAGAAAACAATATAAACATGCATAAAGTGTACAGTAAGTATTTACATTGAAATGTATTAAAATATATTAAGAATTGCAATAATTGCATTATATTGTAGTATATTATTACTAAATGTATACTATATTTTTATGGTTACAAGATCTTTCAAATATAGCAATCAGGTTTTCAAATATATATATTATTTTTTTTAAAGTGTATAGTATATACATACTGAATACATAGCAACAGACTGCTGAAACAAATTGTGGATTTTCTAAATATTCGCACACAAAACAATGAAAAAAATGTGTATAAGAAAGAACTCAAAAGATTAAAAATCTACATCACAGAGTGTAACTGTTAGCGTTTCTAAAGCTGTATATAACACACATATAAATTCATTACGACACAAGCACTTTTTTTCCGAAATTCCCTTTTGTAAATCATTTTAGAGCTATAGACGCAGAGAGAACATACAGAGTAAAAGTGTATAAGTGAAGCTGTTTGTGTTAGTTTAGTTCTTACCCGCGTGTAGTGCGAAACTGTATCTCCACTGAGAGTGAGACAGGAACTCACACATGGGTCACCAGCCAATGTGGCTCACCGCAATGCATTCTGGGGCAGATACTAACGTATGTCCCGGTGTGTCACAGTGCACAACCAAGCATAGCATAGCATGCATGCAAAACACAGTGTTAAGATGTTTAAATGAGTGCATGTGTTTACGGTTTCAATGTGTGATCACATGATAAAGCACAGACTGAAGCAACTGTGAGTGTGTGTTCAGCGATCGTTCTCTCTATCACCATGGAAACCTGCTTTTATCTTATTTGCATCTGGGTGTACCAGCCGCAGAGAGAGCTGTGTCATTTTCCCCTAGAAAACACCACTGCCCTCCTCGGAGAGTTCTCAAAGAAGTTTGCCACACTTGTTTCACACAATTTCCCGAAATCCCGAAACTTAGAAAAAACACTGCGACTATCCCGTTTAGAATATCATACTAGGAAACACACCCTAAGCTTCAAAAAGAGGAAACAACTTTCATACACTGCTAAAGATAACACAGCACGTCTTACACAGGAAGAGGGTTTGCAATTGCTTTATACAGAAGCCCCAGATGACTATTTTAGCATGGGAGTCACACTTACTGCAAACAAATAATGTAAAAACATTGAACGTATAGTTTTATGATTTGAAATTTACTGTAACAAACATCTTTTTGTGTCATGTTTTGACATTTCTTTAATGTGGGTCACTGCATGCATGTGTGAAAGCATGTACTTGTGTTTGCATGTGTGCGCATACACAGTGTGTGTGTGTGTGAGGTTACTTGAGGTCTGTAGTTCACTCTTGCCAGGTGTGTTATCTCAGACGCTCCACATGACTGAGCCGATGGTAGAGTTCCTCTTCTAAACTCACTCACCTGGTACAAAAACACTCACACATCTCACTACTGCAACCCCCTCGGGTGTTACTTACACTAATGTGAGAGAGAAACAGATTTAAGGCTAGAGTGTTTGTACAAATAAAACCTCTGGTCAAATGCCATTGGAGAACCGAGTTCTTACAATGACAAAAATAGATGTTTCAGGCCAACATGAAACTGAAAGTTTAACCTATTTGTCTTCCATTATCTACAGAACATTGAATGTGGAGAAAAAAATAGTAAGGAAGGTTTTTAACCACGTAAAATTGATTAGATCACAAAATGGGGGTGTTGCTCATCAAAACATAGCCAGATGTTAATGGCAGTTTGCTGTAGATTGTGCAGGGTTACATCATTTCTTCACTTTGAGGAGTATTTTAACCTTTTTTTAATTTTGGTAATTACAATTATTAATATAGCTGCAAGCAGCGATTCCGGGGCCAAGCCTTTGTGGCCGCTTTGGCTTGTGTCAAGGTTGAGTTTTATTTGGATGCTTTTAAATAAAATGAATTTAAATGGCTTATAGCAGCCAAGGTGTATAGCGCCCACGATCAATTTTCAAAGCAATAGCCTTTTGATTCACATATCATGCTACTCGTACACTTTGGTT
>JAUCMR010000051.1:19366638-19379989 GCA_032357425.1 Enteromius argenteus | reverse complement strand
AAGAAGAATAATAATAATAATAATAAGAATACATACAGATACAATAGGGGCTATAGCCCTTTGGGCTTGGCCCCTAATAATGAACTTTAATACTTCAGTGGAGTTTTGTTATTGTTAACTGAAACTAAAAGTATTAAAACAAAAACATTTTTATCAGTTTGAATAAATCTGAAGTAATATAAAATATAAATATTAAATGAAAAACTAAAAAAAATCTGAAAACTGAAATAACCGAAATGTGATTAAGTGGAATTACTAAAATTACTAATTTTTTTATTTTTTTTTCAATAATCAAGAAACATTTTTAAAAACTAAAATATAAATGACAAAAAAATAAATAAATATTAAAAAATGTAATTAAAATATAAAAACAATTCAAAATATTATATATAATTAAATTAGTATATTAGTATTATTATATATAATTATATTAGTATATAATATTAAAATAATACAACGTTGATTCACTTTTATTGCATATTAATGCAATGAAGAGATTCACCCAGTAATGAACAATCTGTCATTACATTCACTCATATGTCATTCCAAACCAATGATGTTTTTTCTTCTGGAAAACTCAAAGCAACTGTGGACTCCTTTAACTTTCACTGCATGAACAAAACACTTCTCAAAACATTTCTCACAATATCTTCATTTGTATTCCATGCACAAAATAAAGAAGTAATGACACAATGTTAAGTAAATGATAACAGATTGTTCATTTTTAGGTGAACTATTCCTTTAAATTACTTTTTAATACAGGAAAGATAGTGTACTTGAATTGCATGTTGGCCATATGTCCTTATGATGTCAAACAAGAAACTTTTTCAGCTTCAATTATGTTAAAAGAGAACCTTCCCAAGTTCCAAGTATGCTGTGAGATGACCTTTTAAAAGACTGTCTTCATGCCACAAAAAAAAACACATTAAGTTTTAATAAAAATCCAAGAAAACCCAATGAAAATGGAAAACCTTCAAGTACCAATAAGAGAATCTTAGCAATTCTTGTTTTGCAACAGCATAACTCTTTATGCTCCAAAGATTCCAATGAATTTCCAAAGAAAAGCAATCTGCAGTTTTCTAAAGAACCAAGATAAATGGTACCTGAAACCAAAACACCAATAACTTCCCATCAAAAACCTACCCCACAGCTGAACCGAAGAACCTTTAGAGTGATGCAGAGAAAGAGGAATGAAAAACAAGGGCACTTGAGGAAATGAACCACAGAGAGAAAGAAATCGTGCTCAACATACAATGCCTCATTTCAGCTCACTTCTAACCTGGCACGTCGCTGAATATCAGGACGCCAAACATCCTTAGCTTGTGAAAAACCCATTCCAACAGCATTCCCAAGTCACCGGTGAACAGGAAGTCCCCGTCTAGCCCTCTGAGTAATGGCACACAGACAGTCTGCGGTCCTACCTGACGCTGAGCCGCTCAGATCCAGTCCCGTATGTCCTCTCTGCTGTCTGCCGACAGGAAGCACATTCAGTCCGTCCCTATTTACAGTCCCCTGGCACTGCAGTACGGCTCACAGCTGGTGCATTCCTGCTCTGCTCTGCCTCAGCTGATGGAGAGAGGAGAGATAGAGGAGAGCAGACAGGGAAAGAGAGAAAAAAGAAAACGCAGGGTAAGAACATACTGTACAAATCATCTACTGTGAATGTGGGGTCAGCAGATGCCGATTAGCCAATGAGTGTCTCGATCTGTAACAACACGAGGAAACTGCATAATGCACCTCTTATTATTTCATCCATTTCCCAGCGACCCGCATGAACAGAAGCATTATGATTCAAAGCAGACACATCAGCAGATATTGACGTCTCGCTGATGATACCTAGAGCGACGACTATCGAGTAACAAGGCCATTTTCTTGTCCTCATGTCGGATGGTCATCATTCAAATGCAATTAAAATGCAGTTAAAGACCAGATGACTTCATAATTGGAGTTTTACTGTCCATTTAGTCCACGTCTGTGAGTTCTGAGATCATGGATGTGTAGTGTACTAGTACAAGTTTAAAAAAAAACACACAAAAAAAAAAAACACTTTACCGTTCAAAAGTTTGAGGTTAGTAAAAATTTTTTTTGAAAGAATTTAATATTTTTGTTCAGCAAGGACGTACCAAATTGATCAAAAGTAACAGTAAAGATGTTTATAGTGTAACAAAACATTTTAAATTGATGCTGTATAAAATATATACAAAAAAGAAAAAACAAATCATGATATATTAAAATAATCATGTGTTTGTCACTAATAAAATGCTCTCTTGTCTGAGAATTTTTTACTAATTTGTTCACTTGCCCTTTAAATTTTAGTGTCTAGTGATAATAAGTAGCAAATCAAGGTTGCCTGCACTGTGACATTATAATACATTTGAAATTATTATAATTACAAAATGTCAACTCAGAGATTCTTCTATGAAGCGTTTATGTCTGAACCAGAAATTATTACTTTCTATAGCAACGCCAAAATAGGTACCTATGTGCAAAGAAAATTATAGTCATTGAAGTGCATCTTCAATCATAAAGATTTGTAACTTGACTCACATCATGTGAAGAGACAAGGATCTGCACTGACAGTCACAAAACTTGAGCGTGATGGAAAATGACTAATGAAGTTAGCCAAAAAAACATTACTGTATATCAATATTTTACATAATAATATAATTACATAATTAAAATATTATATTATCATGATATAATAATGATAAATAATCGTATAATAATATACTTATATATTTTAAATATTTAATTAATAATTCTAATGGTTTTCCGGGATGCCCTCAATGCCAAATGTCCCTCAATTTCAATATGAATGATGTCAATACAGCATTCATAAAACAATACCACTAGTCTTTAATGAACATATTGTGATGCTCTATAATGTTGATAAACAATACTGAATGCATATAATCCTACCGGTGGCATTAACTAAAACATAACTGCGTAAAAAGAATGTTTCTGTCCAAATAGTTTCGAGAAATACTCTAATTATCATAGCACACAAAAACTTCAAAGCTCCAGATGGCTGTTTGACTCATCTCAGCTGTTGGGATGCTTTTGATTATGAATTTAATCCTGTGTAAATAGAAGAAAGGATTAGACTCTGAGGGAGAGAGAAACGGAGAATGAGAGGAAGATACCAGACAAGACTAAGCTGTCTTGAGGATACACATTTTTTCATTCTGACATAATCGTATTGTTCATGCTCTCTTGCTCCCAGACGATCACTAGGAAGTTAATGAATGGTACATTCACATGTGGCGCACGTCTGTTAATGCAGAGCTCTCCTCATTCTTAAAATCATGATGCTCTCAGCTCGTGATGTCATTTGGGCTCAGCCAATAAGACGAAAAGGCAGACACACTGAATGATAGATACACTGATGGACTGCTGTGACTGGTCAGATCAATAGAGACATGTTCACAGGTGCCTGCATTTCTGTTCTTCAGAGGTCCATCAATTTTTTATTGATTTTACTATTTAAAATAAAATGCATAAATACATCAGTCCCACAGTGCAGTGGACCAAATTCAGAACTGAAAAACTAAGTGTGAATTTGAATCAAACTGGCCACACTTCACAGGAAGTTAAATTGGAAAGACAGACTGAGGAATTTACTGAAATGAAATTCAACTAAGTTCACTACAGGTGAGGCATTCTGGGAAATGTAGTGTTATTCCACCCTGATCCAAAATAATTTATAAAAATAGATGAATGGATATAATGATAGAACAATAGAAAGTTATAATGAATGTTATAATGATAGATAGAACGATAGAAAGGTAGAATGATGGATAAAGCAACAGACAGATTTACAGACAGACAGATAGATAGATAGATAGATAGATAGATAGATAGATAGATGGACAGAACGATTGATAGAAGGATAGAACAACAAAATTATAGATAGAGAGACAGAATGACAGAACGATAGATAGAACAATACAGACAGACAGAACGATAGATAGATACAACAATAGATAGAATCATAGATAAAACCATAGATATACAGAACCATAGATAGACAGAAAAAGGAAAACAGAGATATGTAAGAAAAGACTGTCTGAATTCTATAGCAAACGTTTCCTTCTTTTTGGTTTTTCCCCAAATGCTATTGGCACAAGGCAGCCATCAGCTTCCAAATGCTTCCACACATGCACACAGCCATGCCGCGTGTTTACAGAAGAGTAGCTTTGCTTACAACAGTCACCCAGCATGAGCAACGGCCTGCCTGTACGTGTTTAGATTTTCACTCATGTGTTGTGAACTGCAGATCACCTTTTTCGATTAAAGGAAATAAACAAGGTCATTATATTATTCATTATATACCACGGCAGTTGCCATTTGGAGCCTAACAACCACAAGATACAACATCACCCCACTAAAAACAAGAGCGGGAAGGAGAGAGAGGGAGAAAGTGAATTCTCTCATGCACTGGACATAATTATACCCTCTTTGAGCCAATCACATGACAGCGCCCGAAAATAGCAGAGGGCCACGCCCCGACCGAGCAACAAACGCCTTCTATTGGGATGTCATTATCTGCTTATAGGATTCACGCGCTAAAAGGCGAGAGAGAGGGAGAGAAAAGGGAGGGTCAGGAGCAGAAAAAGGGAAAAACAAACTCCAGAGACCTGAGTCATTGCCACTGAAGGAAGGAGGGGAGTAGTTGAAGGAAGGACGGATGGAGTGAAAAAAAGACTTGTTGCCTAGTTTTATGTTTATTTTTGTTTTACTGTAAGATTTAAAAAATGAAACAGCACACAAAAATATACAGTACACTATATTTACCAAATAAAAATAATGGTATTTTAACCCTACAGAACATTATTTCTAAAATGACTAATTATCATATTATAAATAGTAAAAATGGACTTGCTGTCTTGCAGAATGTTTGTTTTTATTTTAACTTAAAATTACATATATATTAAAATTAATTATATAATATATATATATATACTGTATAGTCTTTATAATTAATTTATTTAATTTATTATAATTAAATATTTGACTTATTTGACTTTATTTAAAAAAAATTTTATTCTATTTCTATTGTTTTATTTCATATGAGGTTTGCATTTTTTTTGCAACCCATTACCAATATTTAAAAAAAAATCTGGTTTTATTTTCTAGCAATAAAGAATAAATAAATAGAAAATTCTACTATTTTTATACATATTTTCCAGATTAAATAAAAAAAAAAATTTATGAATAAAACCATACAATAATAGGTAACAGGGTTGTAAATTTAGCTTAATTAAGCTGGATCAGTAGGTAGTTTAGGACCAAATGTTGGTTTATAGTTACTGATTAATAAAGACATATTCCACCAGTTAAAAGAAAAAATTATTTGATTAGCTTTTCTCACAATAGCTTAGGTAACAGGGTAGAATGGCTGATCTTGAATGCAAATGGAATGAGGTCAAAAAACGGTCCAAGAGGTATTACTTATCAGGTGCCAAAAATTGTAAACACCTTTTTGCTGATTATAGTGGAAGTGATCTAGTTCAGTCGCATCGCTCACTCTCTGTGCAGAGGGGGTAAGAGACGGAGAGAAGTGAAAACAACAGGAAAACAACAGCCCAGAAAATAGCTGAGCTAAAGACAGTCATTTGCGCAACCCACATGCTGAGGTCTTCATCACACTGTGTCCAAATACACTGTGGGTTTAATAACGCACTGACATCACCTGTGTGAGCAGATGATGCAATGTGTGAAATTTCTTCTGTTATCATCCACGCCTGAGGGCAATGAGGTCTGTGCGCATTTACAAAGGTCCAGTGTAACGTTACGACTAGATTTAACACTTCAATCCAACATAGAAAGATCTCAGGACAAAAAGGTTTGGCAGCCTGGTGTCATATTAGAACCTGATAAAGTTCCACAAAGAAAGCATTCCATGAAAAACATCTAATACCTAAATATACTTAAAAAAAAAAAAAAAAAAAAAAAAAACCAATATACTGATCTGAACAACCAAATGCAATGCAACAACATTACATTACAAAACAGCTCAAGATCAGTCTTTTCATAGATCATGGGGTGATCTAAAAATGTACTTTTAAAGTATACACAGAATAAAATAGATTTCTACTTTGTTTTCTGTCAGAAAAAAAAATGGTATTTTTATTCTGACAGAGTTGTTTTTGGCAAATGCATGCGTAAACTGTGGGTGATAAATTACAGTTCTTCTTTAAATAATATGTTTACCTCAAACCAGGTTTTTATTTAGAATTGCTTATATATAATATGACTTGACAAGCATGCACAGCAGCCCTAAAAATTTGGACTCACATTACATGTATATTGTACACTTAAAAATAATAATAATACTTAGATTTTAAGATTTGTATTTAAATTGCAAATTAAATACCTATCCATTTTTTGTCTATTTGACTAGTGCAAACAGCTCTCAATATTTTGACCATTTGTGCAATGGTAAAAAAGAAAATGCTGTTTAATTTTATGATCATTGTATAAATAAAACAGTATTTCTGATGTCAGTCTGAACTGAATGCTGAGTTTGGATTTAGCTGTGAGTTTTGTGTGATATTATTGCTTACTTGCAGAATCAAGTGGAGTGATGCACCAGGACGGCCCGTCAGTCACATGGACAGCCTCACTATTGACAAATCTGACAAATGAACAAGCCTCACAGAAATAAAAAGCAGGTGTTTCTGCAAGGAGAACCATTTCACACGGATCGAAGGCCACAGATTCAGCAAAAGAGGGATTTGAGAAAGAGAGAGAGTGGGAGAGAGAGAGAGAGAGAATGAGGCGTGGGGAAACTATGCAGTCCGGTGCATGACTGCTCTCTCTTTGATTTCGCCTGATGGATGATTGATTATTTGTGGAAAGTGTTGTGGAAATTCACAGATGGTCTTCGAGTTCAAGCTAACTGGGACGGTCGCCTGGATCCCAAATCTAATTTGCTTCCTATTCCCAGGGTCATGAAACTGACCGCTGCTTACATGAAATAATGTGAATTTTAATTAACACCGACTCTCTCTGTTTTTTGTTATATATAAAAATGTCTTTATTTATAGCTTTAATTAGTTTGGAGCAACAACAGACTTACTTTTTCAGTAATGTGACTACATTTCAGCGAACTGTCAAATCTTTACTTCATTTGTTTTTTCTCAAAAAAGGTATTTGGAGAAAGCTACACATCTATTGGGACTTAAATAAGTTAGCAGTAAATATTTCAGGGATTCTTAGTGCTTATATAAACATAATGACCTATTAATGTTATTTTAGTATTAATGATGTACTCTTATAGGTTTTGTTTTAGATATTTCTGTACGTCAAATTAACTAGATGAAAAAGAGAAACTTAACCTGCTGAAATAAAATAAAATATGATTATATTAATTATTATATAGTTTTATATAGTTATTATATAAATAAGTTATTACATATTTATATACAATTTATTTTGGATATTGTATTTTATTTCAAACAATACATTTTTTTCTTGACTCTGAATTTTCGTGCATCGTGCCTTAGAGGGTTATGTTACGGTGCACAGATTGGGCCATTGCATGGACATGTGAGACCTAAAATATCTAGCATGCTATTACAAATCGGGGAAAATTAATATTTAGTCAGCTTAAATTCAGCCCTTATTCAGCATGCACAAGTTATTTTTAATATGTACTCAGCTGTATAGACTTCTTTGTTTTAAGAGTTATTTCAGATTTTGGATTTACTCACCCCTGAACGTCACTTAAAATAAACCAGCTGTGTTTGGTCAGACAAGCTTTCCTGTCTAAGCTGTCTAAGCATCTCAAATAAGCTGCTATTTTAACAAGACATTCAAAATAAAATCAAGTTTCTGTTTGCAATGTTTTATCAAAAGCAATAATTTTTTTCTGCATACATTTTGATCAAATATTTGGGCCCTTCCATTGCATGGACATCTGAGACCTTGCTATCACGCTAGTGCAAATTTGGTGACATTTAAAATGAAAAGCACATTCAAAATCACATTAAAGCACTTAGGAACATTCGTAATAAGAAGGCAAAAAGACGCCTGCTGGCACATTCCTTCATTAGCGGCCCATGTTGTTTGCCACTGACCCCTGCGTAGAAATGCTGATGCACTCAAAGGCCTATATTTAGACTTTATTAGCAATATTAAATTCCACCTCAGATGCTTTCACCATAACGTCTGGAAATAGTTCACAGCCACAATTAGCGTCATAGTCATATGCATAAAACAGATAAATAACCTTACACTGATTTCTCCAAAGGCAGGCCATAATTAACGAAGCAATCATTTAAAACGGGACAGAAATCATTATGAATTCTGAATTATAAATGAGTCGTAATGAATAAATCAGTGCATTGAACATATGTGCACAGACTTTTCTACTTTTGTTGATGATTTGTCGCAAAAAAATGCACTTTTAGAGTTCCTTCATGCTGACAACCTGACAATGTAAAAACTAAGTAATAATTGGTGTGATAAATAATGCATTGTAAATAAGATCACTGCACTAAGCCAACTTACTTTTCCCCATGATGCCAAAGAGAAATAATAACAATGATAGCTTGGGGGGATTGTTAAGCCATGAATGATATTTCTTTAAGTTGCAGACCGAGCATTTGGACAGGTTTATCTTTTTTCCCATCACTTTGACTGTGTTAATCTCGCCTGAGGTGCTAATAGAACTGTTTTCAAACTGACAAATTGTTCATAACTGTTCATAATCATCTGCTATCTCGGGGTTAATCTTCTTTTTGAGCATTTTAAGAAGGCAAACCAGTTGATCTTCCATCAGGAAAAGTAAGACTCCAGTATCATGGTCAGTTACACAGCAAGCCAAGTGCCATGACCAACTCCAAAAATACACATAGCTGACCAATGTGCATTTGAATATCTAGACATGACGGCATGAAAATCCCCTTCTGCTGACACATTATCAGACCGTACAGACGCCCATGCAGCCACACCCCATCACTCTCTTGCCTTGTCTTGTCTCTGTTTCATTTGTGTCTTAACTCTTGAGCAACATACAGTTTTTGCACCTGGGTGTGAGGTTTCCAACAGCATCACTCTAAAATGCTCTTGAAATGTTATTTGGGTTCAATGCACGTTAGTACAGCGAATAGGCCTACATTGATTTTCTCAGCTGATATCATTTCCTTAAAAGATGTACTTCATTTTTAACAAACATTAGTTTTATGTCATTTTCAAATGCTGCAGTTGCACTTGTACTCGTGTCAGGGTGTGCAAGTAAGTGTTATCAAGTCTCTCAGTTTAATCTGAGTAAATCATCTGTTTGTGCATGCGATGCAGGAGAAACTGTTTTTGGGCCAACTCATACCAAAGAAGAAATATATATTTAATTATATCAAATAGCCACCTAGCATTTAAGGTATCCAACCATTTGGCAATAACATTGCATACTTGTCAGCATATGATTAAACTGCTAGACTGCCACCTGCTGGTTGCGATCAGCATTGACATATCAGTAACATTTTTGTCCTGCGGTGCACCTTTTGTGAAAATCAAGTCTTTAGGATTATCATCAGCATTAAAACACGTTCAGACAGTCTGTGCTGAATGTCTAATTTTTTAGATAAACATTTGCATGTAAACATGATTCAGCAATCCTGATTTTAGCTATTATAAGTGAACTGCATATCAATATTGAGGTCCAAACCTGAAAAAAATGTAATAAAAAAAAAAATGAAAGAATACAAAGTAAAATAAATAAAGTTAAAATAAATGTAAATTTAAAAATAAAAGTAATACAAAAATAAACTCAGGACTAAATTTAATTATTGATTTATCAATTCATTTATTTATCATTCCTGCAGGTTCCTCCATATATTAAAAGATGACATTTCAAACCCTATAAGCAATGGTTTAACTAATATATATATATATATATATATATATATATATATATATGTTTCATAAAAGCAAGAAAGTCATACAGGTTTGGAACAACATGACACTGATATGATGACAGGGTTTTACATTTTAGGTGAACTGTCCCTTTAATGTTTCAAGAAACCTGCATTACACTAACTTTATTTATATATGTAATTTATCTATTTTACTTCTGCCTATGTCTCGCATCAGTGACTATTCAAATATTTTGTTTTTGCATAATGCATATATAGACTAGCAATAACAGCAAACTATACTAAAGAGATGCATTACTAAGCAACAAATATCAAACGTTTCAAAATATTTTCATAAGCAGAGCTCTCTCACAAGGATCATTAAATAAGCAAAACAACCGTCAAAGGATGCAAATATTCAATAAAATCAAGCCTTCATATTTAACACACAAACTGCCACTGAGGTAAACATCACCTTTGCTTCTTAAACCGTCAAGAGCAGTGTGAAATCAGATCCTTTCAATGCACCAGAAGCAGCCATAATGCACCAGAAAGCCCACCACACACCAGCTATTAGTGGACAGGAGCCAATGTTTTGGAAGCCGTGCTTGCCAGCAGGCAAATTTGGCTGCTCTTTTCTAGAGACACCTTGGGATTTTTACTGACCTCAGCGACCTTGCTTTAATGTCTCATCTAAAGGACCTTGTCTTATTACAGTAAAAGTGTTTCCATTTCTATACGGAGGCACAGAAACCCATACAGATCACAGACTTAACACCCCCTGCTGGCCTCACTAACACCTCAACCAGAAACAACAACAGTAGCTTTAAGAGGAAACCAGGCAAGAACAGAGGGGTGAACAGTACGATTAATATAATATAACAGGATTTGAGAACTGCATAAGCACTCAAAACACACTTATGGATTCTGTCCAGCATCGTTTCAATTCACTACTCACAATCCAACTTCCTACGTCTGTGTCCATGTCCAATCAGATACAGATGGTGCGGGCAGGACCTGCAGGGAGAAGATTGTTTATTTTACTTTGTACTACACTTCAGTGGTTTGTTCTTTATTATCCATTTTATATAGAACATTTCTCAAGAATACTCTAACTGTGTACAGTTTTCCTATTTCCTACTGGGTTTAATGATGATAAACTGTAAAACATGAGAGAATGTGCTTGTCTAACCAACCTATAGTCACTGAGGCATCAAGTGCATTGCCTCCCAGACAACCAACAGATAAAATGTTATCACATTATATAAGAAATGATCAAATTTAAGGCATCTTTACACAGCTCTGTGTCTGCTCAAAATTCAGTGTAAACCCCTGTCTAAATTAGTCTGTTTAAACCATCCTTATCCATTAGTATAAACAAATACAGTTGTAATTGGTGTGTAAATGCATTTATGCCATTTCTAAGTCGCACTGTCTGTTTAAAGACACCTAAATGCCACATTAGAAGCGCTTGGTTTCAGTGATGTTTTAGCAAAAAGAATATGAATATTATACAATAAATATATCTAAAGGTGTTTTTACACAGCCAAAAATTAAGGTGGCTCTGTGCCTGCTTAGAATTCACACAACCTAGTATCAAAGTATACTAATGTAACTACATTTATACCACATATCAGCAGCATTAAACAGCCAAAAATGCCACTTCAGAAGAGGTTCTGTGCCACCTTTGCAGTGTAAATTTGGCATTATTGTGTTACCCTTTTATATTTATTTGTTAAATGTTTTGCTTGATTGTGTTTGTGCTACATTTCATTAAAATAAAGGCAAACAGATTTGATATTTCCAATGTAAATATATTGACATATTTTAAGTGCTGCTTAATTAAGTGTCCCAAAACTTTTTGGCCCGCTGTATGCCTTTTGTAAATATGTATAATAAGGTGCTATTTATTTTTCTCTTATTATATCTGTTTCAAAACAGAAAAACACAAAAAGGTAATCTCCATTTAATGTCGAAATTAACCTACCAGTAAATTGCTCTTAAAGGTTTTCACCTGTAAGACGCCACATATAAAAGCGCCTTAATATAAAGGTTAAATACAAGCAATCCTAGTTAGGAAACAACATTTAAAGAAAGACTCCCATACAGTACTAATGGTTTTTGATGTCAGTATCAAACTTCATATCGCTATTTTAAACTACGATACCGGTGAATCCATGAAGGTTGATCTTTCCTCAGCGCCAGACTGCTGTTTACCACATGTCAGCCTCAGCTGGCCCCAGTTCTCGCGATATTGGGTCTATTCCTGTTGGCACAATTTTCACTCTCGCGAGATGTCATCCAGTCGTCCGCCATCGCTGTAGAGACAGAGGGAGAGAGAGTAAGCTACAGGGACTCAAACCTGGGGGGGAAAGAGGGCGAGAATTGTCCGTGTTTCCCCTCAACACACCCACCCTAACATCTGTTGATGGCATCACTCCCGAACCCAAACATGTCCAACCTCAAACCCGGCACCAAGAAGGACACCAAGATGCGGATCCGCGCCTTTCCCGTGAGTATCAGCCGAGATGAGCGCGCCTCAGGCGGACGCGGCTAGAACTCAAAAGCCGGGGATCGGGCAGAGCAGCAGGCCACAGCGGATTTAGATGTTTTGAGGCTAGGTTTGAGAAATTTGCAGAGACTACCGACTATGAAAATGAGTATAATCATGATAATGTTAGCGCCAAGATGTTGATATGTCTCAGTTGTTAGAAAGATGAGTAATTTGAAGTATTAAAACAGCCAGTGTAGAAAGTGTTCAAAACTCAGTCATTCTTACGTACACAGTCTTTACGTTTTGACAATAAAGCTGTAAATATGCAGAGCATTGTACATTCTACAGAGGCCATGGAGTGTTTCCTTTTGATCTGCTTGTTTTCTTTCAGTGTTTTGGTCTGA
This sequence comes from Enteromius argenteus, assembly GCA_032357425.1. Classification (NCBI taxonomy): domain Eukaryota; kingdom Metazoa; phylum Chordata; class Actinopteri; order Cypriniformes; family Cyprinidae; genus Enteromius; species Enteromius argenteus. Next base: position 19,367,234 of record JAUCMR010000051.1, on the reverse strand, counting down.
TTTGGGGTCTTGTGTTGTCAGTCTGGCTCGTTGGTGTTTTGTTGCCACTCATATGGTTGATGGTGTGTGTGTTTTGTTCTAACTGATTGTTGTCTGTGGTGTTGATGGCTAATTTAGTTTCTAGTCATTGGTTGGTGTTGTGTATTTTGTTGACACGCAGGCTGATGTTGTGTCTTTTAAATGGCAGGACCACCAAATATGATCATTTGTTGTAAACCCTTTCTAAAATTTAAAGGGCAGCTATGTATTTTCATGTATAAAGACACAAATCATGTTGTGGAAAATAAATGTTGCTTGGTAAGTGTTTTGTTTCTATTACATGTTGTTATTCTTAGTATTTACTGCTAGATGTGTTATTTTATGTACATTTTTTATGATTTATATATGTGAATGTAATTATTTCATTGTTCTATTATTCATTTAGTATTTTTTAAAATCTAAACCTCTATTATTTATGTAAATGTCATTTTTATGATGAATATAAATAGTTTTTTATTATTTTAATATCATTTTATTATGTTAATTATCTTTTTATTTTTGTACATTTTTCTCTAACCCTGTTATTAATTGTTATATATATATATATATATATATAT
>JAUCMR010000051.1:19345700-19366538 GCA_032357425.1 Enteromius argenteus | reverse complement strand
ACTACTACTTTATGAATACTGTGAATTCAGGCATGCTAGTTTTGGGCTACTATTTAAAAAGCATGCATATTCTGATGTCCCTTTATTTATGAGCAATCCATTTAATCATTCATTCTACAGAGATATATATATATATATATATATATATATATATATATATATATATATAAAAATATTTTATATTAACCCCCCCCCTCCCCCCCCCACTCTTTTGTAACCTCCTGTTGTTCCCCAGACCCCATTTTGAAAACCTCTGGTATAGTCAGGTGTCATTGGTGTTGGTTAGTGTTATGTAGACTATCACACTGATGATTGATGTCCTCAGCAGCTGTGTTTTTGTCTTACACTGTCACTGCAGCACATTTTGCATCAGTATGACGTGCATCTCTCTGCAACATTCTGCAATTTTCTGTTCTTTTATTAGCTGCACTCAGAACAAATTATGTGCATTGCAGGACTATCGGCGTGTTGGTGATGCTCTGATTGAATGAACTAGGTCAAAATAACTTGATAATATGCAGAGACGTGAAATTGTTTCCATGCAGTTATTTTCTGTTAGTGCATGAGAAATATTCTTCTCTTGAGATCTGGAAACCCCCCTGACACCCGTCAGCATGTCCCCAGGACTGAGTAAATGGCGTTTTGTTTTAGATAAGTGGTAATAAGATAAGATATCGCTCTCGTTCAGAAACTGTGTTTACTTTGGATTGGACATGTCTCCATGAATTCATTAGAATTCTCAAAACTGACTTACCTTCTTTGTCATTGTATTAGGCTACCTTGTCCATAAGTGACCTGTGTTCTCATCTGAAACACCCCACATGCTCTCAGCTCTCATCTGCATTCAAACTGTTTGTCAAGTTTCTCTTTAGATTTTCATTGAACCTTGAAACATGAACATGAAGTTCATTATTAAAGACCAGACTGTCATAGAATTATTTTGTCTGAATCAGGAGTGTAAAGAAGCTTAATGTTTACTGTCATTTTCAAAACCTTTTTGTGCACAAGCTTACCAGTTATAATTCTTCTGAATGTTCTTGCTTTAACCTCAAAAAGTCATTTTAGTGCCAATCATCCTTTGTAATTTTGTGGTCTGACTTTAATTTAGTTTTTTTTTTTATTTGTTGTCCTCTGCTTCAGTCACATTTGTTCACTATTCCAGGATTCATCACTTTATAGAAATGTGCAAAATTGTTTTATAATTTATACGCACTGCTATTCTGCCATTTCTTTTAAATAAATCATAACTTCAATTAAGCAAGGATGCAATAAATTGATCAAAAGTGACATTTATAATCTTACAAAAGATTTCTATTTTAAAAAAAAAATGCTGTTTTTATTATCCTAAATCTTAAAAAATGTATCACAGTTTCCACAAAAATCTTAAGACAACTGTTTTCAACACTGATAATAATAATAAGAAAAATTTTGTAAGCACCAAATCAGCAGCATATTAGCATGATTTGTGATGCTGAAGACTAGAATAATGGCTTATAATTTAGCTGTTCCTACATGGGAATAGAAATTTATTTTTTTGTTAAAATATTAATATTGTTTCTTAAATATGACTCTTTTTAGTGTGTTTTTGTCCACTAAATCATGCATCGGTGAGCATAAAATCTTCTCAACATTGAAGTTTTGAGCATTAATGTAAATTTAACTTCTCACTCATCTTTTAACTGAAGATGCAGACTTAATAAAAGAACAGAAGTGGTTTAAGTGTTCCTGTAGCTTAAACAGTAGAACACAGCGTTCAACAATGTGTTCAGTTCACAGTAAGCCTCAAGACAGACAGGTCTAGAGACTCGTATACCTGTGCGGTCTAGTCGGTGGATTAAAGCCATTTTGATTAAAGCCAATCTAAATGGGTGTGAGTATGAACATCCACTTTTTACAATGTTATGCTGAAAGGCTACACAGGTATATGAATGGATAAATGTTAAATGTGCTTATATCAGGGTTTGCATGGACATGACCTGATCCTACAGAAACCCAGTTTTGAAACCTACTTACTTGCTTCACATAAATGCACATGTTTTGCTTCAGGGATTCCTGTTCATGGAAAAACTGATTCCTCTTTGTGTTAGCTCAACTTTTTTTTGAAACTTCTGCAGTGATTGCCAAACCAAGTGTGATTCAGATAGCCTTTCAGCATAACGTTGTTACAAGTGGATGTTCACACTCACACCCATTTAGATTGACTTTAATCAAAATGGCTTTAATCCACAGACTAGACTGCACAGGTATATGAGTCTCTAGACCTGTCTGTGTAAAGGCTTAGCAGCCAGAGAGAGACGTTCTCTGTGTCTGGATCTACACTGTGTGTTAATTTATCACAGGAGCTGTGTTACTAACACCGTGACAAGCATTATAATTAACACGAGCTGAGCTGAAGTGTTGTTTTGGCATGAATAATTAGTCACATCTGTTTAAAAATGTAATTCACACATATGATTCGCCATCAGACCTGTTCTTTGTGAGATTAGCTCTGCTGAGTCACTTGAAGCTTATCAAGAGCTCTGGAGTTGGGCGGAAGGTTTGGTCGTAAAGGAAAATTTATTTTGTTGGCCAAGTATCTGCCAAGGGTTGAGCATATGAGCGAATGACCTGCAGTCTTGTTGGCACATTAAATGCACATTAGAAGGTTGTAAGTAAGTTGTTTTACTTTTAACCCAGCCTACAGTTTCATGTGCTGAATAAACTCAATAAAGAAATAGTTCATCCAAAAATAAAAAATTCTGTCATCATTTAGCCTACTCACCCTCCAGTAGTTCCAAATCTGTATGAATATATTTGTTCTGACGAACACAATGGAAGATATTTTGAAGAAAGTTTGTAACCAGGCTTTTGGGTCACTATTGACTTCCATAGTATTTCTTTCCTGCTATGGACGTCAATGGGGACCAAAACAGCCTGGTTACAAACTTTCTTCAAAATATATCCCTTTGTATTGAGCAGAACAAAGAAATTCATACAGGTTTGGAACTACTTGAGGGTGAGTAAATGATGAAAGAATTTTCATGTTCAGGTGAACTATTCCTTAAGTTTTCTTTTGTAATTGCAAGGTTGTGATGTGTGCACAGAGCAAAGTGAGTCTCAGGGTTTAAAAACTTTAGGTCACGTGCAATACAGTTTAAAAGGTTTCTGAAGGATCATGTGACACTAAATACTGGATTAATCATGCTTAAAGTTCCATCCATGACAGAAATAACATTTACGTCTCAAAATATATTAATATACATTTTTATTATAATAATATTTCACAGTGTAACTTTTGCTGTATTTTTGAATTTATTAAATGCAGACTAAGCATACGAAAAACTAACTTTTGAAATATGGTGTACAGTGTATATTATTCATTTAATGACTAAAATGTACTATAAAATACTATAAAAGTTTTGAGCATTACAAATGGTTGATAAATGTTATGCCAAAGCCATATCATTGTTTTGGAAACTTTGTAATGGGGTTTAGCTAATGTTTATACACATTTTGCAAGTTAAAACCAGACATTAAAATATTAAAAAATTTAAATTTAAATCATAATATGTACATGTAAATGATAAAATATAATTATAATATTTACGTGTAATACTATGAAAGATTTACAGTGTTTTTGCAACTTCCTAATCACTAATAGTATGCAGATTTAATCGAAAAATATAAACGGTTTACATTTAAATCTTAGTCAAATTAGAATGCCACTGATGATATAAGTATATAAATTAATATGTTTTATTGGTGACTTATTTATTTTTGTAGATGACCATGGATGAGAAGTATGTGAATAACATCTGGGATCTTCTGAAGAACGCCATTCAGGAGATCCAGCGAAAGAACAACAGTGGGCTGAGCTTCGAGGAGCTCTACAGGAACGCCTACACCATGGTGCTGCACAAACATGGGGAGAAGCTCTACACGGGCCTCAGAGAGGTGGTCACCGAACACCTCATCAACAAAGTATGAGCTCCTGTTCTGTAAGGTTTCGTAGAAAATTACATGGTCCTAGAGATCTGCATTCAACTTTTGAGTGTTTAAGTGTGTCACAGCAGGGAGTTAAATGTAGTTTAATAAGCAGTGAGCCACAAGAGACTGTGTGTTACAGAGATTTCACCTCGGCTTACTGCTTAAAAAGACCTGCTTAATTAATTTGATGGATTGTTATGTGCATTTAAATTGAACAGATTTAGAAGATCTAGATTTAGAAGAATTTAGAAGATCTGAAGGACGCTGTCTCACATCTTCGCTACATATATATTTGTATATAGCTTAATGAAGACTCTGGGGTTTTATCTCTGGTGCTGGCTGTTAATGATGTCAGTTCTGGAGATGGAGCAGATGGCGGAAACCTGCCCGTCCCAGTGGAGTTGTTCACAGGGTGATGTCATTGTACACTCAGGTGAATGAAACCGATGTGCTTGAGCTGCTGTCCTAACAGCTTTCTTTCTTTTTTTCTTCAGGTACGAGAAGACGTGCTTCACTCATTAAATAACAATTTTCTGCAGACGCTAAATCAAGCTTGGAATGATCATCAGACCGCCATGGTCATGATTAGAGACATTTTGATGTACATGGTAGGTTGTTTAGGCGTTCTTTGATGGGGTGTAACTATTATAAACATTGAATTGTACGTTTACAGATGTTCTAATCTTTTATTTAGTTTTTAGAGGGTTCAGGACAGAACTCAAGGGGTCCACAACCAATCAAAAAGCGTTAATGATCCTTAACATTTACTGACCTGACCATATAAAGCTACAGTAATGACATTTTTTTTAGGCCAGAGCTGGCACTCTGGTTCCCTTGACAAAAACCTAATAGGATTTTTCCACTGGCTTTTAGACTAGGCTATAAATTAAGTACACCACAGTCACATGACTTCAAACCAACGTGACCTTATTTCAGCGATTTAACCAAACAAAAAAAGTGCTATATCAAAATTTATTTAGAAATGAGACTTGGAACACAAAAAAGCCTGGATTTGAATCTGCATGAACATTTTTTCTTTCTTTGTCTAGGACCGTGTGTATGTTCAACAGAATAATGTGGAGAACGTCTACAATCTCGGCTTGATCATCTTTAGAGATCAGGTTGTGCGATATGGCTGTATCAGAGATCATCTCAGACAAACCTTACTAGACATGATCGCTCGAGAGCGCAGGGGAGAGGTGGTCGACAGGTGTGTGTGTGTGTGTTCTGTCATTCCATCTCTCTTCAGAGTGTTTTAGTTAAAGAATGAAAGCTTGTAGCTGAAAGTGTATCGACACATACACAGTTGTAGAGGAATGGATTTTTATCTTGTTTGTGCTGCTGTGTTTTATGGCAGGGGAGCCATCCGAAATGCCTGTCAAATGCTGATGGTTTTGGGGTTAGAAGGTCGGTCCGTCTACGAGGAGGATTTTGAAATCCCATTTTTAGACATGTCTGCCGAGTTCTTCCAGGTGGGTGCTGCTTTCATGCGGCTTCTGTTTTGGCTTATCATTTTGGATATAACAAAAGATTTCCAAATCTACCAAGATTTTTGAGTAAAGGCTGAGAAGAACAAATTAACTACTTGTCTGAAAAAAAAAAATTCTTATTGTGGAATTGATTAATTTGCTCATTTATGTTTGACTGGCTGTGTTGATCAGTGTGTCATTTATAATGTGTCTGTTTTTGTGTGTGTGTGCGCAGATGGAAAGTCAGAAGTTTCTTGCGGAAAACAGTGCCAGTGTCTATATCAAAAAAGTGGAGGCTCGGATAAACGAGGAGATTGAACGAGTCATGCACTGCCTGGACAAATCGACAGAGGAGCCCATTGTGAAGGTGGTGGAGAGAGAGCTCATCTCCAAACACATGAAGACCATCGTAGAGATGGAGAACTCGGGACTGGTCCACATGCTGAAGAATGGAAAGACGGAAGGTGAGCAGCTGTTTGTTTTGATTTGTCATCTATCCCTAGGGTGTTGTATTTTCCTCTCTTGCTTTGTATTTGATTCAATTTCTCTCATCTTTCTCCCATTCTGTCTCAGACCTTGCATGCATGTATAAGCTGTTTGGTCGGGTTCCTAATGGACTGAAGACGATGTGTGAGTGCATGAGCTGGTACCTCAGAGAGCAGGGTAAAGCGCTGGTGTCAGAAGAAGGAGAGGGCAAGAACCCAGTCGACTACATCCAGGTACATATCCACCAACACAAGACTTGAAATAGTAAAAGACACAGCCACAGAACAGACAATTAATTCAAAACATCAGGACTGGCTGAGTTAGATCCTGAATAAACAAAGAAGCAAATCTGCTAAGGTTTAAGAGTTCAGACTAGAAAAAAATGTGTAAATACAACAACCTCAATAAGCTGTAATAAGTCAACTTTGTAATAGGTACTAAGATTGCTGTTTTTCTTGTGAATCATTTAGGGTTTGTTGGACTTGAAGTCGCGCTTCGATCGGTTCCTGCAGGAGTCCTTCAACAACGACAGGCTGTTCAAACAGACTATCGCTGGAGACTTTGAGTATTTCCTCAACCTCAACTCCAGATCGCCTGAGTACCTCTCACTCTTTATCGATGACAAACTCAAGAAAGGAGTAAAGGGGGTAAGAGATTAGCCTTAGACCATCTTTAGCTTGTAAGATGAAAAATTTGTTCAATTCTGTCTTTAGTATTGCCACAAAAAACAATATTGTGCTCTGTGGACATTTCTATTCAGTGATAGTGAAAAGATTGTTATTCATACAAGTTGTTATATAATTTAGATATGGATTAGTGGATGAATGAACACCCACAAAAAATAACAACACTTAAAAAACTATATTTAAAAAAAGAAAGAAAAGTTATTCATCGAAATAAAGCTCAAATAAAATATAAATATTCAGTTAAAAACCTAAATGAATATGAAAATTTTGCATTGATAACTAACTGAAATAAAGTAAGTTAATGTTGAAGTTCTAAAATTACTAAAACTGAAATAAAAAAAAGAAATCTAAAAAGAAATATTTGCAAAAATAACAAAAGCACATGACTACATTCTTAGAATTTAAACAAAAATAAAAAAGAGAAATAAAAATTAAAAAACAAAGCTAATTTAAAAATATAACTAAAAAATATTAGGTAAAACTATACAATAATGTTCCATTAGTTAACATGAACTAACAATAATCTGTTGTATTCTAATTAAATAATGTTAACAAAGATAAATAACTTTTCGAACAAATGTTGATCCTTGTTAGTTAATGTTAGCTAATGTGTTAACTAATGTAACATAATGCTGTAATAGAAATAATACTGAAACGAAGTTATTGTGTTTGAACTCAGCTGACAGAGCAGGAGGTGGAGTCCATCTTGGATAAGGCCATGGTGCTGTTCAGGTTCATGCAGGAGAAGGACGTGTTTGAGCGTTACTACAAACAGCACCTGGCCAGAAGACTCTTAACCAATAAGAGTGTTTCAGATGACTCTGAGAAAAATATGATCTCCAAACTAAAGGTGAACAATCATATCCGTCATTACACTATTTCACTGTATTCCTCTATGTGTCTAATGTGATACTCTCGCTCGCTCACACTCTCTCTCTCTCTCTCACTCTCTCAGACCGAGTGCGGTTGTCAGTTCACCTCTAAACTGGAGGGCATGTTTAGGGACATGAGCATCTCTAATACCACTATGGATGAATTCCGCCACCACCTGCAGACATCACAGGTGCAGAGACACACACACACACACACACACAAACAAAATGAAGCCCTTCTACTGTTGTTAAATAAGGTAACTATAACTACTGCACCCTAGGGGGCTTATTTACACCAGGTCCCTGTTTACAGCATAATAACATTTAAATAATGCATCTAGCGGAGTTCTTTTAAACCAGATGCATAACTGTGTGGTTTGTATTGATGTTGCAGGTGTCTCTTTGTGGTGTTGACCTCACAGTGAGAGTTCTGACCACAGGTTACTGGCCAACACAGTCAGCCACGCCAAAATGCAACATCCCTCCCTCCCCACGCCACGCCTTCGAGGTCTTCAGAAGGTGCCAATAAATAAAATATTTTATTAAATGAACAGGCTTTGTTCTTTTTTTCTGTTAAACATCATTTAGGAGAAGCAGATAATCTCAGTTTGACATAGTATAATCCCTTATGAAATGTGCCTGTATGTCAGATGTGTTTCCACTTGTAGCTTGGTTTCATGCGAGTTATACTCTGTGCAGGTTTTATTTGGCCAAGCACAGCGGCAGGCAACTTACACTCCAGCACCACATGGGTTCTGCAGACCTCAATGCCACCTTCTACGGAGCCATCAAGAAGGTACAGACACGCACAGAAAATAAATACAATTTAAAAACGTATTATATGAGATATATATTATCTTATTTCTTGTGGTTTTGTTGTTTTACACAGCATTTCATCTTTCAGTTAGGACACAAAAACTTGTCACATGTTGGATGTAATAAATGGTTATAATTATTTATTAAATAAATGGTTAAATTACTTTCTCCTTCTGTCTTTAGGAGGATGGTTCTGATGTTGGTGTCGGCGGGGCTTTGCTAACAGGCTCAAACACACGGAAGCACATTCTGCAGGTGTCCACCTTCCAGATGACCATCCTCATGCTCTTCAACAACAGAGAGAAGTTTACCTTCGAGGTAAAGCCTCCTATCCACTTCTTTCTGATCTAAATGCCCTGCTTATCTATAATCATCTATGTCAACCCTTATTCAACCCTTTAGGAGATCCAGCAGGAGACAGACATCCCTGAGCGTGAGCTGGTCCGGGCCCTGCAGTCTCTAGCCTGTGGGAAACCCACCCAGAGAGTTCTCACGAAAGAGCCCAAGAGTAAAGAGATTGAGAGCGGCCATGTGTTTACAGTCAACGACCAGTTTACCTCCAAACTGCACAGAGTCAAAATACAAACAGGTATTGTGCTGCCAAAAGAGGGCGCTGTTGATTCAGAATAAAGGGAAGAGATAAAGTGATTGTCTGAAAAAACTCTGAGTTTAACACTGTTTTTGTTGGCAACGTTTACTTCTAAAAGCAGTGAAAATAATGGATATTTTTAACCCTTACATGCATTAAAATACATAAATGACTCATTTCAGGAAATTACTATCTAGAATGAGAATGTTGTTTCCCTTAATATAAGTTAACGCTGATTATTTTCTAATAGCAAGCAGCAAATGATTTTGTGATCCTGGACCACAAGCTAGTCATAAGGGTATTTTTTTTATTTTTAATTGAGATTTATACATCACCTGCAAGCTGAATAAACCATGTTTACAACTATTACATACAACTATTGAAAATCTGGAATCTAAATATTGCGAAAATGGCCTTAATATTTTTCCAAATGAAGTTCTTATCAATGCATATTAATAATCAGAAATTAAGTTTTTATATATTAACAGTAGGACAATTGCAAAATATCTTCATGGAACATGATCTTTACTTAATATCCTAAAGATTTTTAGCATAAAAGAAAAAATCTTGCTATTGTATACTAATGTACCCATGTGACTTATGACTGGTTTTGTGGTTTAAGGTTACTTACAGCATTTATTATTATTATTTTAATTTAGCTCTAATTTTTCATGTTTTTATTTTATTTGTAGTTTAATTTAGCTTTTAAAATATGTAGACGTTTTTTTTAATTTAGAAGAGTGCTTTACAAACTCTGAATCCGTGTCCTGCAGTTGCTGCTAAGCAAGGAGAGTCGGATCCAGAGCGCAAGGAGACGCGGCAGAAAGTAGACGATGACAGAAAACATGAAATCGAGGCTGCCATTGTACGCATCATGAAGTCCAGAAAGAAGATGCAGCACAATGTACTGGTAGCAGAGGTGAGGTTCTTTGTGTGAGGTTCATTTGTTTTCCAAAAATTGTATCTGCAGATTTCTAATGATCCGTTTGTGTTTGTGTCCCATCAGGTGACCCAGCAGCTGAGGGCACGGTTCCTGCCGAGCCCCGTGGTCATTAAAAAGCGCATAGAAGGACTTATAGAAAGAGAATATTTGGCCCGGACGCCAGAGGATCGTAAAGTCTACACATACGTCGCGTAGTGGATCACATGACTGCACAAGGAGATGAGCGAGCGACACAAAGACAGGAAAAATAAAAAGATTCTGGACTGCTTTTCGCATGGACTGGGAAGTTCCTTTTAAACAAAAGATGAACTCTGGGTAGCGGACTTCATTTAAAAGAAAAGCAAACCGAGAAATCATAAACCATACAATCGGGAAAATAATCAGGAAGCAAACTAAGAAATCCATAATTGTGTTGTAGATTATTTTTAATTAGACCACTCCCACTCTTATGAGAATCTCAGCTATGAATGGATCCAGCTTCAGTCTCTTCACCGTTTTACCCTCGTAGAGATCAAAATGAAAAGAATCCCTTGGGAAAATGTGAATGCACTGCACATGTTGTTGTTGTTTTTTTTTCAATACTGTATAAAAGGCAGAATTATTAAAAACCCTAACAAAACAGCCAATACGTGGCTACGGAAATAAGACAAAAAAATTCAATAAAAAACGTTGATATTGAACCCTTTGCCACTTTCTTGCAGAAGCCATTGTGCTAATGTCGAGGCTGAACGCGTTGATGTCATTTTATTCCTGGTTTATTAAAGAAACGTAAACGTTCTACACTGTCCCAGGTGTCTCCCGGGACACGTGAAATGAAAAGCAGCCAAATGACTGGCAGAATTAGACGCTACATCACTATCTCCAATTTCCTGCGATTAAAGCTGGAAAATGCCATTACTGCCAAGCTTGAATTATGTGTGGCCCTGGTCCAAACAGAATCAAATTGTTTTCAGAAATGGGCAGAGCAGATGAGTGCTGCACATGTGCACAGCGGGTAACTGCTCTGAAGAAAGAGTAACAACATCACTGAGACTCCCTGATGAAATAAAGCTTAGCTAAAAAACCAAAGCTGCGGGGAGCAAAATCCACAGCCTTGATTTCCTTCTGTATCAACGGTGTGTTTATAGTGATACACCAGTATGTTGGCAAACTGATCTGATGATACTGAGTTTTTCTGAGATTGTCAAATTATCAAGATTACTGTTAGATTATGGAACTGGTACAGCCTTTTCAGTATAACTTACTTACCTCACATTTTAATTTTAAGTAGCTATTTAAAAAAAACAGTTTGAATTTTAGCAAATTTCTTTAGGCTGAATTTAATAGAGCCTGAGTTATTTAAATAGTATGTATGTGTGTATGTATGTATACGAGGTGTGATTTGGGGGGAAAAAAGTAGAAGGGGGGATAGACTTTTCTCTGATAAATCATGATGTGACTTGTCTTTTTAGACAGAGAGTCAGCTATACCATTGTGTCGTAAAATGATTTGAAGCGCTCCAATCGGATCACAAATTGTGAATCATTTGATTCATTATGGGACTCTCAAGAATAATTCTGCAGAGATGCATAGACTAGAAGGGGCCCCCGACAAATTGCACCCTGTGTATATATTTTTATTCAGAAAGGATCTATTAATTTGACTGAAAGTGACAGGAACGACATTATTAATATGCATTAAAGTATACTCAAATAGAAATGTTATTTTAAATATAATATTTTACGATATTACTGTTTTCATTTTGTTTTTGATCCAATAAATGCAACCCTTGTATGAATGTTGATATGTAATACAGATTCTATAATCAAGGATCCGTATATAATCTATAATCAAGGATCCATTGAATTGATTAAAAATGACAGTAAAGACATTTATGATGTTTTAAAAAATACTTCAAACAATTAAAACTGCAGTAATGACTGGTGAAAATTCAGCTTTTCCACATATATATATATATATAATATAAATTAATACTTATATTAATCAAGAAACCATTAACTTGATTAAAAATTACAGTACATTTATGATATTACCAAATTATTTCTAGTTCAAACAAATACGATTGGTGTAGCTAACGGCTTTTGAAAATTCAGCTTTATCACACTGAAAAAATTATATTTTAAAAAATACTATTTTAAATAAAAATTTTAATATTTGACAATATTACTATTTACTGTATTTTTGGTCAAATAAATGCAGGCTTGATAAACCCCAAAAGTCATTGGTTGAGATATCAAAAACTACCCAGTTTTTTAAAACATTGTGTTTGTTCATAGTTAATGTGATGAACCACACCTGAAGGGAACGAACTTCACACATCTGCTAAAAATCACCTTGAGAGCAGCTGATTACAAGTCAGTGAAAAATGGTTCACCGCCCTTATTGTGACAGCTTATTCATCCATGTTCGAGCAGATATATGAATTCTAAATCCTCTCACCGCAGGAGGAACGGAACATGAAGGTGGACTTTAATCACAGGCTTTGATCTGCACGAGGGTGCTGGGGGTTTGCTGAGACGAAATCACACGTTCATTAACAGAGACCTTCTCAACGAAACACACAGCTGTGGTCTTACTAAAAACTCTCACTGTATCGACCATCTGAGAAGAGTGCTCGCTCGGTCACATACACTGATGTTTGTGAATGTGAAAGCATCGTATGCGTCATACAGTAAGTGTGATGAATCATTTACCAGCACAGGAAATTAAGGATTTCCATCCGTTTCATTCTGGCACAGAGAGAAATGATGACGCAGGTGGATGCAGTTTATTATCAATTTAAGAGGAAGCACCGCCGTTTTATAAGGAGTTTATAAGTTATGTTGTGTTAATTTCATTTCCACACAACATAACAGAAAGTTGAGTCATTTTGCGTCAGCATTTTTAGCTTGACAATGACTGACAAGGCAAAAAGGCTAATTGTTTTTGTTTTATTATTTATGAGCAATTTGAGAGAAGACAGGAATGGAAGTGCAATGACGCAGGTTGCATACATTATGAGCACCGTTTATGTTCAAGTTTTATATAAAATCTTCTGTATGATGCCTTAGAAATCTGTAGAAGATTTTTAGCATATGTCATGTGCAAATAATTAAAACCCAATCTGCCTTCTGTAATCTGATTGTTCAGGCGTTATTGACTTCATACTTTTTTAAGCAAGTCTTTTTAAGCAAAGGCCTTTTAGTTTAATTTTAAAAACACCCACTTTCAGTTGGTGGTCTTTTTTTGAAATCCGTAACATTTTAAGTAAACGTTTAAATAGCTTTTACATTGTTAGTGATATATGGAGATGAGCATTCAATCAACTTTGGTTTACTTGATAATCTATACATATATACATTTTTTATTAATTAAAATGTTTCATAGATGCATCAGGTTTTTGAAGAGCATTACTTGTTTATCTCTCAATCATCATTGTATTGCACTACATTCCATCAAAGCTACAAACTAAGCATTTGTCATCTCATTAAGACATTGGGAGATATAGTATTGATAAAGAACTGATATTTATTAAATGCATTTTATGTACAGAGTCTCTGTCATACAGTTATAACATCTCCTTGATTTATTACAAGCTATCATATTTTCATCTCACGTAAATATATGAAACTGCACAAAATTGCATCTTTTTGCACAGTTTAAGCCTATGAACAAAACTTCACAACTACAAACTCTTACGCGATTAAAAATATAAACCAAAAAATGTAATGTATAGTATGACACTTAACAAGGTTCAATAAATTATTCCATGTAAAAATGTGTAATATATATATATATATATATATATATATATATATGCACACACAGTCATGGCCAAAAATATTGGCACCCTTGGTAAATATGATCAAAGAAGGATGTGAAAATTAATCTGCTTTGTTAATCTTTTTGATCTTTTATTTAAAAAAATCACAAAAATCTAACCTTTCATTGGAAAGTAAGAATTTTAAACAGGTTGAAATATCAATATGAAATAATTTTTTTTCTCAAATTCACAATTATTGCCAACCCTAGAAATTCTTAGGAGTAAAATATCTCTGTTGTGGCTATACATCAGTGTAAACATGAAAGGAAATAAAAATAAGCATAAAATCAAAACAGACCTAAAACAGATTTATTTTAATTTTATTAAAATTTATTAAGTTTACTGCGCATAATTCATTAAAGCATGTTATTCCAAAGGTTTGTTTTCAGAATCTTTGATCAAAATGTTATATCATCTACCTCTGAAATGACTTTCCTTTATGGCTGAAGACAATCAAAGCCGCTTTGATTCAGGGAGATAACAGTTTTCACAACAACTACAAACTCAGCTGTATAGAGATGTTTTTTTACAGTCCAATCCAATTAATAAAATCATCTCATCCTACTTTTGTTTCTTGTTAAAAATCCAATTTCACTCAGAAATACATCATGTTTCTGTATTATTTAGCAGTTAGAGTTGTTACAGAGAAAAAGCTTTATATTCATATTATTATTTATCACACATAGCATGAATGGTATTTTAGTACTACATACTGTAAAACCACTCGGAGTAATGTGTAATATTCAACATGTTCTATGTACAATATCTCACTCTGAGGGTTTGACAGCCATCGCCAAAGTCTCCAACTGGCGCATGAATGCTTTGGCGTCCCGTCGAGAGCTGTGGGTCCACGCCAGGGGCAGGTGTGCTAAAATCGGCTGTCGATCTGAAACAAACAACCTGTAAGAATGCTCCTGGAAAAATCTACACACATCACATTAAATCTTACCATTTTTAATAAACATGCACACCTTGAAAGAAAAGGCCGCTGGGAAGCGCAGTGGTGGTGCGTGACATGGCGAGCCAGACGACTGTATCAGCTCCCTGCTCCGCCGAACGCAGACGATCACGCATCATCTGGTAGAACTGAGGCATCGCCTTGGCAACCGCTGAGCACAAGCAGACCCAGACATTATCGGTTATGATGAGTTTAGACAGAGAAGCTTGCAAATAAAGTGTTAGCTAATGGATTTTGAAAATTGTTATGCAGCATGTGTTAATGAATTGAAAACTCAAATTTAAGTTTATGTAATTTTTATTTTAGTTTATTGAAAATAAAATATATATTTTATGTGTTTTGAAGTACTGTATAGCAAACTGTCAATTTTTTAAGTGCAATTTAATCACATTTAATATAATTATTTAAATATCTATATATATTTTTTTCATTTTTATTTTAGATTTATTTTAAATTAAATATGTATTTTGTATGAATATTTTCATTAGGATTTTCAATTATTTTTACTTTATTTTAGTTATATTTTATTAGTAATATTTTTATTCAAAATGTATTTAAATGTAAATACAATATATATTTAGTGTGTTTATATATATTGTTAATATAATAAAGTATCCATGTATCTTTTATTATTCCATATATCTTTGCCAAGAAAAAATATTTAAATTTTCATTTAAAGTTGATTTACAACTTTAACTAAAACTGAAATAAAAGTCACTTTTAATATATAAAATCTATACTTTTATATATAATAATAATAATAATAATAATAACAATGAGACAAATCATTACAATATTAAATAGATAATGTTTTTAGATTAAAAATATAATAAATATAACAATAAAACTATAATGTAATCTATATGTGCAAGTATATAATAATAGTATCTAAATGAAGTTAGAGTTAAAATAGAGTTGCTCTTTTGCAGCTGAAAGGATTCAAATCCATACTTTTGGACAAAAAAAATCATTTTAAAGTTGTAAGTAAAGTGGCATAATCATGCTTGCAGTAATTATCACATTCTTTTTTTTGTTGACTTGAAAATGAGTAATAATACCTGGTGTGTCAGCCCACCCAGGGTGCATCACAGAGAAATGAATTTTGGGATTTGCTTTTGCCCAGACCTCTGTCATCACTACCTGCTGCCTCTGTGGACACACGCACACACACACACACACACAGACACATAACGAGTGTTTAGTAAAAGGTCATCATCATTACTGCATCAGATATTGTTTAATGGAGAAGCCACTGCTGGCACTCTGTGTCACCTGTTGCTTGGCAACAGCTGAAAGAAAGGTAACCCTGCTCATCTCAATTAAATACAAACTGTTGATGACTTTTAGTCTCTTTTCACGAATAAAATTATTGAATCTATAATCTTTTTCACTTTATCCTCAAAAATTAATTAGACAAGAAAATGCATGGCAACACTTGGCTAAAAAATCACAATGGTTTAGTCTCAGATGCTGCTTTGATTATATATAAATGATTATATACCGGGGTACTGTAAAGTGTAAAGTATTACCAACAAAGTGTAAAGTATTGGTATTAAATAAAGTATCACTAAACATGGTCAAAAAACATGGTAATGCCATATTTTGGAATATTTTGACAACCACTGTAAGGTTTCTGTAAACTAAAGGTAAATCTTGTGTATATTTTATTTTATTACTTCTTTGGGTTTTTTTTGTTTGTTTTTTTTACAAATTTATAAATCCATACAATTGTAATATTGACTTTTTATTGACAGTTTTGAAAAAGAAATTCAAATTTCACTTAGTTTAAAGTGATGTACTAAAATAACTAAAACTAATCAACTATATAAACTAATTCAATTAAATTATTTGCATTAATTTATAATGTAAATGAAATTATGAGCATTAAAAATAGCAATGATTCACTAATAAAACAAAAACAGTAAATTAAGAGGCAAAATGCTTGCAATTCTCTAAATATTGTCTTTAAATACCTTGTTTTGTGCATATACCACAGTACCATCAAACGGAGCTCTCTCAGTCTGCAGGTCATCCGTGTTGAGTTTCTGTACCAGCATCCCTCCCGATGACACCGTGATCTACATTATTATCATCACAACACATTAAACTACAAAATATGGCACAATATGAGAGAGAAACAGGTACCTCTGTGGATCTGCACACATTGCTTTTATTAAAATATAAACACATCTATCATAGGCTGTGTCAAAAACACAGTAACTGTTCATGTCCTCACATTTACATTGTGAAAGACTACAGTCTCGGGCTGAATTGTGTTTAATAAATCAAGACACTGAGATCAATGTTGTTTTTCACTCACAACTCGGGGGTCCCTGCTCTTCTCCAGCAATGGAATCAGACATTTAGTCAGAACATAAACACCTGCAGAGGACAAGATCTGATTAAATATTGCATCCGACACATTCTACGTTTAGAAGAGAATATACATTCTATAAAGAATATTATACTCACTACCATTAGAAATTTTGGGGTCAACAAGATATTTGTAATAAAAAGAATATGGGATGTGTTAAATATATCAGAAGTGACAGTTAAGACAATTATGACAATAATGATTTCAGATATTTACAATAAATGCTGTTCACTTCCTATTCATTAAAGAATTATATCAGAATGATTTCTGAAGGATCATGTGACACTGATACTGGAGTAATGCTACTGAAAATTCAGCTTTGCGTCACAGGAAATATTTACATGTATATACATTTATATTCTTATATTTTATACTATATACTTTTTTTATACTTTATTAATTATAGTTATAATAGTTATCTTAAACTGTAATAATATTTCCCAAATGATACAGTTTTTAACACGTTTTTGATCAAATAAATGCAGTCTTGTTGAGCATAAGAGACTTTTAAAAACATTTTTTTAAATCAACTGCGTATTACCAAGAGTATTGGTCGCAAAATTTTTCTCCAGTCCATCAGAGTTGATTTCCCTCTGGTTCACCATACATCCGGCATTATTGATCTGAGAGAGATTAGTGTGGGAGACGAGATTAGAGGAGAGCATATATCTTCATCTGTCCTGCACCTGTAAGCTTCAGCTCAATGCTGGTATTTTCTTTAATATAGTAAGGTATGACGGGAATCTCCTAAAGGAGCTCTCTGACACTCATACCAAAACATTGAGAGAAGAATGCTCCTTCTTAAAGGCCTCTGCGAACTCCCACACCTTCCTCGTCTCGGAGAGGTCCAACACGTGGACGTAAACCTCCTACGGTAGATGCACATCACATAGAGAAAGCAATGTAAGCAGTGGAAGAAAATCATTCAAAAACCTTTTAAACACAGATTGTTTTATTTTGGGTTTTCTTTTCATTAGCGATTAAACACTGAAGCATCATAAGCAATAAATGAGACTCACCGTATTTCCACTCCCTGAGATGATTTCTTCTCTTGCTCTCTCGGCTCGCTCTTTGTTCCGGCAGACAATATGAACAGTGCCTCCTTAGAAAAGAAGGATGAATAATATAGATATCATAGTCTTTAACATTTAATTCTGAGGCTTGTTGAGGAGAACAATGATAATCCTAGTTTTAAAAAATGCATTTATAATGGACAACACCACTCACATATTCATCAGAAAGTGTGGAAACCTACATGTTATTATTGTTTTTTATCAAGCAAGACAGACAATCACAGAGGAATACAAATGATGAGACTTGGCAGAGTTAAATATGCAAAGATTACTTAGCGGTGAGCTCTCTGTACACAAGTCTGTTTACAAATGGACTAAAATGCTTAAACCCAGATTAACTGTTCATTTCATCTCACAAAGTCACAGTATCATGATCAAAATCGGACGAATCGAATCGCAGAATCGCTTCCGATTCTGAACGCAATACTGCGTAGTTCGTCGGTGATCTACGGTTCTGTGTATTAACTTCCACTCATTTTCAAAACAGGTGATGGAGATTTCCCGCTAATCAAAGAACCGGCTTTACTAACGAGGTGCGTATGAATAAATTGATGATTATATTGCCCAGCCCTAACTCCCATATTATTTTTTCCTACAATGGAGGTCAGTGGTGACCCAACACAGCATGGCTACAAACTTTTTTCAAAATATCTTCCTTTGTGTTCGACAGAACAAAGATATTCATACAGATTTGGAACTACTTGAGGGTGAGAAAATCATGACAGAATTTTCATTTTTGGGTGAACTATTGCTTTTAAAATGTCACAAAATATTTCTATTTCAAGCAACAAATCAGCATATTAGAATGATATCAGGATCATGTAACACAGATGCTTTGCATCACAGAAATAAAGTATATTTTTAAATACACTAACAAACAACAGTCCTTTTAAAATGTAATAGTATTTCACAATATTACTGTATTTTACTGTATTTTTGACCACATATATGCAGTCTGGAGGATTATGAGATTTTGAAAAACAGAAATAAATCTTAACTATCCCAAACCTATGAGTATTGTATTATGTTATGTAATATTGATAATGTAATATGTTATATTATATGTTATATATTATTTATATTAATATGTTACATTATTGATCTTAATCTAATTATATTTTAATAATATAATTATTTTATCATAGATTTATAGTTGAAAAAATAAAATGTAACCTCAACAAAAAAAAAACACGTAATAACAACTGGATTTTCATACTTTCTGAAGAAAGTAGTGCTGTCCATTATAAACACATTTTTAATACTAGGGTGTTTGACTGTAAAACAAACCTTTTTTGGCTATGGCCATGGCTGTTGCTTTCCCTATTCCGCTGTTGGCTCCAGTGATCATGAAGGAACGGCCTACCATGGACACTTCCAGGTCCTTCGCTACAAAGCTCTTAGAGGCATTCTCATATCCAGACCTGCTGACAACATTCAACATTTAAATCAAAGCAGAAACAACCAGCATGAAACCTCAAGAGCTGTACTATTATCCAAAGAAGTGTTTTTTAGCACAATTCTTGAATTGTTATGTGACCTCTGGGCATCTGAAACAGAGCTCCTAAGACAAGAGCACTGATCAGGGGCCAAAAGGAGCTTCTGTGTGGGATGACAGGGCACTTGAGAGAGCGGCAGGGGCCTCAATAGGGCCCATTGTGATGATTGTGATGCAATGATGACTGACCTTAAACCGAGGGCTTGGATGAATGCATGTCAGAGGAGATGACTTGGGGAACTACAAAAACAACATTTGTGCAAGAAACCACTACATCTAACAACATTTGGCTTACAAGAACACAGTTTAAGACTTTATAGCAGCTGCTGAACATATGCTCAGGCCAGAATAGTTTTGTAAAGGTTTAAATGATCATAGCAGTGAAAACCATCTAATTGTGATTAGAAACAGCAAAACACTAATTATGAAAGAATTTGCAACTAACATTTTCAGTTATCAGCAATAAAGCAGCCCAATTCTCTCAACGACACAAACTCTACTCAGTGAGAAATACAAAAACACCTTTACCTTGTATACTCCCTCATTCCCTTGATAAACCATAGTATGTTCCTGTAGAGACACATTTGTTGCACTGCTTCTTCTCAACTGGACTGGAGTAATATGACAGCTGACTGATGCATGTGACTACTGTAGCTCCTACAGGGCTCCCTCTAGTGTCAGATGATAGGTAATCAATTACACACTAGCAAGGTCATGCAAATAAATGTAGTCAGGTGTTCACTTTTCAAAACTTTAGGCCTGCATACCCATTTAGTCATATCAAGCAAAAAACCCCAAAAAAACTAGAAACCCTCCCAGACCCACTATAGCTTGAAAAGTATTTTTGTAAATGTCAAAGTATTTTACCTGCAAGTTTTTTTTATTTTATTCCCAACATATTTAGTAATAAAAGTATTTTTCCTTAAAGATAAGAGTTATTTGTCAGAGGGATTGCAACATTATAACATTCATAATAGCAAACTGTACTTTAATTAATATTATTATATATTAATATAATTATATGTTTCTTAATTTTGTTTTAAGTTAGTTGCTTTACAACATAGTCATTCATGTCATATCTGTAAAAGTTAAGGCTGCATTTACAAAAGGTGTTTAAAGGTAACGTACAGGAAACTGTGTGAGCGTATTTCCCCACCCCTTTTAAGCCAGGTGCAGCGCTTTAACCAATCAGAGCTCAGGCATAGGAGGCGAAAACAAAGCCGTCCGCTCAGCTCAAGTATAGGTCTCTGCAGAAAGGTATTGGGTGTTACACAATCGGGTCATTTTTCAACCATTTTCAACCATGTTA